>ML781904.1:626214-658408 GCA_009831015.1 Picea engelmannii | reverse complement strand
TGAGCACCAGGCAGTCATTTGGCCAAGGGAGGAGGAAGCTTGAAGCACACATCTAGTTTAGGGGGAAGGGAAATTAAAATTAACCAATCTTTAAGAAACTCCTTAAACACTTAGTTGCATAGATCACCTTTGTATGTTTGGGGAATTAGATGTATTGATAGGAAAACATCACTGGTGATAATCTCATTGTTTTGTTTATCTTATGTGCAACTTGATGGTTAATGTTTCTTATGTTTAAGTGAATATTTGAGTATACATTGAAATATCTTGTTTATTGATTGTTGTGGTGTGAATCAAGAAAGTATTGAGTATCCCACTTGGGGAGGCATTACTTTCTTCGATTCTTGAGTGTTTTTTGTGGTGGCCAGTGAAGGCATTCCAATAGAGTAAGTGCTATTGGGGCATGCTTGGCAAATTGTTGAACACTTACATTTCTTTGTACTTTTGTATCTTGTTGTATCTTTGTAAATGGTGTAATAATTTATAACACTTGTAATCCTTTTGTATAATTGTAATACTTGGGTTTGTGGGTAGTTTAAATTGATTTACTTGTAAAACTTTTGTAATAAACCACCCTTAAACTTTAGTTGACCCCCATTTGCCCAACCTTAGGCACTAGTCTTAGTTGACTTAGGGAAAGGGCTAACTTACATTTAGATTAAGATTTGCACTTTGCATTTGCTGCTTGATCATCTTAGGCTAGTTTCCCCCTTTAGCCTTTAACAAATTAAAACTAACTCCTAGAACATTAATACTAAAATCAACTTAGTAACTAGGGACTACCCCCCTTGGCTTCCCTAGGAGTAAGCCTAGAAGGAAGAGGTTCCAGTCAAGGTGACAGTGTGAACTGGGAACCTAGACATTGTGTCTCCGAGGACACACTAAGTGAGTTGGACTTAGCTCACGTCAGCAAGTGTGTATATGGACGGCAACAGAGGGCACAAATCCCAAAGCCAAAAATAAATCAAGGGTTGGATCTGCTTTTATTGTAAACCCGAGATGACCTTCTTGTGCTCTATGGGCTCAAGGTAAGGCTTAAGTAGCCAGTTTTTACTTTGATTCAATGTGAGGGAGTAGGGTTTGTCTACAACATTGTTGTTTTGTTTTCTACCATAATTATTAATAACAAGTAATGTGATTTGGGATAGACCTATGAGTATTCTGTTATATATTTTCTGCAGTATGTGTTTTAGTTTCTTGCATTCCAAGATAGCAATTTTAATAGGTTGCAAAGCTTAAAGTTACCTAAGATTTTTAGGAGATTCTTCGAATATAGAATATGTTACCATGGTCTAAAAAATCTAACATCACTTTGTAAGAGAGATCAAGATCAGAAGATGATACAATACAAATGAGAGTGGTGGTGTATTTATACACAACTCAAGTAGGGTGCTAACCCCAAGAGGGGTTACTCAGCCTACGTGTACAAGTTTGACTAGGTCAACCTTAACCAATCCCTAGTATTATAATAAATGATAATAAATAACCAAAAGATAGCCTTAGCCATGATTACAAATACATTAATGATATATATGTGTGTCCTAGCCACCTGTGAAGATTAAACCCATAATTCTAACAACTTATCAGAACTTACTGGGAGAATGTAATTGGGAAGTTCATACTAATCAGTCAGAGAGATTATTAAACTCATTGGCACCAAGAGAAGAGACATGCACTCTATAGCCAAGGTGGGGAAGACTTTTGTGTGTGTGCGATCACATCACATCACGTCGTGTGTGTAACACTAATAAAATAAAATGGAAAAAATAGACATCGTCCAACATCTAATGTTTAAAAATGGGAAAAAAACAACCTTTTACTTCTTTTAAAAATTAGCATAGATCCATCTTAACCCCGGATCTTCTAGGCAATGGGAAGTTTGCACCTCGGTTATTTTGATCCTTCTCAGTGCTTAACAGATGCAGGGTTAAGATAAATCTGTGTTAATCCTAATTTTGTGCCTAGAGAAGTTATCTGAAGCTAAGATGAAAACACATGTTCCTGACTTATCTACTTGGAGTTTGAGCACTCGTGAACAATGGCATACTTCCCACTAGCTAATTGTCTGAACCCAAGGAAATGTTAAAGCTTTGCACTGCTTTCTGTTGAAGAATTTTACAAATAAAGTTTTTGTATATTGTATGTTTCACCCATTTTTTAAAAACTAATATGTCGGTCTATTTCAAAAACTCTCTCTCCATTGGTTAGCTTCAACTATAGAAACTCATGCAACATGAGCAGTGTAGAGCAGTGCAAAACAGTCCTTGTGCAACTCTTTATTTAAAGGCATTACAAGCTAAGCTTACTTGAAAATCAAATTAGAATAAAGGATAGAAACTGCCTTTAGCCTACCATACAGCTGTTTTATAAAGTGCAAAACAACTAAAACCTTAATGGGGTAACATTTGTGGGGCTAATTAATGTAAACTTATTTCAATGGGATATATTTGGGTATGTAAAACTATGCCCACTTTGCAGAAACTGTTATCTTGCTTTATTGAAGATAAACTATTTTCTTGTAAACTATGTAGAAATTAAATTATATTAATGTCCACAAATAACCAAATCAGATTAGTGATATTTTTTGTTTCATAAATCAGATTTAAAATTTGTTGTTGTTCTTGTTCAAGGTACAAAATTTTATTGAAATCAGAAATTAGTTTGTTGGGCATGTTATCCCCATTTTGTGGATAACTAAGGAGATTATGTCTCGAGGCCCTCGGGTTGCAGATATGGAGTGTCGAGAGGCCACATGACCAGCAGTATCCCTTTTGCACAGCCAGAGACCCGCATTGCCACCACAGTGATCCAGCACCTGGTCATCGTCCACACTAGCTTGCCACCACAGGTCACTTGGGTCTTGCTCCATGCAGTACAAGTTAGGTATGATGGTGGGTATCATTTTAATATTTGAGGCATTCTAGCTTGTGTATCAGAGGTTATTTTTTATTATGAGACATTTGCTTTGGAAACTATGCCTTTTACCTTGTTTAAATGTTGGTGGTTGGCTTGGGGCACTCCAGTAGATGGTCACCCTTAGGATGGGGTGTTTCTAGAAGCTTCCTTTGATTAGTCATCGTGCCACTCTCGACCATACTTACCACTTTCCATCATTATTTCCCCTCATGACACCATCTCTTGGGATTTTGGGGTAGACTGGCCCTAGAAGGGACCATTCCTCATTTCATGGGAAGAAGGGGTTGAAGGCCCAAAGGGGAGTTAGTTGGCAAAAGATAAAAGCCTAATGAAAGAACCTTCCAGATGCTTCGCCTAGGGGATCCCGAGAAAGCAATGAAAAGCTTCTCCGCAAGAAAATAAGGACCCCATGAAAAGAATAAATAAAGATACTTAAAAGATCAGTTGAGGATGATAGGTCTCATCACGAGCCAACCTATCACGTCCATGGGTATCTAACAGTATGACATTACCATTCCGGGCCATCACACCAGGGTAATGGCTCTCAATTGCATGGTTGAGGGAAAGGAGGTCGCATCACGAGCTAGCCTTCTCATTTCTGTAAAAGTACTTATGGGTGACACTGTCGATATCTAGTCACCGCACCAGGGCAGTGGCCTCCAACTCACCCTATGCTATATTGAAAGAAAATACAAAGAAAGAAAGATAAAAAGCAATTGATGGGATTGGAAAAAATGCATTATGGACGAAGGTGTGGCACATCCTCCACAAAGGCACCCATAAATGAGATACTATGGACCCTTGCATATCATGAACCCCATGCCCATTGAGTACTTCCCCCATCCATTCCACTTCATTCACATGACTCAGATAGGGTTGTTCCTAGACTTAGGGGGTTTGATCCATTGAAAAGAAGTACCATGCCAACCCTCCCACAACCAAACTTGGCAAAACGTCTAGTTTCTTAAAGCACATGTTTGTATGATGTAGTCCCAGTATACATGCTTTAATGGCTCTTTTATTGACTCGATTCATTCATCATGATGCTTTGACTTGAGATCCTTGGAGGGCGTATCCATTTGTCTTGCAGGTACAGGTTGGTGGCCAATTTTGGAAGAACAAGCCTAGCTTGGGCTTCCATGAGGGCAAGCAGCCCACAAGATGGATGACATAGGCCCACATGCCAGACGACAGAGAGATGCTTTCGAAGGCCTAGGAGACAACTGGATAGACATAGCCCACCCTTTGCATGCCAAACGACTTGCCCAAAAGGGGAAAAACGTCACTCCCTAGGGGCTTGATGTCACATTTGAGGGGCATATGGTGGTAGATGATGAATCAGAGCATGACACATGGCATTTTGAGGTGGAGAGGCTCCGAGTGATTGCCACATGGCCTTTGGAGGCCCTACTTTGCAGCCCAGCTCCAACGACTTGCTCAATTTGCCAAAAAGTCCTCCTTCAAGGGATGACGTCACCTTTGTTTTAGGGTTTTCTTTGTGCAAAAGTGAAATTAAAGAGAATTTTTAAATATTATCTTTGTAAAGGGGCAAGATTAGGGTTGTTGACCCCTAGTCTTGTGGTTTACCCTAGTTTTATGTGGACAAACTATTTTGGAAACTTTTTGTATAAATGGAGATCATAAGATCTCATTTTAAAGACATAACCCTCCATTGTGAGAGGCTCTTGGACTGAAATTTTCGCTCTCTTTGGCTAGTTCTCTCGATTGTGCTTTTGTTTATGGCTATGTCTTGGTTATGGTTGATGGAGATGGTGCGCTAGCCTTGGAAGGCTTTCTTAATTGCTTTTTTGGTGGTTAGTATAGCTTTTATTACCTTTTTAATGCTTGAAGGTGCCATTTATTTCATTGTATTATCATTTGTACAAGTTAAAGGTTCTATTTTCTTGATCCAAGTAGGGAGTATAAGGGCATACACCCCTACTTGTGTTTCCACCATTTTATTGCTAAGGGAATATTGCTTCATAAGGGTTTACTAAGAGGAGTATAATTGCATACACCCTCCTAGTTGAAACCCTAGCTAAGAGAAGCTTGTCTTGGGGAGTAAAAGGGTTTACACCCCCAAGGAAGTAGCCTATCTAGCTTCTTCACATTCTCTTGACACCATTAACCCTTTCTTAAAGGTACTAGTCATTTACTTATTACATGGGATAAATAAATTGTTGTCTTAGTAAACATACAAATTTCAAGTTTTGAAGTTGTCTCTTTTGGATAATGATCTTGATACCTTGGGGATTCTTCCTCCCTTAGGGCGTCCTTTTTCTCCCACAAATTCTTATTGCTGTAGTAAAACTAACCTACAGCCATTGGGGCTGCTTTAAACTCTAAACCCTAACCACTAATATCTCACAAACTAACCCTAGACTAACCCTCTAACTTTGCTAGTTTAACCTACTAACCTAAGTGCATCTATTGGGCTAGCCTTTGGCACTTTTTGACAATCAGATTTGTTGTTGTACTTCATTGAATGCTACAGCCATAAGGCTGATATACTGCTGCAGAAATTTACTTTTATGACAGCCATCTTTATTCAGTCTTGAAGTGTTATTTTCAGTCCCCATTGGTTACTAGTTTTATTGTTGACATTGCTAACTAATACAGACCTTTTACTTGTTGATTTGGATGTAATCTATTGCTGATATAACTGCTGCAAAATAGGGACAGCAAGCTTAACTTGCTGATCCACTTGATATATTGCTTTGCATTTGGCTTTTTCTTGTGTCTCGGGCAGGTACAATCATCGGGCTAAGCAACACATCCTTTGGGGCAGCATTACTTGGTCAACAAGGCATCTCACTTTTCCTCTTTTCCACTTAGTACACTGACTTCTAGGGGCCTCTCCATTACCTTTTCCTTTCCCCTAGGGTCTCTGGGATTGCCTCCTAGGAGTGACCTTAGTCACCCCCCAAGTGCGGGACCTACATAGAAGAGACAGTGTGTGTAGTGTCCCATAGTTGTAGCACATGCTTTTGTGGTTTGGTCGGGCT
The DNA here is from genome assembly GCA_009831015.1 of Picea engelmannii. Classification (NCBI taxonomy): domain Eukaryota; kingdom Viridiplantae; phylum Streptophyta; class Pinopsida; order Pinales; family Pinaceae; genus Picea; species Picea engelmannii. The sequence goes on along the minus strand of ML781904.1, from coordinate 652,487 downwards.
TTGCCCAACCTACAGCTTGTGCTATAACAGGGCATAAAGAAAAATAACATGGCATAGAGCTTTGCCTCTAAGAAGGAAGCCAAGGGTTTACACAGGAATTTTCAGCCAGCAGTATTCTTTAGATCCAGGAGGTTGTGACAGCAAGGTTTCGGAGTAATGTCAATCTGAGGTATCAGATTTGAAGATAGATTAGATGGTGCATCTAACTTTGGCATCTGGAAGGAGCATATATTGTTGTCATTAGAGGAGTATGGGATCAAGGAATTTGCAGAGAAGACTATTGCAATTACAACTGATGCACAGCATGTTGAAGCTCACAAGAAGAATGATGCCAAGGCAAGGTGTATCATCTTGGATGGGGTTAAGGACCATATTGTCCCTCACCTCTCAAGATTGGATACAACCTGGAAGATGTGGGAAGCCATCATTAAACTGTACCAGAATTCAAACCTCAATAGAAAGATGGTTTTGAAGGAGAAACTCCGAAATACCAAAATGGGAAAGGGGGAAAGTGTATCCTCCTACCTCCACAAACTCAAACAAGTAAAGGATGAATTGGTAGTTGTTGGAGAGACTGTGGATGGCACTGAACTTGTGAGGATAGCCTTGAATGGCTACTCCAAGTCATGGGATGTTTTTGTGAGAGGCATTGTTTCCATGGAATACACTCCAAACTGGGATCAATTGTGGGATGACTTCATGCAAGAAGAGTTAAGGTTAGCATCTCTCAGTGGTAGTAGCAGTCATCACAAAGGTGAGGAAGAAGAGAACATTGCTCTTGCGGGAAAGGGCAAAGCTAAAACCAAAAAAGGTTCAGGTAGTGGGCAGACCTCCAAGGGAGAGACGAAACATGACATGACCAAGGTTAAATGTTTTGCTTGTCACAAGCCAGGACACTATGCCAGTCAATGTTCTAACAAGAAGAAGGATAAGAAGAAGTCTCGAACAACAACTTCAATGAACATTGATGAGTTTTCTTCCAGGTTTGACGAGGATTTCTCACTCATCGCTTGCCTCTCTAGCTCAGGCACACATGCCACAGGGGTGTGGTATATTGATAGTGGTGCTCATATCGTATGACAAGAGTTAGAAAACACTTCTCCAGTTTCAGAGAGGAGGAGATGACTTTCAATATAGAAATGGGGGATAAATCCAAATGTACTCCAATAGGACAAGGGACAGTCACCTTTCAGAGGGAGTCAAGCAAGACATTCAGTTTTACAGATGTGTTGTTCGTACCAAGGATGACAAAGAACCTGATATCAGTTTCAGCGCTTCAAGACAAGGGGTATGATGTGCCATTCAAAGGACCAAAATTCTACATTCAGCCCAAGGGGTCGAAGCAGGCCAAGATGATAGGGATCAAGTCATGCAAGTTATAAAGGTTGCAGTTTGAGTCACCTCAGGCATTGATAAGCAGCAACAAAGATATGGGAGAATTGTGGCATAGAAGGATGGCTCACTTACACCATGGGGCACTTAACGTGCTCAAGGAGATAGTGATTGGCCTTCCAGAGTTGATCACCGAGCACAGTGACGTGTGTAAAGGGTGTGCCTTGGGAAAGTATGCAAAGATAGCTTTTCCAAGCAGTGACAACAGATCTAAGGGCATATTGGATTTAGTGCATTCAGATGTATGTGGGCCTATGTCTTCAGCATCCTTGACAAGATGTGAGTATTTTGACACATTCATTGATGATTTCTCCAGGAAAACCCAGATTTACTTCATGAGGACAAAAGATGAGGCTTTAGTCGCTTCCAAGAGTTTAAGGCTCTTGTGGAGAATGCGACAGGAAGGAAGATAAAGGTTCTCAGATCAAACAATGGAGGTGAGTACACAGGGAAAGCCTTCAAGGAGTTTTGTGCACAGGCAGGGATCAAGAAGGAATTGACAGTTCCCTACAACCCTCAGCGGAATGGAAGAACAGGGCCATTGTTGATGTTGCCAGAGCTATGTTGTATGACCAGGATCTAACCAAGTTTTTATGGGCAGAGGCATGCAGTGCTACGGTATACATACAGAACAAGAGTCCTCACAAAGTGTTGGGGAGATTGACTCCTGAAGAATCAATTACAGGGAAAAAGTCGGAAGTTGGTCATTTCAGGATTTTCGACTGCCTAGTCTATTGTCATGTTCCCTCAGACAAGAGGTCAAAGCTCGATTCCACAGCTAAGAAGGGGATCTTCGTTGGCTACAGTGAAACTTCAAAGGCCTATCAAGTCTATGTTCCAGCATTAAAGAAGACAGTGGTCAGAAGGGATGTGAGATTCGAGAAGGAGAAGGCTTTCAAGAAGCCTTACGATGTGTCAGGCTCCAGCAGTAGCAGGGGATCAGGAGTTGGTAGCTCCAACGGAGGAACAGGAATCACAGGTACAGGTCACAAGGACAGGTACAGGTACAGGGACTAGTACTCAAGTAGTGGAGCAAGACGCTCCACCCACCGAGATTATACCTCCTATTGCAGGGAGTAAGAGGAATCGAGAGGTTTCTCGGACATTACTAGATGTTGAGGATTTTATGAGTGCTCCTAGGACAAGTGTCAGACAGAGCAGGCCACCACGGCAATATTCAGGGTATATGGCATTGATGAGTGATCTCATTGACAAGGAGCCTTCCAGTTTTCAGGAGGCATCGGAGCAGCAGGTTTGGCGGGATGCCATGGTGGAGGAGCATGCCTCCATCATGAAGAATGATGTTTGGGAGGTGATGCCAAGACCAGAGGACAAGTCAATGGTTGGGTCTTGTTGGATCTATAAGATCAAGCATGCTATAGATGGCATCATTGAAAATTTCAAAGCCAGGTTTGTGGCTAAGGGGTTCTCTCAAAAAGAGGGGGTTGACTATGACAAGACATTTGCCCCAGTAGCCAAATCTAATTTCATCAGGGTTGTGATCTCATTTGCAACAGAGATGGGTTGGCAGATTCATCAAATGGACGTCAAGACGAATTTCCTCAATGGAGTTATTGAGGAGGAAATGTATATAGAACAGCCAAAGGGTTTTGAGGTATATGGGAGGGAGTCCCATGTATGTAGACTGAAGAGAACACTGTGTGGGCTCAAGCAGGCACCCAGAGCGTGGTATGGACGCCTTGATAGTTACTTGCATAGCATGGGCTTCGTGAAAAGTGAGGCAGACTCAAATCTTTATTATATCATGATAGGGGGAGAGTCGCTCATTCTTGTGTTATATGTGGACGATCTATTTCTAACAAGTTCACAGAGGCTCATTACAGAATGCAAGAGGGATCTTGCTTCGGAGTTCGATATGAAGGATTTGGGGTTGATGCACTATTTTCTTGGATTGGAGGTGTGGCAGCAAGATGGTGAGATTTTCCTAAGACGGGGGAAATACACAGTGGAGATCTTGAAGAGGTTCAGGATGCAAGATTGTCGGCCAATGTCTACACCCATGGTTACTAATTGGAAGAAGATAGATGCTTTCAAGCAAGAGGCAGTGGACCCTACCTTATACAAGCAGTTGATATGCTCTCTCATGTATTTGATCAATACTAGGCCAGACATTTGTTTTGTTTTGAATACTCTCAGTCAATTCATGGTTGAACCAAGGAGAGCACATTGGACAATAGCAAAACATATATTGAGGTACCTCCATGGCACAGTTGAGCATGGTTTGAGGTATGCTCAAGGAGATGGAGTGAAGTTGATAGGCTATACAGATGCAGACTGGGCAGGCAATGCAGTGGACAGAAAAAGCATTTCAGGGTGTTGTTTCAGCTTGGGATCGGGGGTTGTCTCTTGGTTCAACAAGAAGCAAAAGTTTGTTGCATTGAGTTCTGCAAAAGCAAAATATATGGCACCATGTGAGGCTGTATGGCTTCGAAAAATGCTAGTGGCATTGTTCGGTCAAGAGCTAGAGTCGACCATCATCCATTGTGATAATCAAAGTTGCATAAAACTCTGAGAATCCAATATTCCATGATAGGTCGAAGTACATTGACATCAGGTATAACTTCATTAGAGATTGTGTATAGAAGGGTGCAGTCCAACTACAGTATGTACCTACAAATGAGCAATGTTCCACCAAGAATCCGGGACGAGGGGACGCGGGTGCTGGGAGACGCACAGGGGGGGACGTGTGGAAGTGCCCCCAAATTTTAGGGATTTTAGGGAAATGGAGGACGTCGCATATATAATATAAAAAATATAAAATTTTAAAAATAAAAATAATAATGATAAAATCTCAAAAATAACAATTCATCCCATGCAAATTCATTAGTAAAATACTAAATACTACTAAATTAGTAAATTGAAAATTAAAATTTGTAGATGATATAAACTATTAAACATGATTCAAAATTCATACTCAAATTCAGTAGTGAAATACATTGATTCACAAATCATAAATGAAAGTTGAAACAGAAATAGTAAAGTATTGATACATTGATTTAAATTCATCATTCTAGAATCTAATTATTACTAAGCAAAATAGTAGATACTAAAGTCTGGAATGATAAATTGGAATTAGTCAAACTCAAAAATAGTAGAGTGACGAGTCAAGGTCTGAGATCATCAGTATCTAGAATCAAGACTCAAAACTTAAACTGAACAAACAATGGACAATGAACATGGAAAATGAATTTTAAAATGACCATCATGGAGTCAATCTCATTGACCGGTCCTCTACATCCATCTCATGTATGAAGTCATGAGGACCATCAAAGGGAATGTCACTATCTATTTTTTAAACCTTAATAGGCAAAAATTCGAGGGGGAAGCCCAGGAGTCCCCCTTTCGGGGGGGACGTCCAGAAGTCCCCCTTTTCAAGGGGGGACGCCTAGGAGTCCCCCTTTCGAGGAGACTCATCCCCCTTTTCAAGGGAGGACGCCCAGGAGTCCACCTTTCGAGAAGACTTGTCCCCCATCTTAGGGAGTCGCGTCCCCCTACATCTCCCCGTGTCCCCCCCTTTCGCAGAGACTTATCCCCCACCTTAGGAAGTCACGTCCCCCCCTTTCGGGGAGACTTGTCACCCACCTTAGGGAGTCGCGTCCCCCCCTTTCGGGGAGACTTGTCCCCCACCTTAGGGAGTCGCGTCCCCCTACGTCTCCCCGCGTCCCCCCAAAACGGGGACGTGGGGAAAGGCCCCCCTAGGAGTCCCCTCGTCCCGGGTGCGTGGGAAACATGGGGGGCGTGACCCCCACCTTGGGGGACGCATCCCCGTGGAACACTGCAAATGAGCAGATGGCAAATATTCTCACCAAAACCTTAATGAAAGGCAAGTTTGTCCACTTCAGGGATAAGATAGGAATAGTGGAGAACACCTTCCTCGCTAAGAGGGAGTGTTGAAATATTGTAGCTCGGACAGGTGTTCTTTGCTTAGGCAAGGTGTCATGCAAGCAAATGACACATGAATTAATGTTTCTCCAAGTCATTTAAATTTTTCCTAAGCTAACATAGAAAAATGAGATTAATCAATTTGATTAGTGTCATTTACATATTTCCTAAGTCTAAACTTAAGGAACGACAATAATTAATCAGTGATAAGTATTAGTTAACTTTCTGTGAGAAGCTTCTTTGATATTATCCAAAAGTCAAAGTGAGTCTCAGATTAGATCATAGCCATTGATTTGACACATTGGAGATTTAATCTCCACCATTGAATCAACTAGCTAGAGATTTAAAAGCAAAGGGGGTGGCTTGAGGAGAGCATTTGATTTGGTGAATGACACGGAGAGGGTTTCAGCTGCAGATCGAAAAGATTAGCAGGGAGGAAGAGGTGCCAAGAGAGGGCCGAGTATTGGTGTGCATAGGCCGTGAGGGCTATGAGCTGCATAGAAGCCGAGTTTCTGGTGTGCCTAGGGCCGTGAGGGCCGCGGCTGCTGTAGAGGCCTTATAGAAGGGTGTTGGGGCCGAGTTTGGAGTCATGTGAGAGAGGAGGCTAGGCCGTAGCCTCTCCACAGCAGACAGACTCAGATCGTGGGGCTGTGAGCTTCCACGACTTCACCTACAGCCGCAGATTTTGCAGACAGCAGAGCTGTGAGGTAGAGACCGAGACTCAGAGAGAGCCATAGGCTCAGAACAGCTCATATCCAAGGCAAATTTTCTCTGTGGATGAGATTTCCATGTTTGGCAATTTTGTAATCATTTCTGGATTTGCTGAAGCTGAAATAATAAGACCTCATTTGCTGGTTTTCCCCGGAGTTGGGGTTTCCGGGGTAAATTTGTTGTGTTGAAATTGTGTGAATGGTTTCTATATTTTCTGCTGTGCATTGCAAGGATATTTTGCTCAGTAATATTTCTGTTTCATAAATCGGATTTAGAATTTGTTGTTGTTCTTGTTCTGGGTATAAAATTTTATTGGAATCAGAAATTAGTTTGCTGGGCATAAAGAAAAATAACAACATGCTGGTGGATGGAAATAACATGGTCAGACATTCTTGCCTCTGGAGTCTGGACTGGACGTGGAGGGGAGGAACTGTAGATCGACAATGAACTCTGGAACTGAAGAGATGACTCGATCTCAACAACATGGTCGAGAGCGCAATACCTGACTGGTGTTCTACTGTCTATCTCAATGTTCATAGAATCTGTTGGGCGTTTGACTCCACCCCAGAGCCGAGATGAGCCGGAGGAAAAAAACGATTAGTTCGGGAGCCCTAGTAGACCCACACAGTTACCAGAATCGGAATGTAGTGGTCTCTCTAATAAATAGTGCCAAACATCTCTGATCAGGGAAACAGGAGAAAAAGGACAATACCCCCGAGTCTCAGTAGAGACAGTCAAATCTCTCTTGGATCTCATAAATTGGTCTCTGCTGTAAATTTCCTTGAAATACCTGGCCGGGTACTTCAAAAATCGCTCTAAAATCACCAAACTTGGTCAAGTTTTATGTAGCAATAAGGAAAACTGCGAATTGGCTTATCTGACTATTCAAAATGCCATCGGTTCTATCGAATGGGTTCCATGGTACTTTCGAAAAAAAACTAATTAGATGTTAAAATGCAGTGCAAGCTCAAAACAGAACATTGCAACTGACCTTAAACAATGCACCCATGTTTAATTGATTAATCGGTTGGGATGCTAGCAGAAGGCCAATAAAAGATATGCAATCACAACTGATGGGCTTAGTAGGTGAAATTTCGTAAATGCCAACGGTGTTTTGCAGGTCAAGTATGGTGTTCACCTTGTCCATTGCCATTTGCATTTCGAGTAATGGTGGAGGTGGTAGAAAGAGGAGCCGTTCCATTGAGTTTGGCATAAACCCTGTCGCCGCAGGGCCCCGTTATAGAAATGAAATCGCCTTCAATATCACCCGCCATTCTGCGAGGAATCCATTCATTCTCATTCTCCTTCTCTTTCTCGATTTGGTTTGGGGTCTGAAAATGGTCAGGCGGATCCTGCAGCCATTCATCGTCAACGAATGGTATTTCATCAGTCCTGTTCCGCTTCTCGGCGACTTGATCGTCTTCCTCACCGCCATCGTCCGGGTAGAGCCTTTTCCGACACTCCTTGTCCTCCTGCTGCTGCTGAATTGAAGAACTAAATTTGGATTTCGCTGCAAAACAAATGGACCTCCTGTTAGATACCCACATACGCACTCCCATAGATGGATAGATAGATAAAGGTGCCTGTATACTCACAGGGACTGGGAGACGGAGAAAGAGGAAAAGGACCAAGATGGTCATCTTCATGGTCATTTTCATTGTCATCTGAATTGTAATGCTGTTGTTGCTGAGCCAGCCATTCAAGCTCGTCTGCATCTGGCATCTCCATCTCCATCTGTGCCGAGAGGGGCCGAGAGTAGCTTTTCTTTTCTGTTTATGTTTCAGTGTGCGCTACTTATTCACGCAAAACTGGCGGGAACAATGTTCTATACCCTTTATATATCTTGGAGCTCCACTTTGTAACCATTTCACCTATTATTATCGCTATTAAAAACTCGTTTATCGTATTCTCTAACAATCGTCACAATGTGCACAATACTTTTATCACACCATGTTAATTGCTTGCAAAGTTTTTTTTAGAATGTGAGGCCCTCAAAGATAATAGGGAAAATTATGCAGGTATTCTAGTAGCTAGTTTTTAAGAGAATTTTTTCAGCGAAGAGTTTGTCGAGAAGTTGGGAGCAATGATTGTAAAACTTCACAGGAAAAGGGCCGAATACAAAAGCCAGATGGAAAAGCAATATGTCCCATAGATTATTTTTTTTAGCCTCGTGGACTTTAAAAATACTTTATTTCTTTCTTTCTTTCATTCTTCTTTCTTGCAATGAGTGGTTCACTCTACATTCACTAGGGTTGTCATAGATGACTCAACAACAATGTTAATTGCTTGCAAAGTTCTTTTTCATTCTTCTTTCTTGCAATCGATGGTTCACTCTACATTCACTAGGGTTGTCATAGATGACTCAACAACAATTACATGAGGGTCCATGTCATTCGTGGAATTTGGACATATAGATTGTCAACATTATTTTGTACGATAGTGACATGTCATATGACACCTGGTGGCATTATCTATATGCTCTCACTAAAATCCAACGCAACTTTTTAACCTTTTCGAAGATAAAAATAACAACTTCTCAAATATATTCATGAGACAACAATGTGCAGAGGATGCAAATATGTCGCAACAAGGGCGTGGATCTTTGTTGCTATGCTTAGAGAAGCATCCATAGTTTTTAATGGATGGTGTAGACATGGATCTTTTACCCGAATCATTGTCAACACTATTAGATCATCTCAATCTAGGCATTTTAGTGTTTGTATTTCCAAAGTTGTTGTCATGTCACTCAAGCTAGCCTCTATTTCAAGAGGTGAAATGGTTCTTGGACTTTTCTATCATCTACAAATTCAATGGCCTCGAAGGCTCGAGCTTAGAGGTGGAGGATTAGATTCTGAATATCTAGGGTGAGATGTGTGAAGGCGAGATTTTGGATAGTTCTATGGTTTTATATAATGAAATTCTGGTGTAGGGAAGATAAGGCCTTTGTCATACAAAAGGGCCCTTGGTTTTGCATTTCTTTTTTTATAGTGGAATTCTATTATAGGGAAGATAGGGCCTCTATCATACAAAAGAGCCTTGGTTTTCATTTTCTCTTTTTAATAATGGCTAGTACAGGAAAGATGGGGCCTTTTCTATGCAAAAAGGCCCTTGTTTTTGGGGTTTTGTGGTTCTTTTCATCAAACCAAGTGTTTTTAATTTAATCTTGGTCAAATGGAACTCACCACAATAAGATTATCACTTGCACCTCAACTTGTGTGGAGTTGGATCTAAGAAAGGGTTTACATATTAAGAATGATACAGAACGTATATTTGTTCAAGAAATAAGGTATATCCATGTTAAGTACCAAATACTAAATACAAAAGCACCACAACAGATATACAAGAACAATATGCAAAATCTTCTTTATTACCATCAAACCCTTGAGGTAGGGCAACACCATACAATGGATCCTATTATGGAAGGGATCATCTCCTGTTCACTTGTCTCTTCAAGGGGGCATCCTCCTATTGAGCTACCGCTCCAAATACAATATTTCTTTTCATGTCTCATTACATTGCTTGAATCCCTTTATATAGTGCTACCATCACCTAAGAACATTCTAGAGGAGGAATCTTCTAGAAGTAGAACCTTCTAAGAAGTCATGTTACATTTATTATATCTAATTACCCATTTATTATATCTAACTACCATAGTGGGCCTTATTTAATAATATAGTGGACCTAGTCCACCTTACATTGAATGACCTCCACCATTATCATTATGGGCCCTCTGGGCCCCCCCACTACCTCTCTAGCTACCTTACATTCCATCCCCTTTATGAAAGCGTTGTCCTCAACGCTTGATGTACAACCATATACCAGGGTCCCATGGATAATTGTGGACCATAATGCTGAAGAAAACTGAAGAACCAAGGTCTCATGTAGAAAGAAAATCCACCATGCTGAAGTAGTCCAACCACCATTATAAGCCCGGGTCCCATGTCCAAGTGCTCATGTGAACTCCTCGTGGAAGATTTTGGAACCCAATAACCAACTCCAAATAATGCTCCAAACACTGACACCTATCATGTGGATCCAAATAAGAAGATCCATCCACATAGTGGAAAAGGGTCGTAGCAGAATCTGGAAGGAATAATACCACTGTAGAATATGCAGATTGAATGCTGGTAACTAGCTCTTGATGTGGGACATTGATGTTCTCTATAAAAGGTGGAGTAGAGTCATCAAATAAAATATGGAAGTGGTTATCATCCCATAAATGACAACTATCCATATACCAATCATCACAATCTGCCTCAAAATCATACCAAGCATATATTTCTTGATTATATTCATCCATGAGGCCCTCCATAAGAAATCTCTCATGCATGTTATTCAATGAATCTTGCATACTACGAAAACTATCATTGAGGTCGTTTGTGAGGCTATCTGTGAGGCTGACTGTGAGGCCATGTACAAATGCATCCAATCTGTCATCCAATGTGTGAAACAATTGGGCTTTGAATGATTCAAGAATTTTTTTCAGGGTTTGAGAGGAAATAGCCATCTGAACACCCTATGAACTCTTCGGTCCTGTAGCCGTCATGAAAACACCCAAAAAATAGACCCAATAAGTGTCGGCAGAAAATCGCGGCTTTTCTGGAAAAACCCTAAAAAACTGCTGAAGTTAAAATGTTCATAACTTTACTTCCCGGACTCCGTTTGAGCTGATTTGTTTTTTGAAATTGGATGAAATTGTGAGAGGAACTCAGATCTGTAATTTGTTTGAGAAAAATCAACCTCCAGCTGCTACAAAAATGAAAACAAATTGCATACTTTAAAACTTCAATATCTTGACCTTCCGGACTCCGTTTCGGACGATTTTTTTTTTCAAATTGGGTGTTTTTCTGAGAGGAACTCAGATTTACAACCCGTTTCTGCAAATTTTGTACATAAATATACCAAAAAATTCAAGAATGTCTTGGCCCTCTTTTTTCTGCTCCGAAAAAAAAAATCTGCAAAAATAAAAAAATATTTGCCCACGATGTCTGCCCAAGGAAAGTGCTCTGATACCAATTGTTAAGTACCAAATACTTAATACAAAAACACCACAACAGATATACAAGAAAAATATGCAAAATCTTCTTTATTACCATCAAACCCTTGAGGTAGGGCAACACCATACAATGGATCCTATTATGGAAGGGATCATCTCTTATTCACTTGCCTCTTCGAGAGGGCATCCTCCTATTGAGCTACCGCTCCAAATACAATATTTATTTTCATTTCTCATTACATTGCTTGAATCCCTTTATATAGTGCTACCATCACCTAAGAACATTCTAGAGGAGGAATCTTCTAGAAGTAGAACCTTCTAAGAAGTCCTCTTACATTTATTATATCTAATTACCCATTTATTATATCTAACTACTATAGTGGGTCTTATTTAATAATATAGTGGACCTAGTCCACCTTACATTGAATGACCTCCACTATTATCACTATGGGCCCTCTGGTCCCCCCCACTACCTCTCTAGCTACCTTACAATCCAAATGGGTGAAACACCTTAAGGCAGTCACCACACAAACAGATCAAAGATCAATACACCAATGTATTACATGGTTAAAACCCTCAAAGAGGGAAACAATCCATGGTCCCAGCCAACACAACCACTTGAGGCAACATATTAATCCAAATGGAAAATAATTTACATGTGATTTTCTCACGATCGATCATTGGCAAATGCCCTCCATACTCCTTAAATAGATATCATGGACCAACTGGGTGTTAAGCTATGGAACAATATCCATTAGTATCGAGGAGAAAATGAACGATCGAAACACTTTATATATATAGCATAATCATGACCATCAAATTAAATAATTATCAATGCAAACTAAAGAAACACAATTTACTTGAAGACACGTTAGACCAAGTTGATCTTAATTAACCCCTAAGTGCCTAAATATCCTAACATAGCCCCTTAAGAACAACTCGAGATAGGTCAAAGGATTTACAAAGGTGACACAAAAGGAGAAGGGATGAGGCATTAAAGCCTATCCCACCTTAATGACAACTTCTTGAACACCTAACATAGATCGGAGTTTGGAAAATTTCGCTTCTGTAAAAGTCTTTGTGAAAATGTCTACAACTTGATCATATGTAGGGCAATAAAACACTTTGAGAACACAATTTTGAAGAATCTTTCTAATGAAGTACATGTGTAGCACAATATGTTTATTGCACTGATATTGAACTTGATCTTTGGCAAGTTGAGTGACACTATGTTTATCACACCAAAGTGTGGTTAAATGTTGTTGTTGGAATTCAAACTCTGAAAGAATCTGTCGAAGCCACAAGACTTCTCGACTTGAATTAATTGTTGCTCAATACTACGCTTCTACTAAAGAAAGAGTTGGGGGATGTTGTTTTTTACAAGCACAGGTGACAGGTCCTAAACAAAGACTAAAAACATAACCTACAATAGACTTTTGATCATCAAAGTTGTCAATGCAATTGGAATCAATGAAACTGACCAACAAAGGAGCCCCCCCATGAACTATAATGTATGTCAAATTGAATTGTACCCAAGATATATCGAAGTATCAATTTTGTTGCTTTCCAATGGCTCTCATGGGGTGTTTGCATATATTAAGCAACAAGACCATAGTAAAGGAAATATCAAGATGAGTATGAGGCAAATACAAAAGGCTACCAACTAATTGATGGTACAAAGTAGCATCTACTTCAAGGGTAGTACAAGTGGCAACGAGTTTCATTCAGACTACAAGGGAGATGGAGCTAGTTTACAATATTCCATATGAAAGCGGTAAAGAAGGTCACATGCATACTTATACTAGGAAAGAGAAATTCCTTCCTTGGTTTGCGAGACTCATAGGCCAAAAAATAATACAAATGTCTTAAGTCTACCATTTCAAATTTCATCTTAAGGCTAGATTTCGCATGCGTTAAAAGTTTGTGGTCATTGCTAGTGAGTATAGGGTCATCAACATAAAGGAAAAGTATTGTGAGATGGTTACCTAGTTTCTTGGTACATACATCTAGAAAAAACAATGTTAAGAATAAAGTTAACCATTTTAACATACAAGCTTGAGGAGATTATTGACGCAGGAGCATTATCAGCGAGCACATGTGGAAGGACAACTCAACGCCCGTGGATCATTTCAGAATCTGAGACGTTGGGAGTTACTGTGAATCTTTTGGAGCTGATTGGAAAAATGGAAGAAGATCAAGCCCTTGGAAGCTGATGATCACGAGTGATCTGAGAGTTTCACTCCTAGCCTTGAATGTAACCGAACTTAGGTAGCAGTTAGGTTTTCGTTTCGAGTATACGAGTAGTCCGGGGGAACCTTAAGGACCCTCTAAGATAAATAGAGGTTTTGTATGCCCAACTGAGGTTGTTGTGAGTTAGTGGGAAATTCTGAGTTTTTAGTTGTTGTTTGATCATAGTTGTAGCCATTTACTTTTGAATCAATATAACAGAGGAAAATTAATCCAAATGCAGAGTGTTGTTATTGTTTGCAATTCCATGTTATTGTTATTTTCATGAATGAATGATTTTTCTTTTCGAGTATCTGAAACTGTAAGATGTTAGTATAAGTTTCAATTGTTCTCTTCTATAATCTATGCAAGGAGTGCATATTGAATGCAAGGAGTGTGTGTAAGAGAGTCTTTTTCGACTCGAAGCTCAGAAGAGATAAAGTGGAACTTTTGTATGCAAAGGGTGCATACTAAGCGCAAGGAGTGCGCGTAGAGGCGAACTTGTTTCAAGTTTGAAAGCTCAAGAGATCGAGCGCAAACTGTGCCAGGAAGGCACCAGAAAGTCTTTTGAAAGACGCAGAAGGGCCGAGTCTCTTAGAGACTGAGTAAGTTGAAAACTCAGGGAGAACCAGTGCAAGTTTGCACGCAGAGCACAAGTGTGTGCCAGGGTGAAGTCAAAGTCCATTGACAAAAGCTCAGAAGGGATAGCGCTTTCTAGAAGTGTAGATGAGGTCCAAGAGACAGACTTGTAGGAGGAACAAAGGTTGAGGCCTTTGGATACTTAGAAATTCTTCTAAGTCAGAGGAAGTCAGAAGCTCAGGATGGAGAGTGACAGTGGTCGTTGGATCATCGATTCAAAGGACCAACAATCGTCCGATCAAATCAAGATGCCCGAGCCTTAGCGTTTCACACACACAAGAGAGGGAACTTGCCAAAGTTCCAAAGTCCCGAAGTAATTTGGGACCGTCCGAAGTAAATCTCAACCGTCCGATCGTCCGAAGGAAATCTCAAGCATTGGATCATCCGAAGTAGATCTGAACCATCAGATCTGAAGAAATGGTGGCACAAATCTGTGGATCCCGGATAAAGACCCGAAGTTAACGTCAATCGATCGATCCAGAGGGCAGGTGGCATAAATCCGTGGGCTCCGAGTAAAGACCCGAAGTAAATATCAACTGCTTAATTTGGGAGAATTAGATCTGAATCGTTGGTTTGGAAGAGGCAGATCTTAGCCGTTAGTCCAAAAGCACCGTCAATATCGTAAGATCGACGGTCACGCTCGATTGCGGGGCTAGAAAGTGCCCGGACGTTAAAATTTTGAGGGCGGGCCGCAATCAAAACCCCGATATCGGTGAATAGGTACGTGGAAATTGGAGGTAAATTGCGGAGAGAAAAGTGGTTGATCCCAAACCACTCTTGGGCGCGCCCGCAATCGTGCATTTACGTAAGGACCTAGCTCAAGGTCACATGCGATGAGGGGCTAACGAGAAAAGAGCTAATACCTGAAACCTGAGAGTTCAACAATTGCAGAAAGAGGTTGCGAGTGCCATAGAACCTGCACTAGAGGAATGAGAGGACCTATGTTAATTCGCAAGTGAGGCCATTAAGGTCTCAGAGAGCCAATTCGACTCGGAGTTGAAGATCCTTGACCGGGAGGTCGCGTAGCCCTTAGGAGAGAAGGGGGGGTTGCATCAAGTGGTATCAGAGCTGAAGTTTTGCTTGCAGACAACAAGCAAAGGAGAGGAGACAAAAGAACTCGTAGTTGTACTCTGTGTGTGAGAGACAGTCAACACAATGCCACCGAGGAGACGAAGGGAGCCAATTTTAGCCAATCGAGTTGCAGAAAGGGAAATGCGAGAACTTCGTGCAAGAATGGAGGCAGCGCAGAGGAAGACACCTGATGTTGGAGACATCGGCGATGTAGAGAGTGAAGAAGTGGAAGTCGAAGAAGTTGCAGGGGAAAATGTTGTCGAAGAATGCTTGCTGAGAGCAGTTGTTAGATTGGGAGTTAGAACCAAGATAGAGGTCCCAATGTATGAAGGCAATTTGGATGTTGAAGAGCTGCTGGATTGGATAAGATTTGTGGACAAATATTTCGACTATGAAGATGTCGATGAAGAGAAAAGGGTGAGACATGATGTCACCAGACTAAAAGGGCATGCAACACTATGGTGGGATGAACTACAGGCTAAGAGGAGAAGCAAAGGCAAACATAAGATAAAGAATTGGGACATAATGGTAGTCAAGTTGAAGGCTAAATTCATGCCCAAAGATTATCAGATCAATCTGTTCAGGAAGTTGCAAAACCTGAGGCAGAAGGGTATGACAGTTAAGGAGTACATAGAGGAGTTCTACAAGCTGAACATCATAACTGGACAAAGAGAGAAAGATGAAGAAAAAGTTGCCAGGTATATAAATGGCCTGAGGTATGAAATCCAGGATGAGATTAGCATGATGTCAGTAAGGACAGTGGAGGATTCTTATCAGTTTGCACTAAAGGTAGAGGAGAAGTTGACCAGAAAACAAAGCCAGCGAGGCAGAGGTAAAAGCCCAGTCCCGAACAAAGGCAAGGGAGTTTTCCATGACAAGGCACATAAATCCAAAGACGAGACTGAGAAACCACATAGTCACTCAAAAAGAGGAGGAAGTTCTTGAGGAAGACAAGATGGTGGAAGAAGTTCTTCTAGAGGAAGAGGAAGAAGCAGAGGAGAAGTAAGGTGCTATGCCTGTGGAAAGACAGGGCACATGTCTTGGGAATGTCCCGAGAAAAAGAAAGGAGGAGGTGAAGCTCACATTTCGGAAGCACAAAGAAGGAATGTTGAAGCAAAAGGAGCATAGGATGGAACATCCCCGATGTTGAGAAAGGTTCTCTTAAAACCAGAGGCAGAAGTTAAAAATCCAGTGCAGAGGAATGGTCTATTCAGGAAAGCTTGCAAGACTAAACACAGAGTATGCAAGGTGATAATCGACAGTGGGAGCACTGATAACCCAATATCCACAGAGATGGTGGAGAAATTGGAGCTGGAGACAACTGCACACCCGAAACCATACAAAGTCTCATGGTTGCAGAAAGGACACCAGGTAATGGTTACTAAACAATGCTTGGTTGAATTTAAGATAGGAGGATATAGAGATGAAATTACATGTGATGTAATTCCCATGGATGTATGCCATATTTTGTTGGGAATACCATGGTAGTTTGACAGGAATGTCATTCATGATGGGAGGAAGAATACATACACCTTGGAGAAGAATGTTAGGACACACATGTTGTTGTCGATAGAGGAGAAGAAAGTGAAAGAGGAAGCCAACACAAGCATACTTCTCATGAGTGGGAAGGAACTCCTGAAATAAGTTAAGAAAGAACATGAGATGCAGTTTGATGTGGTGAGGAAACCCAGAGTTATCCTTACAAGTACTTCGATGGATGATTTGCCTGAAGAAGTTCAAGAATTGTTGGATAATTTTGCTAACATAGTGGTGGATGAGATGCCTAACTCATTGCCACCCATCAAAAGTATCAGCCATCATATTGATTTGATACTAGGAGCAAGTCTGTCAAACAAAGCAGCATACAGACTAACACCTCGAGAGAATGAGGAGGTAAAGAACCAAGTCCAGGAATTGTTAGACAAGGGGTTGGTCAGAGAGAGCTTGAGTCCATGTGCAGTACCAACTGTGTTGAGTCCAAATAAGGATGGGGGATGGAGAATGTGTACAGACTCGGGAGCCAATAACAAGATCACCATCAGGTATAGATTTCCTTTGCCAAGAATGGATGACTTAATGGATTGTTTAAGTGGACCAATTTTTTTTTCTAAGATAGATTTGAAAAGTGGATATCACTAGATAAGGATGAGAGAAGGTGATGAATGGAAAACAACCTTTAAGACAAATGAAGGTTTGTATGAGTGGCTTGTTATGCCATTTGGCTTAACAAATGCCCCGAGTACTTTTATGAGGTTGATGAATGAAATACTGAAATATTTCATTGGCAAGTTTATGGTTGTGTATCTGGACGATATATTGATCTCTAGCAGGACTAAAGAGGAGCATTTGAGACACCTAACACTAGTGATGAGGAGACTACATCAGGAGAAGTTGTTGATAAATCTGAAGAAGTCCTCTTTTATGAAGACATAACTCATTTACCTGGGTTTTGTGATCTCTTCAAATGAACTGAAGATGGATCTAGAGAATGTGAAAGCAATTAAAGAATGGCCATCACCAAGGAGTATGTTTGAGGTAAGAAGCTTCCATGGATTAGCAAGTTTCTATAGGAAGTTCATCATAAATTTCAGTGGAATTTGTGCACCAATGATGGATACAGTGAAGAAGAAGCACAAGTCTTTTAAATGGACAGAGGAGGCCAAGCGGAGCTTCAGTATACTGAAGGAGAAAATAACAGAACGACCAATTCTGATCTTACCAAAATTTGGAAAGACATTTCAAGTGAGATGTGATGCAAGTGGACTTGCAATTGGAGCAGTTTTGAGCCAGGATAATAGACTAGTTGCCTATTTCAATGAGAAGTTGAATGAGATAAAGAGAAAATACTCCACATATGATAAGGAGTTTTATGCCATAATTCAAACCTTGAAGAAATGGATACATTACCTTGTTCCACAATAATTTGTCTTGTATAGTGACAACCAAGCTTTACAAGTCACAACCAAACAAGAAAAATTGAATCAGAGGCATGCAAAGTGGATTGAATTTATGAAGAATTTTACTTTTGTCATAAAACACATTGTTGGGAATGCTAACAAAATTGTTGATGCATTGAGTAGGAGATGTTTGATTTTGCAGGAATTTCAAGTGAAGGCCTTAGGGTTTGAACACCTTAAGGAAATGTACAATGATGATCCAGATTTCAAGGAAGCATACGAAGCATGTGTGAATCCTGTGTTGAGCAACAAGAGTGAGTGGACAAAGTATATAATTCAAGAGGGATTGTTGTTCAAGGGCAATCAGTTGTGCATACCAAAATGCTCAATGAGGGATAACCTTTTGAAGGAAAATCATAGTGGGGGATTGGCTGGAAATTTCAGCCATGATAAGACATTTGAACAGTTGAGCAGTTCATACTATTGGCCAGGTATGAGAAATAAGTGATAAAGTTTGTGAACAGATGCAGAATCTGCCAACATGCAAAAGGAAAAAGACAGAACATTGGATTGTATCAACCATTTCCAATACTAGAGAGGCCTTGGGATGCAATAAGCATGAATTTTGTGTTGGGAATGCCAAGAACGCAAAGAGGATGTGATTCCATAATTGTGGTGGTGGATAAGTTTTCAAAGATGGCCCACTTTATCCCATGCCAGAAGACCAGTGACGCAACACATGTTGCAAATCTGTTTTTCAAGGAAGTTGTGAGACTGCACGGACTACCTAGGAGCATTGTCTCAGACAGAGACACAAAATTTATTGGTCATTTTTGGAGAACATTGTGGAAGAAGTTGGGGATAGATTTGTCATTCAGCTCAGCTTATCACCCTCAAATAGATGGGCAGACTGAGGTGGTAAACAAAATTTTGGGAAACTTATTGAGGAGTCTGGTCATTGAGCATCATAATCAGTGGGATCAGATTCTGCCACAAGCAGAATTTGCATACAATGACTCACCCAACAGGAGCACTGGAAAGAGCCCATTGCATATACTGTATGGAATGCAACCTAGGGGACTATCTGAGTTGAGAGACTTGGAACAAAGTGAGATCAGAAGCACTGGAGTAGAAGATTTTGCTGCATAAATGCAGAAGCTCCATAAACAAATAACCAGATCAGAGGATAGTTGTAGAGCTCTAACCAAGAGTACAAGCGCAAAGTTGATCAACATCACAGAGAACTTCAATTTGAAGTAGGAGATCAGGTTCTGGCACATCTCAGGAAAGAAAGGTTCCCTAGGGGAACATATAACAAGTTGAAGATAAAGAAGATAGGGCCATGTAAGATATTAAGGAAGTTTGGTGCAAACGCCTATGAGATTGAGCTTCCAGATGATGTGGGCATATCACCCATATTCAAAGTTTCAGACCTGTACCCTTACAGGGAATATGACTTAGAGGGATCAGAAGTTCAAGAGAAGATTCAGTGGGAGAAACAAATGCCTATAGCAGAAAAACCACAGATGGAGAAGATCATTGATCAAAGGATTAACAAGAAGACCAGGAGGAAGACCCATCTTGAATACATGGTTGAATGGAAGGGACACCCAATAGAAGATGTCAGTTGGGAAAATGAAGCTGATATCCAAAAGCATGGAAAGTCGGTGCAGGAGCTCATGGACAAGAGTCCATAATTTTTTTTCCAGGGGAGTATGATGCAGGAGCATCATCAGCGAGCACAGGTGGCAGGACAACTCAACGCCTGGGGATCATTTCGGAATCTGAGATGTTGGGAGTTACTGCGAATCTTTTTGGAGCTGATTGGAAAAACATAAGAAGATCAAGAGCTTGGAAGTTGATGATCACGAGTTATCTGGGAGTTTCACTCCTAGCCTTGAATGTAACCAAACTTAAGTAGCAGTTAGGTTTTCATTTCCAGTAGACGAGTAGTCGGGGGGAACCCTAAGGACCCTCTAAGATAAATAAAGGTTTTGTACGCCCAAATGAGGTTGCTGCGAGTTAGTAAGAAAATTCTTAGTTTTTAGTTGTTGTTTGATCATAGTTGTAGCCATTTACTTTTGTATGAATATAACAGAGGAAAATTGATCCAAATACATAGTGTTGTTACTGTTTGCAATTCCCTGTTATTGTTATTTTCATGAATGAATGGGGTTTCGTTTCGAGTATCTGAAACTGTAAGATGTTAGTATAAGTTTCAATTGTTCTCTTTTGTAAGTTATGCAAGGAGTGCATATTGAATGCAAGGAGTGCATGTAAGAGAGTCTTTTTCGACTCGAAGCTTATAAGAGATAGCCTGGAACTTTTGTATGCAGAGTGTGCATACTAAGCGCAAGGAGTGCGCATAGAGGCAAACTTGTTTCAAGTTCGAAAGCTCAGGAGATCGAGCGCAGACTGTGCTAGGAGGGCACCAGAAAGTCTTTTGAAAGATGCAAAAGGGCCAAGTCCCTTAGAGACTAATTAAGTTGAAAACTCAGGGAGAACCAATGCAAGTTTGCACAAAGAGCGTAGGTGTGCGCCAGAGTGAAGTCAAAGTCCATTCATGAAAGCTCAGAAGGGATAGCACTTTCCAGAAGTGCAGACGAGGTCCGAGAGACAGACTCGTAGGAGGAACAAAGGTCGAGGCCTTTGGATACTTAGAAATTCTTCTAAGTCAGAGGAAGTCGGAAGCTCAGAAGGGAGATCAATAGTGGTCGTTGGATCACCGATTCAGAGGACTAACAACCATCCGATCAAATCAAGGTGTGCAAGCCTTGGCGTTTCGTACACGGAAGAAAGGGAACTTGCGAAAGTTCTGATGTCTCAATTTGGGACCGTCCGATCTTCCGAAGTAAATCTCAATCGTCTGATTGTCCAAAGGAAATCTCAAGCGTCGGATCGTCCAAAGTAGATATGAAGAACAAGTGGCACAAATCTGTAGATCTCGGATAAAGACCCAAAGTAAACGTCAATCGTCTGATCCAGAGGGCAGGTGGCATAAATCCGCGGGATCCGGGTAAAGACCCGAAGTAAATATCAACCACCCGATTCAGGAGAATTAGATCTGAATTGTTGGTTTGGAAGACGCAAATCTCACGCTCGATTGCGGGGCCAAAAAGTCCCTGGACATTAAAATTTCGATGGCAGGTCGTAATCGAAACCACGATATTGGTGAAGAGGTATGTGGCAATTTGAGGTAAATTGTGGGGAGAAATGCGGTTGATCCCAAACCACTCTTGGGCGTGTCCGCAATTGTGTGTTTACGTAAGGACCTAGCCCGAGGTCACATGCGACGAGGGGCTAATGAGAAAAGAGCTAGTACCTTAAACCTGAGAGTTCAACAATTGCGGAAAGAGGTCGCAGGTGCCATAGAACCTACACCAGAGGACTGAGAGGACCTGTGTTAATTTGCAAGTGGGACCATTAAGGTCTAAGAGAGCCAATTCGGCTCGGAGTTGAAGATCCTTGACCGGGAGGTCGCATAGACCTTAGGAGAGAAGTGGGGGTTGCATCAATTACTTAAGGCCATAGAGAGATTTCTTAAGGTGGCAAACAAGGTGGAGTCATTTTGACAATAGCCAGGAGGCACGAGGTTGTTCCATGCAAATTTCTTCTTACAAATATCCATGCAAGAAGGTGTATTTAACATCCATTTAATGAACCTCCTATTTATATGAAGTTGCAAAGGCTAGAACAAGGTAGATAGAATTCATTTTCCCAAGTGTCTAAATATCCTAACAATATTGACTTTTGGGCGGAAACAAAGAAAAGTAAGATTATTGATACATAAGGATTAGCAAGCAATTATGCATATTCTTCCCACAACCATTTATTCATTATGTTAGTAGGAGGACCATAGTCTTTGTGGACCCCCCCCCCCCCATGAACATAAGGATAATGGTATTTTGGGACTTATATGTTGTTGTAGATCATACATCAAAGCCAACATAGGATGGAAAACAAGAGGATAAGAGTTTTTAAAGTCATAAAAAGTATTTCAAGACAATAAACACTAGGTATCCTTGTGGTTATTATTCACACACATGTGCACACACCCACACAACACATCCCACAGAGAGGGAGGGGTAGGTCAAACAATCATGCATATTGTTAGTAGAAGGACCACTACCTATGTCAACACCCTCATTGGCATAATGATCACGACAAGTTGGGACTTATGTGTTGTTTCAAACTAGACCTCACAACTAAAGCATGATAGCACATAAGAAGAGAGGAGATTTTAAAGTCATAGAAACTATTCCAATATGGTAAACACAACGTATTTGACTATTTGTTATCCCATTTGATATCGATTGTTTATTATGCACACATACACAGCCACACAACACATCCCACAAGGGAGAAAGGGGGAACAATGGATGCAACCTTTGGACTATGAGAAGGTTATGTCCAAATGTTAGATTTACCAAAGGCATAGACATATCATCAAGATTTAATGTTAGGGACCTAACCTTCCTAGCCCCTCAAGTAGATAGAATAACGTATTTTCCATGTAATAAAGGTCGGCATTAGTTAATAAGGCCTATTTAATAATGTGAACAAGTCTAATGTAAGAAGACTTAATAGACGCCTTTGCCTCTAGAATGTTCTTTAGAAGATAGAATTAGTATAAATAATAGTAGGAGGCGTGAGAAAGTCTTGTCTTGAGAATTACTGTAATAAAGTGTTGCTTTGTTGGAGGTTTCCCCCTCAAAGAGGCAAGTGAACATTGCTTCCTATCAATAAAGGTATCATTTTTGGTGTTGTGGTTCTCTACATTTTGTTGTTCCGCTGGCATTTGCAACAATATTTATGTTTTATGCTTATTATAATACATTTGGTACCTAACAGGTGGTATCAGAGCACTTTCCTTTGTGGAAACATTGGGTATTTTTTTTTAGGTAGAGACGTGTATTGTCAACGTCTTTAAAGTACAAAGATATGTCGTCTAGTGGGTAAAATCGCAGTGGAGAACACTACAGGCGGGAAATACAAACCATTTCACGAGGTTACTCTAAACAAACGTTTCACCTTGTTGGAAACCTTTGTAACCCCTGATGGTACCCTCTGTAATCCATGATGGTACCCTTTGAGTAGTATTGTATCATACATAATCTATACACGACCATCACTCCCACGTATCGTCAGGTATATTGAGAGTCCCCTAGGTCTCCTGAAACCAGCTCTAGATTAGTCGATCAATCACTTGACTGCTATAGTGACACTGAAAACAACACTCGGGAAGATACTCTCTAGTACTTGAGTAATTGGGTAGTACGACTAAGGGTATGGTTAAGCCTCCTCAGTTGGTGCCCTGAGATATTGGACCGAGTACTATTGTTCGACCCCGCATGTATATTAGAGAGCTATAGCACAGGGCAAACCCTTGCTTGTAGGAACCCTGAAAACCTTAACCTTTGGAAAAGACATATAATAGAAAAGGAATAGATGAGATATATTGTTGTGCAACCCTACCTCCTGCATTATGGTTGCGAAATTCCTATGTAATTTTTCCTGTTAATAATTTGGGCACTTCCTCACTGTAATATTCCTTAGGGTCAAGTATATCTCTACATGAGTAAAAAAAACTAGTGGTCCCGTTGACACCCTTATTCAGGACCTATCCCATTGGATTCCTCTCTTCACACTGATCGTCGTGGTACCTATCATTTGTAAGCCTTTTTTTTTCATGGACCCGACCCCCTTCTCGAGAACCTTATTTGGGACCTATCCCATTGGATTCCCCTTTTCTCCCTAATCGATGTGGTACCTATCACTTATAATCCCTTTTTTGTGGTCCCACCCACCCTTATTTGACACCTCTCCCATTGGCTTTTCCTTGTCGCATTAATCGCAGTAATATATATCACCTATCCACCTTTTTTTAGTGGACCCACTCCCCATCCCAAGCACCCCAACTTTCCAAATGGCCACCACTTGCACCCAAGAAATACAGGTTGAAATCAAACAGAGCAAGGTCAAGTTTAATCGTTTCTAGGACCAAGTCAGGACCCACTTTTCCAAAGTTGATGACCAATTTGACACATTAGAGGGAAAATTTGACACCCTTGATGTCACTCTCAACCAGTTGCTAAATTGATCCTAGTACCCCCCTTCCCTGAACAACCCTCCCAAGTAGATGGTGTTGACTCCTCCCATATCATGACCTTTTATTCCAATCCCTTTCATCGTGATCCCAGTCTTCTTTGAGTTGAGGTCAATAAATTTCATGGCTCTGATCCCACGGACTAGGTCACCCAAACAAAGCATTATTTTTCTTTGTATGGAATTACCGATGAGTTGGCCAAATTGCGTTATGTTGTTCTCTATTTGGATCCTGAACACTAGCAATGCTGGCAATGGCATAAAAATGCACCACAGGGGTATGTTGCTTGGACCTAGTTTGTTGTAGATATTTATGAATGCTTTGACACTGGCACCCACTATTTAGGTCGTTTGACCAAGTTGAAACAATCCATCACTATGGGAGACTTTATAACTGCCTTTGATCACTTGGATTTCATAATGGAGGGCATGATATATGCCTTCTTCAAGGAATGTTTTATCAGTGGCATAAAGGATGAAATCTGAGCCTAGGTCCTCATGGCTCACTCCTAGAGTTGGTTGGAAGCTACTAAATGCACCAAAGAAGCACAACAGGTTGTCTTTTCCCAGAGATGAAAAACCGCTTTTCTTCCCCACCCTCAACCTACCAATCTTCTCCCTCATGCCACCCCTTTCAAGATCCAAAAATTAACTCAGGAATAAATGGTTGAATGCCAACTCAAGGGTCTTTGCTATAATTGTGATGAAAAATATTTTCATGGGCACAAGTGTAAGGAACATAAGATTTTTATGGGAATTTTAGAGGATGTTGTTGACAAGGAGGTTGAAGTTTCCTCCGTGGAAGAGCTTACCCCAACATATGATACTACTCTACCCATTGATCCACCATAAGTTGAACCGCTTATTTCATTGCACGCCCTCATTGGCTTATCTGCTCTTCAAACCCTCAAGCTCATTGGCTACATTAAGCACATGAAAGTCATAATACTTGTTGACAATGGAAACACCCATAAATTTATTCACTGTCGTATTTCCCAGGAAATCAATTGCTATATCTATGTTGTCAACAATTTTCAAATCACGATTTCCAATGGGAGTTCCATGAAATGTGGTGGGCGTTGTGAAAATGTGTGCCTACAAATTGGTTAGTACCACTTGAAATCTCATATGTTTGCTATCAACATGGGCAGTTGTGACATTGTTCTTGGTGTTGAGTGGTTACGCACTTTGGGTCCCATCCTCATGGATTTTAAGGAGTTAACCATGTAATTCCAGCAAGAGGGACAATAATCCAGGTGGATATTGGTGGCAACACAACTATTCCAACTGGCTCCCCTTTACAGTTTTTAGTTCAACACGCTCTTCTGTACTTCTTTGAGATTGTGGTTTCTACACTTCCGGGGCTGTCTTAAGCCCTACAAATTTTCCAGGTGGATACTGGTGGTCTCCCACCTGTTGATCCAAAAATATTCTATGAGCTCAACATGGTGTTTTACACTTTCATTCCTCCACAAGCGTCCCTATGTGCTATGGTTCCAGTCGAAGACAGTGGCGGGGGTCATAGTTACTATGGAATATGCCCTTGAAAGAGTATCAATTGGCTACCTTTAGAGGGTTTTGAACCCTCCCACATCATAATTCATCATGTCAAGACTGTTCAGTTCATATTTCATGAGCTAAGCACACAATTTGCAAAATTTTTAAAGTTGGCCCCTTTGTTTGACACTATGCGAGTCTCTTCGGGACATGGTCCTTTTGCAAAATATAAGATGAAGTATGGTCAAAATTTGGGAAATAAAATGCTTCCATATTGTAGGGATCAGGACAAGCTTTCCAACATGCCATAATGAGCCCAATTTCGAGTTTGTATGACCCCGTACGGAGGACGCAAAGTTAGCGTCACCTGAATGGCCAAAACCAATAACTGTGACTTCTTGGTATGATTTTGTTCTGATTTCTGATTTAAAAGGGAAATAAAATCCATACATGGTGTATGGAAGCATGATATCTTTCCAAAGGTATATCCCGTGCTTAGTTTCGACCCCCGGTTGGTAAGAACGAGCCTTCGCAAGTTGATGACCAATTTCGGACACCAGATTGGTTGCAGTGCTTCAGGGTTTAAAAATTGTTGGTAGAGAGTTTTAAATCAGAGATTAAGAAATTCCAATCTGTAATGGACTCAAATACCTTTCCAATGACTCCTCATTTTCCTCATTCCGACCTCGGATGTGTAAGTTTTAAACCTGCAAAGTAAAGCAATGCATATAGATTCTTAAGCAATACATAAATTAATCAATGGCTCATACACAGAGTACACAGAGATTTTATACCGGAAACCCTCAACCGGGAAAACCTTTCTTATTTTCATTATA
>ML781904.1:529541-619736 GCA_009831015.1 Picea engelmannii | reverse complement strand
TATACACGATAAATTTATTATTAAAAATTTATAATAAAATAAAATAAAAATTTAATAAATTTTATTTATATGTTTAAAACTATATATTAAAAATTAAATTACCCCCCCCCAAAGAGTTATTAGACTTGTTAATTCCATAACTTCGCCATACAGAGGCGGATTTTCGCCCATGAATAGTTGAAACGACCGAGGAGAAGTCGTGAATGCATCCATTGCATTCACCTCCACAAATTCAGCCCAAAATTTCAGTGGCATGTACCAAAGCGACAGAGACTCATATTTGGCCCAATAAGCATGCGCCAGAAGGAGGCCTAATTGGGAGTCTCTGAGGCCAAATTGGGTCGGATGAAGAAAATCAATTTCAGCTACAGGTATGCAGGCACGTAGAAGCCTTATTCTAGTGTCCAGCCCATAATTTTTCCCCAATTTCAAACTTTTCCCTAATCAGTCTCTCGACCGGCTCCTTCCCGTGTACCTTTCTGGGGCCATATCTTACTCATCTGGAGTTAGATTTGCGCCAAACGAAAGGAAGAGGAAAGGTATAGGACAGAGCTGTAGCATGGGAACAATATAATTCAGTTTTTTGACTGTTAGGTATAAGGGAAAATCCTCTCACCGAAACAATCCCAAATCGAAGCCATGCTTTGACCATCTCACAAGGAAACTTATAGGAGGCAAAGGGGGGGTACAATCAGGTCTGAAAAGTGTCTGAACAACAGTCATTTCCTTACATACAACGACCAAATCCCAAAGTCCCCTTTCCCTCCTAAGAGGCTCTGCAATTTCCCCACACCTTCGGGCTTCATCCTGGTGGATCCGACAACCACAGATGGCCTGAAACTGTCCTAAATCACCTCACCTGCAGATGCAAAATATGGTAGCAATCAAAGATCCTTTGGGATGGCACAAATCCCAAGGAAAATGGTGATGTGGATATTGATTTCGGCATTTTATGAAAAATGAATTTTTGTAATATGTAGTCTCGTATGATATGTTTTTTGTTATGTATACATTGTAATTAAGAGGTCAAATCATATTTGATTTGATCCCTTTTGGATAAGATTCTCTTTTGGATAACATTCCCTTTTAGGATAAGGTTACTTTTTGGTAAAAAGACAAAAAGACTTTAGGATTGGTCCACTTGTCACTTTTCCAAAAGTGACAAGTGTCTTGTGACCTAACCCCAAGCCTTCACCTCTCTTTTATAAATAAGAGGGTTGGCATTGTAAAAAAGGAGGATGAATATAGTAACAATGCTCTATTGAAATTTTCCAAGACTCTTTATGTGTGTGATACTTGTTAGATTTTAGTTGTTGGATGTGTCACTTGATGGTTAAGGGTTGAGGGTAGAAGTAAATACATGTTCTGTTAGCTATCTCCAGAAGGGATTGGTTAGCTAGGTGTTTGTTGTTGATTCATTTGGTTTAACTTGCTTGCTTTCATTTTTTAACAGCTTTGTTTAACTTGTTTGATGTGTTTTAGTGCAAGTTTTCTGAAGTACTTAGTTGTTTTCAGCCTTAGCTAGTGGTTGGGAGTCCTAGGGCCCCTTAGGACAACCCTCAAATAAGCTTCTTAGTTGGTTGTTCATACTTGTTTGCTTCCTTATTTCGTTCACGTACATTTCCATTATGTTTTCGTACCATTAACCTTGCTATCGCAAACAGAAAAAATTGACCATTTTGATCAACTCCCCCCCATGGGACAACCATCTTAGTTGGTTGTTATATATCTTTTATGTGCAAATTTTTGTTTCGTTTATTTCAGTTTTCTCATATATAAACACTAAAATTTCGTTGTTTGCCTGCAAGGATACAATTTGGTCACCTACTCCACTTATCTTAAGCGATTGAGGACCACCTAAAGACCTGTTTGAAGTAAAGAGGCCAACAGGACAACGAAGAAAAAACATCAAATCAAACCGATAAATCCACCCAATCACTCTCATATTCACCTTATATTCACTTGCACTCATTCCAACAATTTTGGCACACATACCCACGTTGATATGCTTTGTTTGTGTAGATAGTTTGAGTAGTTTACTTGTGAATTTATGTTTATAAAATATGATCTATACTTTCGTAGATAATCATCAATATTTATAAATTCCAATCAGTAAACTTCCAATTCCCATACAAGGAATCAGTTGGGGCTTTCATGCACATGGCAGCCTTGCCGCTCACAAAGAGCCTCAACCCATTCCTTTGGGTTGAATGGTGTAATCGTTTACTTGTAAATTAATTGTTTTTGTCATATTTTTCATTGTATAATATTTCATTCACTAATCTACAGGTGGCTTCCCTTAAAGGTGCCATGCAAAAATCAACAAGCTAAATACACTCAAAAAATTACAAAAACACTTGAAAACAATTCAGGGGTCTGCCCCATACACTCAAAACAAAACCTATACTATTTAGCTACATACATATACATATTATTTAGTCGTGACATATATGTCACATACCTATTTACTTGTTTTTTGTATGAAGTTTTAGATAGATTTCAAATTTAGTGACCATGATGCACACTTGTCAAAGCAAGACGTGACTTCGCCACATGGATGGCATGGTCCTTTATTTCAAGCAATTTCAATTTTATAGGATATTAAGAGTCAAAGCCAGAGAGTATTCATAAGGAGCCCCTCAAAAGTTGTCTAGTTAGTAGAAATCGAGTGGTCTTTCCTTAGTACCACACCATCAAGTAGTTGAATAGTTCAGCTTGGTTGGAATATTACTCTGCTTGGGTAAGCTCAGTTAAAAATCCCTTTAGGGGGGTCCTGGGCCTCTTCCTTTTCGCAGGTATCATTCTTCCATCCAAGCGGTTTTAAGAGCCCGACAACGCTAGTGACGAGAAGTGGCTAATCCCTGCTTCTTTGAACTACATGGGGCACTCTTCAACCTAACCACTGTGGTTTGCTAAGACTACTCTTCTTGTACTAATTGGCACAGTTCTGGGAGGTGTTTGCTTGAACGAGATAACCTTCAAAACAGTGTGGTGGCCAAGGCATATGCTAATAACTATAAATTCACCAATAAAATACATTTAAAGTCAAAGCTTTTGTCAGTCCACCCTTCACCCACGAACCGAAAATTGAAGTTGTAAATACTCTCCCAAACATAGGTTGTAAAAACTTGTAAAAATGTTGTTCATCCCCTTTTACAACCCCCTTTTTGATATGACAATCTTCCGGGATCACTTCCTAGGTCACCCCGGGGGGTATCAAGCCATTCTGGGCTTGTTTCCTTGTCTTAAAATCTCCGAACAACTTGTTGTTCGCAATTTACATCCATCTAAAAGGACTTGGATGTAGCTTTTAAGCTCATGTTTCACCCTTGTTTTTTCACTCTTTCACTTGAGGCATCCATTGGTTACTTGTCGAGGACCCTGGTTACCCCGGGAACCCATTCTAGGCCATTTTCTAACACTTTAAAGGAGAAAACAACTCGTTGTTCGCTTTGTTTAGTTCATTTTCCTAAAAATTAGCGAGCTTATTTTCATCCTATTGTCCATAATTTTCACCTCCCAGGCCATTTTGGCCATCCAGGAAGCTAAGGGAGGACAACACCCAGGGTGGGTGGTCCTGAGAAAGACTTCTTGGAAGTATTTCACCTCTCTTTTTTCTCCTTCATTACCACCTCAGGTGAAGGACCACTTGAGGTGTGGGTAATATCTGCCTCATGCCGAGCTATCAAAGAGGTTGTAACAGACTTTACAATCGGATAGGTCAAATCTTTCCCAACCAACAGATTTTGCTTATAACACGTCCCCTTTTCTGGCGACCATACTTGGGACTTGCAATTCTTTTAGTTTTGCTTGTATCCCAAACTTGCATTGAGCATTGGATCCAAATTATTTGGGGTCCTTTTCCCACGAGTTGACAGAATATTGTGGCAAGGTCTTTCGGTGATCCTTTGGAATTTTCCTTGGTACTTGTTATAGTTCAGTTCCCTTGCAATTTTGTTGCATCTGGGAGTCATAAATACAATCAAGTTTTCCTTTCCTCTTACCTTGTCAGTGTCTAATTTTACTTGTTCTAACTCACGTGAGAAGTTATAAATCTGTCATACTTTACCTTCCACTTCGAGAAGAACAAAAAACAAAGCTTTGTTTATATTTGGGTTAATCTACATCGTTTCAAAAAGAGTAGGATTGTTGACATGATACATCTCTTGTACTTAAAAGTACTTACTTGATCCCCTTGGAAGCTAGCATGGCAGAAATATCCTAAGACTAGGGAAACAATGTCCCTCGGAAATACAAGAAGTCAAAGTTCATGAAAGAAAAACAAGTAGCGAGACACATACACCTGGGAAACCAGGGAAACTCATTACACCTACCATGCGAGCTGAGTCACCCTCTTACTCTTATCCTATTCAAAACCCCCCACTAAGGCAAGCTTTAGTCAATCCAAAAACAATTACTAATCCTCAGGTTGTTCCTCTCGTCGTTCCAAAAACTGTTGTTTTTCCTCCCGTAGTTGTTCCGATGGCAACGCCCTAGCAACTTGAGACTCCTTTGAGGTTGACTCGACCTCTTCATGACATACCTCCATATGCCCCAAACATGCTTCCTAAATTCAGTGGCATTGGTACATTGAATGTCGAGGAACATGTACAAAACTTCTATGATGCATTAGCACTGACGGACATAACAATTCTTGATGTCGCCATTAGACTTTCTGTAAGAACCTTTGAGGGTGAAGCAGGGAGATGGCATCACTTGCTTGCCAATGATAGTATCCCATATTGGGACACTATGATCCAAGAATTCAAGAAGCATTTCCAAGGGGTGGAGGATGTGGCTTCTCTAGTCATGGATTTCACAACCATCTCCATCCACGAGGGGGAGCAAATTCGAAACTTTAATCAATGCTTTACCTCAACCTTGAATAGGATCCGAACTGCTTCCCAACCATTTGGGAACAATTTGTTCCATTACTACATGACCACTATGGATCTGAATGTAAAGTATATATTGAAATATAAATCAATACAAACTTTAGATGTGGCCAAGGCTAGTGCCCTGGAAATTGAGAAAAACATGGAGGAATCTGGTATGATTTCTTCACCTTTAGCGCAACCCTGTTTTAACGAGAGGCCTAGGAATGAGGTACCTTGAAACGAGGGTCCTCGGTATGAACCCCCACCTGCCCAAACTTCAAGGATTGAAGAAAGGGAAAGTCATG
Organism: Picea engelmannii; assembly: GCA_009831015.1. Classification (NCBI taxonomy): domain Eukaryota; kingdom Viridiplantae; phylum Streptophyta; class Pinopsida; order Pinales; family Pinaceae; genus Picea; species Picea engelmannii. The sequence continues at coordinate 614,554 of ML781904.1, read as the reverse complement.
AAATGCTCAAGTTGTTAATTAACATGAACAACCAAATATTGTCCCTTAATTGAAAGGTGAATGACTTGTAGTTTACTGCTCCTGCGAGACCAAGGCCTCCTTTCCCTCCTACACCTCCTCCTAGGCAACATGCTATTGAAGTGGAATGGTGCCACTTTTGCCAAGACTTCCATGATCTTGAGTATTGTTACTCGTATACACGTCACCTGGAATTGTCTAAAACTGGCAAAGCCCCTCCACCTCTTGTGAAAAACAAGCTTGCTTCCACTTCCCAAAATGACCAAGTTAACATGGAAGACTCTATTCCTTGCAATGATGATCATCTTTCTTTCGGAATCTTTGTTGTAGAAACTAGGAGTCAGGCCCCTAAAACCACTCCGCAAGGGGTGGAAGGGACCAAAATCGATCCCAAGGTCAATGAAAAAGGCAAACTTCCCGCGAATGGTAGATTACTTTCCCCTTCAAGGAATATGGTATCGTCGACTCCAAACAAGGTAAATTTGCCTAGTAATCCACCGCACTACTTTCCAATACCGAGACGTTACAACGTTGTTGAAGATCTAGTGAAAGTCCCCACCCACGTGACATTATTAGATGCTCTTAGAACACCTGCTCAATTTGAAAACCTTTTATGTGTTCTACAAACACCTACTACTCCACGAATGGAGCAGAGAGTTTTTCGTTCCAAAGAGTCATCTTCTCAACCTAAGGAAGCATATGATGTTATTGATTTAGACCCTAGGTTTCCTCCTTTCTATATCTCAGTTTTGATTTTAGATTTTGTGCTCCATAATTTTGTCGTTGACACAGGAGCGAGGCAAATGTCATGCCCCTTCAAGTCACGAGGATACTGGGTCTTGAATGCACAGGCCCATGTAAAGATCTGTTAGCTTTGGATTCAAGGACTGTAGAAACCGTTGGCTACATCAAGGACTTATCCATTACTTTCAACCAAGCTCCAGATGTGAGCATGATCATAAATGTGATCGTAGCAGATATACCTGAAGCACATGGCATGATTTTAGGGAGAGAGTGGTAAGGAACCCACTTCACCTTTCCTCATAAAGGTGTTGAAGTTGTCATTAGGAGGGAACCAAAATATCGAGAGCAAGTTGTACCTGCTTCCTACAATACTAAACACGTGTCTTTTCAAGATACAGGGATGGGTACGTACACTGTGTTATCTAAGGAAAATTCACATGTCCCTCCTTCTAAGTTGGAAGAAATGGTATGGAGTATGGATTTTGACAGTGCTAAATCCAAGCACAGAGCTGGGGTTGGGTTCCTTTTGTGTGATCCCAAGGGGAAGGAAATCCCTTTCTCTTTTCAATTAGAATTCCCTAACACTAATAATATGGTTGAATGTGAAGTGTTAGTTCAAGGCCTCTAAAAGGCCTTAGACTTAGGAATTGGCCATTTGTTGGTGAGCGGGGATTCTGAATTGGTTGTGAATCAAATTAGGGATAAATATGAAGTTCATAACCCACGCCTCAAACAATACCACTGAAGGGCTAAGGAACTTATTGTGAAGTTCTTATCTTTCAACATTCAAGTCGTAACTAGGGCCGCAAACCACACAACTGATACTTTGGCCTTGGTTGGTTCTTGCTTCACTTCAGATTTCGTAAGGTCTATCGAAGATATCAAAGTCCAAATTTTCCATAGACTTGCGTTACCTGATAACGTTGACTCTTGGAAAGTTTTCTATACTGACAAACAAATCTGTAGGTTCCTTCAAAACAAGGAGGAATTCAAAGATTTACATATCATCCATGAGTTGGAAGAGGAAACCGGGGACATTATCCAATTGAAGACAAGAAAGATTCCTCCTAGTTTGTCCGTACTGGAATACATGTTTGATTCCAATGATGCCACTACTTCATCACCTAATATTGATAGTGAATTTGTTAGGAAGGTGCAAGAATCCATCCCTATAAACCCAAGAACTCAGAAAGATCCAAAACTGGTTTATATAGGGCCACAATGTTCTCCTTCTGAGATCGCTCAATTCATGAAACTCTTGAAAGAGTTCAACGATGTTTTTGATTGGTCCTACGAAGATCTCAATGTTTTCTATATGTAGGAGATAGTCCATGCCATACCCATAATCCCTTATTCGAACCCTTAAAGGCAGAGACAAAGAAAGAACAACCCTCCTTTGCAACAAACAAATAAAGTTGAATTAGACAAGATGGAAGCATACAGGGTCATATACCATGCCTGTTACTCACAATGGGTATCTAATTTGGTTCTCGTTAGGAATAAAACTGGTGATATTTGTTTTTGTGTCGACTTTCAACATTTGAATAGGAAGTCCCTAAAATACAACTACCCCGTCCCACCAATGGAAGAGATCCTCCAACAAGTCTCCGGCTCTCAAATGATGTCCCTTTTTGATGGTTTCTCAGGTTACAATCAGATAGCCCTCAAGCCTTCTGATAGTCACAAAACCACCTTCACTACTCGTTGGGGCACATATGCATATAACAAGAGGCCTTTTGGCTTGATTAATGATGGAAACACCTTTCAACGTGCCATTGCCATTGCTTTCAAAGGCTTATTGGGTAAGATGATTGTTGTCTACTTCGACAATCTCACAGTCTTTTCCAAAGAACGAAGTAGTCATTTTGATCACCTCAGGCATGTTCTTCTTAGATGTTGTTGGTTTGGCATATCTTTAAATCCTAAGAAGACCATTTTCAGTGTTATGGAGGGAAAAAAATTTGGTCACATCGTCTCTCGAGAAGGTGTCAAAGTTGATCCCGAGTTGATCCCGAGAGAGTGGTAGTAATAAAAAAGATACCCTTACCTACTAATAAAAAAGAAATGCAATCTTTCTTTGGAAAGATAAATTTCCTGAGACGCTTCATTCATGATTTTTCTCAAGTAGTCAAAACTCTAAATGAGCTTATGAAGAAGGACATTCGGTTCAAATTGGACCCCCCTACCCGTCAGGCTTTTGAATCCATTGAGCAAGCCATTACTTTTGCCCCTCTGTTAGTCAGTCCTAATCCCTATAAAGACTTTGTCATGTACACTAATTCATCAGAGGAGACAATATCTGCAATCTTATTTCAAAATGATCATGAGGAAAATATTAGGCCAATCGCCTTCGTGAGCTAGAATTTGAAGACACACTAACTGAACTATTCTACATTGGAGAAACATAGTTATTCTTTGTATAAATCCTTGGATCAATTTCGACATTACATCTAAGGCCACAGAGTTTAGGATTTTGTGCCTCCATCTCTCTTAGTCACTACCTTCAATCAAACCGAATTGCATAGTAAGTGGTCCAAATGGATCATGCGCATGAAAGAGTATGACTTGGACATTAAACCGACGAAAACCATAAGGGGAACAGGGCTGGCTGAATTGCTAACCCAATCCCAGCCCTCGATTATAGCTGAACCACCTCAAGTAGATGACTTGATTGCTTTCGAATAACTGGTTAACGAAACTGACTTAGCCTCACAACCATGGTCTGAACCTATCATATATTTCCTGATCAATGGTGTCTGCCCAATGGACATGGATACTAAAGCCAAAAGAACACTTCGTTTACAAGTTGTCCGATATGTTTTACATGACCAAATCCTTTACCGAAGAAACCTTGATGGGGTTTTGTCACGATGTTTGACTCTTGACCAAGCCCAAATGGCATTCGAACAATGCCATTATGGGGTTTGAGGAGGTCACTTTTCAGCCAAAACCACTGTAGCAAAAGTTTTACATGCACGTTACTTTTGGCCTTCACTCCACCAAGATGCCCATTTATTGGTTCGAAAATGCGAATCTTGCCAAAGCTTCACTTGGAAGCAAAAGTTAGTTGCCTTACCTCTTAGGCCAATTGAAGTCCAAGTCCCTTTCACAAGATGGGGCATGGACTTTATTGGGCCAGTTTCACCACCTTCCAGCGCTGGTCACATATTCATCTTAACAACTATGGACTACTTTACAAAGTGGGCTGAAGCAATTGCTCTTAGGAACGCTACGAGTCAGCAGGTGGTATAATTCATTGAGCGTAATATTTTATCCCATTTTGGGACCCCTACTGAGATATTAACTGATAATGGATCATCTTTCATGTCTGATGTCATGCTCCACCTTGGTGTTACATATAACATCCAACTTTTTCGATCATCCACCTATTACCCCCAAGGTAATGGATTGGTCGAATCCACAAATAAAAATCTGATTCAGATACTTAAGAGAACGATCAAAGATAACAAGCATGAGGACCAGTACACTAAATGGACCACCTTGCGTCAAGAGATGGACCAGACAGTACTGGATTTCACCAATATTTTCCATACCTTGTGCACTAAATTGGGTATCAAATACTCTGAGCGACATTTGGTGCTCAAATATCGCGGTTGTTTTCATAGATACATTCAAACAAAAATGGAGTTTTTGGAAATCGCCTCCTTGGGTACAACTTATAGATATGTTGTAAAGATCGAGCAGAAATTTAAGCAGAAGAGGCGAGAGTTTGGACCTACAAACTCCTCATGGACGAAGCAGGGCAAAGGACACCCCAACCCACAAAGCAAGGGACAAAGCAAATATGGCCACTCTCGGGACAACCAGTCCAAGTCGAAACACAAGAAGGGAAATGAAAAGACGAAGAAGGACATGAGAAAATGGTGTGAATACCACAAAATACCTTGGCACAACACTGAAGAATGTCACTCCAAGTAGTCAATCGTGGCCGAGTTTAAGGCGTCTGAGCCCAAGGCTTATTCTGACTTCGAATCAAATCTAGAAGGAGCGAAGTGGATCATCGATGTTGAACCAAATGCCACTGTTGCTACCACCAAAGTCCACCCAAGCGAACGAGAATAACTAGAGGAAGGGGAATGCCTCTTTCACTCACAGATGTGGGTAAAGGGGGCTCCACTTCATTTCATTGTCCATAGTGACAGTCAGAAGAACCTCATCTTAGCAAACGTCGACAAGAAATTGGAATTGCTGACGACACTGCCCCCGCAACCCTACACAATCGGCTGGCTTCACCATGGAAGAGATCTTCGTGTCAGCCAACAGTGTCATCTACCCAAAAACATCAAGCCTTTCAAAGACGAGGTATTGTGTGATATTCCTCCCCTTGAAGTTTGTGAAGTTCTTTTAGGACAACCATATTTGTGGAAGAATCATGTTGTGTATGAGTCTAGACCCCGCAATGTTATTATTACTTTGGGAAGACAATTGTACAATATAGCAGAGGTAGCGCCGCCTACCACTATTTATTTAATCTTTGCTAAGAAATGCAATAATGTCATTTCACAGATCGAGAAGTTCGTCTTCTTTGTGATCCATGCTCATAGTAACAAGAAGGTTGCCGCCACAACTGTGTCCTTTACAGAAAGCCTCTCTTTGAAGAAGAAGCAAGTAGATGGGATCGTGGAAGAGTACAGAGACATCTTCTCCTCACGGACCGAAGTACCGACGCACTACCAAGTCAAGCATCCAATTGATTGAACCCCCGGTGCACCTCTGCCTAATTGACCAGTCTATCGTCGCTCGTTGATGGAAAATAATGAAATCAACCGTAAGATCCAAGAGCTTCTTCAAAAGGGGCACATCAGACCCAACGCCTCCCCTTGCAGAAGCCCGATTGTACTGGTGCAGAAGAAGGACAAGATCTGGAGACTTTGAATTGATTATAGAACATTAAACAAAATCGCAGTCAAGAACCGATACCCAATTCCCAGGATTGATGACCTTTTTGACCAATGCAAGGGGGAAAAGTTCTTCAACAAGATTGACCTAAAGTCTGGCTACCACCAGGTTCCCATTGAACCAACTGATGTATGGAAGACATCTTTCAAATCTAAAGAAGGTCTCTTTGCATGGTTGGTCATGCCCTTTGGCTTAACAAATGCACCAACCACTTTCATGAGGTTGATGGATGATGTATCGAGAACCTTCACCACCTATTTTATGGTGGCATATTTAGATGACATCCTCATCTTCAACAAAACTTGGGAGGAGTACATGCGACATATTCAACAGGTTTTGAGCACTCTGCGGCAACACGAGCTATATGCCAACTTGGAAAAATGCTCCTTTGGCATGAACAAGGTCCAATAGTTGGGATACTTTGTTGATGAGCACGGGGTACATGTTGATATAGCTAAGATCCAAGTCATCCGAGACTGGCCAGCCCCGACCACACTAACCGAGCTTCTGAGCTTCTTGGGACTGGAAAACTTCTACCGATGGTTCGTGTTGGGATTCTCCCATATTGCGTGGACCCTCAGCCAAGTGACCAAGGGCAGTGGTAGGGAAAAGTTCATGTGGGGGAAGGAACAACAATGAGCATTTGATGATGTAAATCATCGCTTGTGCTCAGCTCCAGTACTCTTATTTCCCAATCTCCAACAACCGTTAGAGATTGAGACTGATGCATCTGACTATGCTGTAGGAGCAGTTCTCACTTAGCACAGTCATCCAGTGGCATACCATTGTTAGACACTAAGATATATTGTCTGGTAATACCCCACCTATGACAAGGAAATGTATTCCATTGTACAATACTGTCGTCCATGGAAATATTACATTCCAGGAAAGGGGACGATCATCCACACTTATCACAAGCCTTTGCAGTACATATAGACACAGGGGAAATTGCAGAACGATCACCATCAAAAGTGGTCCACCTACCTATAACAATTCCATCTCAACATCAAGTATAAAGAACGAAGCACAAATCGTGTTGCTGACTACCTCAGTCGACCTCCTGTATCTGCAATCACCACTGTGCTCCATTCCTATGGACATGAGGCATCTGAGTGGCCCCAACTTTATCAACAAGATCCAAACTTTTCCACCACCTATCAAATCTTAGGTATAAGCATGATTGTCACCGATTTTCACATTTAGGAAGGATTGTTATGCCATCTGGACCATCTTTGTGTTCTTGCGAGTGAGCGTGCAAAGATGATTTGGGAAACCCACTACAGTCGGATGGCAGGGCATTTTGGCGTGCAGAAAACTGTGGGCGTTCTACAAAAACATTTTTATTGGCCAAAACTTCGACAAGACGTCAGCAAGTATATCAAATCTTGAACATCCTGTGCCATTTCCAAGCTAGCCATGAAGAAGAAAGGCTTATACACCCCTCTTCCTACTCTCGCGAAGCCTTGGGAATCTGTCTCCATGGATTACATGTCTGACCTTCCATCCACCAAGCAAGGCAATGATTATGTCTTTGTGGTCGTTGATCAGTTTTTGAAGATGGCCATCCTCACAGCCTGCAAGAAGAATATCATAGCGACATATACTATCAAGCTCTTCTTCAAACGACTGTGGGTCCATTTTGGGATACCACAGACCATCATCTCCAACTGAGACAACAAATTCCTCAACACATTTTGGTCGAGTCTCTGGTCATTGTTGGACACCAAGCTCACTAAATCCACTGTTTTCCACCCCCAAACAAACGACCAAACAAAGGTCGTCAATGAGATGATTGTGCACATCCTGCGCATGTACAACTCTAAGCATCTGCGTACATGGGATGAGAGTATCCCCAATGTTCAACACAGTTACAACAGGGCTCTCCATAGCTCCATCGACCATAGCCCATTTTAGGTGGGGAAGGGGTTCTAACCCTTGGGTCCTATTGATGTTGCAATACCTTTTGCAACCACACAGATATACTCTTCCCATGCTCAATCTGACATCGAAAAAGCCACCAGATTCATTGAGTGGATTTAGCACATCCGCCAACAAGTCTGTGATATTTTACAGAAAGCCAATGCTAAGTAAAAGAAACGCCATGATCAACATAGGGTACCACACCAGTTTCAGGTTGGAGACAAAGTCTAGTTACATTTGCAGAAGGAACGTCTTACAAAGTCCCATCGAAAGCTCCGCCCCCTTCACTATGGGCATTACATTATCACCAAGGTTGTGGGTAGCAATTCTTTTGAGCTCAACACTCCACCCTTCCTTGGCTTCCACCCAATATTCAATGTGGACATCCTTCAATCATATTTTCCACCATTATTGGACACTTCAGAGATCATTGAACAACTGACATCAACAGAGCTCAATCCTGACTGCATGGAACATGCATCCACTAATCAGATCATGGACACACAGGTCAAGGGCACTCGCTAGTAGAGGATCCAACTTTATCGGGTTGTCAAGGCAGGGCAACTCCTACACCAAGGAAAATGGCTCACCGAGGGCCAAATTCATCAGACATTTCCTCACATAATGGGGGAACTCAACGCGATGGATTCCATTGCTTTCTAAGGGGAGAGGACTATCCATGTGGATATTGGTGGCCACTCACCTATTCCAACTAGCTTCTCTTGACAGTTTTTAGTTCAACACGTTCTTCTATACTTGTTTGAAATTGTGGGTTCTACACTTCCGGGGCTATCTGAAGCCCTACACATCTTCTAGATGGATACTAGTGGCCTTCCACCTAATCCAACTCGCTTATTTTGTATGTTTTCATGTCATCACATCTTGTTGTACTTTCAGGACCATTTTGGGGCCCTAAACAGTGTTAAAAATACATCGTGCTTGACTATTTAGTGTCCCATTTAATATTCATTGTTTTATAACTCATACACATGCACCCACAAAATATGTCCCACAAAAGAAAAGGGAGGAACAATGGATGCAACCTTTGGACTAAGAAAAGGTTATGTTTAAATGTTAGTTTCGTCAAAGGCGTAGACATGTCGTCAAGCTTTAAGCTTTAAAGGTTTCACAAATACATCTAAGATCTAAACTAGCTTTTTTATGACGCTTAAAACATCACTTGTAGTTAATTGAGGAAAATTGACAAAACACTCTAACATCGTTATCTGATATTAATATCAATGCGTTATTGTGACATTGCTCTTCCAACACAATGCTCCCCTTGAACACGATAGCTTTATTGACAAAACATCTCTTTAGGAATGTCACACTCTAGGATGAAACATTGTTCAAGTGATGTGTTTTGAAGATACCCTCATAAGCAACTCATCCTTTACTATAAGGATGTTTTGTAATGTTGTTTATGTGTTGCTTAAGTGTCATTTCACAAAGACATCCTCGTAATAAACAACACATACTTTACTTAAATGATGTGTTTTAAAAATTATTTAAGTGTCATTACTTCTTTTTTTTAAATTATTCAACATAAAATAAAGAAGATATTTAGACATGGATTCTATCCTCATGTTTGTGTCCTTTTCAATAATACACCCCTCATTTTCATTGTAATATTTGTAATCCTATTCTTATACATATTAGATTTTATTCATAAATGATTGAAAGTATGAAGAATCAATGCTGATATTTATTAACTTTTTTATTTATTTTTAAATTGCTAAAACAAAAGACTTAAGTACAATTCTATATTTATTAAAAACTTATGTTTTAAATATGTATATCTATATTTATGAGATGACCAATTTTATATAAATTTTAGATATTTTGATTTATCTATCTTTTTTATTTTAGTTATGACAATTATAATGACCAAAACATTCTCAAATAACCTCTCCCTAAAATGGTGAATAATAAAACACCCATTAATTTATCTTTGCATGCCTTTAAGAGACGAGAAACCTTGTTAACATGGACACCAACGAGACACCTTGCTAACATGGACATAGACGAGACACCTTGCTAACATGACATAGAGATGAGATGCCCTACTAATATGGGAGTTGAGAAGTTTTTGTACCTACAAGGCACGAGACACATTGCTAACATGGACATAGAGACGAGATGCCCTACTAATATGTGAGTTAAGAAGTTGTACCTGTTGGCATGTTTACAGGCAGAGTGTGTTTGTCATTGATGGCAAGATCAGAGTGTGCAGCGATGGAAAAACAGGAACAACATAAGCTCAGGAGGATTAGCGCAGAGTCGCATGCAGTGCGTAGGTGTGCGCCATGGATGAGGTTAGCTCATTGCCAAAGCTCAAGAGAGATAGCGTACTCAGGTTCTTAGACGGATCAAAGGTCAAGGCCTTTGACACTTAGAAATTATTCTAAGTCAGGAGGATGTGTAAGCTCGGGAGGAGAAGTGATAGTGATCATTGGATCCCATTGAGAATTCCCGATGACCGTCAGATCTAAATTCAAATAGGTTGAGTGCGCGGATGGAGGACAGATCTTCGGCGTTAGATCCGAGCGCAGGGTCCGACCATCGTTGGATCCAGGAGAACCTGCACATTCTTTAACATGCAAGGTGAAGTGGGCTTACAAAATCCTGAAAGAAGGAGGCTCGTCCATCTTCGTGCACGACACATGGTCACAGATCATCATTTCGCTAACTGAAAGGTCAAAGGAAGGAAGTTCTCTAACCTTCCAACTCGCGATATGTGAAATGGCGAAATGATCTGAGCTGTCGGATTGAGGAGAAATCTAGACCTTCGATTCAAGAAGGACACGTGGTGAAATTTTCATAATATCTGGATCGTTGGTTCCACAGGACACATGACGAAAGATCATCATTTCGCTGACTGGAAAGTCAAAGGAGCGAAGTGCTCATTTGATTGGCGAGTGGTCATATCTCGTGGTCACATTGTCGAGAGCTGGAGAGCAGAGCTAGAGATGCCAAGCTCCATCTTGGAGTTTCGATGATTGCAACTTGGAGCATTGATATCCTTCATCACAGGAATCGCGATATGCGAGATCGCGATGAGATCTGGACTGTCAGATCATTGGAGATCTCGATCGTTGATCAAGCTCGATGAAGTTCATAAGTTCGCGAAATACGAAGTGCCCTTTGGCGCAACCTGTGGTCACCGCCGATGGTCACGTGAAGGGAAGAAGCTAGCAGTGTTAAGCTCCATCTCAGAGTTTCGACGATCGCGACTTGGAGTATCGAGACCCTTCATCATAGGAATCGCGATATGCGAGATTGCGATGGGATCTGGACCGTCAGATCATTGGAGATCTCGACCGTTGATCAGGCTCGATAAAGTTCATAATTTCACGAAATACGAAGCGCCTTTTTTGGCATAGCCTGTGGTAACATGAGGGGAAGAAGCTAGCGGTGCTAAGCTCCATCTCGGAGTCTCGACGATCGCGACTTGGAGTATCAAGATCCTTCATCACAGGAATCGCGATATGCGAGATCACAAAATTCAAATTTTGTTTAGCGCTCAGTCACAGCTAGTGGGCATATGAAGTAAACGTGAAATCCCGCGGATTTAATCCAATGGTGTTGGTTAATTATTAACTTGATCGAAGGGTTACTGTCTCACCTCACAGGTAATCGATCAGTTGCGATTCAGTTAGCAGAACTGAATCATGATTCGTGGACGGTTGGCGATTCAGTTGCGGATGCGTTTTCTTGGAGATTCAAGGTGTAACTAAAGAAGAGGCATAGGAGAATATGAAAACGTAATGACTGGTGTTGGTCTATAGTTCTAACCGAAAACAATGAGTTGAACTGTAAGAAAAGGAAAATTAGAAGATGCGTAGTGTGAGACCAACAACATGCGCAGTGTGAGATACAACTCAGAGATGAGTAACAGATGAGGAATAGACAGAAGCGAGATGCAGTTTTCTTTTTGAGGCTTGAGCGAGCGAAGCAGAGCAAAAGTGGAGTGGCAGTGAACAACCCGATGAGAAGAACCGTGGCACGGTGAAGAGTATGCAGAGGCACCGTGCATGGAGGACGAAGAAGGTGCACAGATAGTCTAAATACGCGTAACAAAGAAGAGATGGAGGCTGTTGTGGAGAGGAATTACACACGAGGAAATAACATGATGTGGACAGGAGCTGAAATACACAGAAGAGGCGTAATTCATAGAATCAAAATAAGACGCAGAGCATAAAGCACAACAGAAGCAGAGAACAAAGATGCATAACTGAGACAATAAAAGAAGGCTGAGGTGCACTTGTAGAGAAAAGCAGAAGATCCAAAAGTGCAAGAAGACGTAGGCAGAGAGACATTGATACAGGAGAGTAGAGCAACATAGCAGAATAATGATAAGCCTGGTAAGCTAATGACAACTATTGAATCACTGTAATAAGTTTCAGTAGAAAATATTTATAATCAAGGTGGTAGGGAGGTGCTAGGGAGGACTGGTGTCCTCAGAGGTTCGAGTGGGTGCTTGAACATAGGGAGTTGTAGCTTCCATCTGGTTGCAGTCAGAAGAGCCAGGGTGGCAGGGTGGTGTAAGGGAGAACTGTTGTTCTCTGTTATACAGGTTGGTGCCTATGTGACTGGAAGTTGGTGTTGGAACACTCAGGGAGTTGGTGCTTCCTTCTAGTGGGTGCTAGAGAAACCAGAGAGTTGGTGCTCTCAAACAAGTTGGTGCTTGTATAAGTGGAAGTAGGTGCTTCCATCCAATTGGTGCTGGAACACTCAGGGAGTTGGTGCTTCCTTCTAGTCAGTGCTAGAGAAAACACAGAGTTGGTGCTCTCAGCAAGTTGCAGCTTGCAAAACAGAGGTTGTAGCCTCACAATGAGTTGGAGCTCATATGTACGATAATGTACAAAATGTAAAGATTACTTATCATACCAAGAAGAAGAGGTTTTTACCCTTTATGGGTTTCCTTAGGAAATATTTGTCTCTGTTTATTTCATATGTGTGACTGATGTCGAATGTATTGCTTACCTCTCTGAATTATTGTGATTGTCATTGAGTGCTTTGTAAAGAGTTTAAAATAAGCATAATTGTTTAAGCACGGTAACAACCGATTCACCTCCCCCTCTTAGTTGTCCAACTGTACCTGCAAGGCATCTTTGATTAGTGTGTGTTACTTTTTATTATTGTCCTCTAGTGTGTGCTACTTTTGACTAGTGTGTGCTACTTTTTATTAGAGTGTGCTACGATACATAATAACCATTGCAGATGTTACTCCTAACTACTTTTCTTTGGATAATTGCTCTTACAACCAGCATGGGGTCTCCACAAATAATGAGGTTTTTAATTCTTTTGGAATAAACCATTTTGATTCCAACATAGAGAGCATAGGCCTCCGCTTCATTGTTAATCATTGATCCAAGTCCTCAAGCATAATTGATGACTGGTTGACCTTCAGGCTTAGATATACATATAATACTAAAATACATAAAATTAATGATAAGTTGGAGCACTACCTTCTTCTTACTGCCCCACGCCGGTCTGGGGGGAGATTTGTCTCTCTATCTTCACTGGGTCTCTTAGTTGATAGATCGTCTCTTCCTCAGAGTAAATTCTTCATTTCCTTATTATTGGAGGCCATTGATAAGGAATCCTTGCACGAATTGAATGTTAGGTTGTGGATCATGTTGCACTCTGCTTCGAGGAAATCGATCATTTTCTTTTGATGCACTAAAATCCTCATAATGCTAGCATGTTGTCGAATGCTCGAATGCTTGTTCTTTGAGACATTGGAAGACACCAAGAGTAAAGTGTTTATGTTGGCCCGAATGAGGTCTTCGTGGCGTCTCAAGACTCTTCTAATTTGTTGTACGTATATATTCTCCTTATTATCCATACATTCATAATAGAGATTATATGGACAAAAAAAAACAAAAAACAAATTTACTATTTAGATAAACAAGGAGGACATTAACAAAGATGTTATAATTCCCAAAGTTTAGGCTTGAAATGTCTATTATATATCCATTTTTCCTAAAAGACAGATTCATTTCGTGATAAACCGAGGACAATGAATATTTCCTAATACTACACATGGGTTGAAGCACAAAGACTTTGCTAGAGGATGTTCCCGAGTGATTTTAACACTCTATTCCTTTACAACTACCACTTTATCACTGTGTCTTCCAAAATGACCAGAGCCAAATGCTAGAGAAATGAATAGAATACCAGGACCTCAATAATCCCAGTGCCTGGATATAACACCTATGGTGGAACACATGGAATTCCCCACAGAGAAAGCTCTCACCTCCACCACTATCTGCTTTTAATATTCTTTAATTTGAACTCCCATACAAACACTCAAGTTCCAACCATACGCCACCTATGTCTCCCTAAAAACTTTCAATATGAGATTGCCAACAGGGAAGGAATAACATGAAAATCCACTACCAAAACAAGTTGGGAAAATAGAGTAGGGGAGACTTGGAGATCCCAACACCCTATTCTCGGGGATGGCTATTGAATGAAGAAATACAATCCAGAGAAGACAAGGATCAACAAACAATCAAAGATGAGCCAAAATACTCATCAAGTGGCCAAGTGCACAATTAAACGAGCCTAAAATGCACCAAACTTCTTTCCTCAAACCCACCATTGTCCCACAGAACCTGTATCGCACAGTGAATGTGCATTCAATTACCATGAACCATGAATCCTTCCACGTGTTGTGAGGGATGATATGTGTCCTAGGGTCACCCATTCCAAGTATTTGTTGTTGCATTGGCAATAGTAGCCTCATGCGATTAATTGATTCCAAAGAAACCCACTAATGTTAAATACTTAGGGGATAATCATAAAGTCACGATCCCTAGTTTTTACCAAGTTGTCAGGGCCAAGGTCGAATGCAAGTTTGGCCCAATGATCGACCTCCTCGTTTAAGTCTCGCTTGATGTGGTGGTGTGAAATTTTGACGAAGGAGTTGGCTTCCTACTTGATCCGAGTGATAAAATTTTCTAGTTTGAGTCCCTTGTGGGTGGATTTGCCAATCATTATCTCAATGATTATCATCGAATCCCCAAAGACTAAGACAGCACGAGTCTAGACCCCTCAGTGTTATTATTACTTTGGATAGACAATTGTACATGATACCAGAGGTAGCGTCGCCTACCGCTATTTCTTTAATCTCTGTTAAACAATGCAATAAGGTCATTTCATAGATCGAGAAGTTTGTCTTCTTTGTGATCCATGCTCACAGTAAGCAAAAGGCTGCCGCCACAACTGTGGCCTCTACAAAAAGCCTCTCTTTGAAGAAGAAGCAAGTGGATGGGATCATGGAAGAGTACATAGACATCTTCTCCTCACCCACTGGGGTACCGACGTACTGCCAAGTCAAGCATCCAATTGATTGAACCCCCAATGCACCTCTGCCTACTGGACCAGTCTATCGTCCCTCGTTGATG
Source organism: Picea engelmannii (assembly GCA_009831015.1). NCBI lineage: Eukaryota > Viridiplantae > Streptophyta > Pinopsida > Pinales > Pinaceae > Picea > Picea engelmannii. The sequence goes on along the minus strand of ML781904.1, from coordinate 599,537 downwards.
GAAAATAACGAAATCAAGCGTCAGATCCAAGAGTTTCTTCAAAAGGGGCACATCAGACCCAACTCCTCCCCTTGCAGAAGCCCGATTATACTGGTGCAGAAAAAGGATGAGACCTAGCGACTCTGCATTGATTACAGAGCATTAAACAAAATTGTAGTCATGAACCGATACCCAATTCCCAGGATTGATGACCTTCTTGCCAATGCAAGGGGGAAACGTTCTTCAACAAGATTGACCTAAAGTCTGGCTACCACCAGGTTCCCAATGAACCAACTGATGTATGGAAGACATCTTTCAAATCTAAAGAAGGTCTCTTCGAATGGTTGGTCATGCCCTTTCGCTTAACAAATGCACCAACCACTTTCATGAGGTTGATGGATGATGTATTGAGAACCTTCGCCACCTATTTTATGGTGGTATATTTAGATGACATCGTCATCTTCAGCAAAACTTGGGAGGAGCACATGCGATATACTCAACAGGTTTTGAGCAGACTATGGCAACACAAGCTATATGCCAACTTGGAAAAATGATCCTTTGGCATGAACAAGGTCCAATACTTGGGCTACTTAGTTGATGAGCATGGGGTACATGTTGATACAACTAAGATCCAAGTCATCTGTGACTGGCTAGCCCCGACCACACTAACTGAGCTTTTGAGCTTCTTGGGACTGGACAAATTCTACCGACGGTTCGTGTTGGGATTCTCCCATATCGCGTGGACCCTCAGCCAAGTGACCAAGGGCGGTGGTAGGGAAAATTTCGTGTGGGGGAAGGAACAAAAATGGGCATTTGATGATCAAAATCATTGCTTGTGCTCAGCTCCAGTACTCTTATTGCTTGATCTGCAGCAACCGTTAGAGATTGAGATTGATGCATCTGACTATGCTATAGGTGCAATTCTCACTCATCACGGTCATCCAGTGGCATACCATAATGAGACACTATGAGATATTGTCTGGAAATACCCCACCTATGACAAGGAAATGTATTCCATTGTACAATCCTATCGTCAATGGAAATATTACATTATGGGAAAGGGGACGATCATCCATACTGATCACAAGCCTCTACAGTACATACAAACACATGGGAAATTTCAAAATGACCGCCATCAAAAGTGGTCCACCTACCTGCAGCAGTTCCATCTCAACATCAAGTATAAAGAATGAAGCACAAATCATGTCGCTAACTACCTCAGTCAACCTCCCATGGTTGCACTCACCATTGTGCTCCATTCCTGTGGACATGAGGCATCTGAGTGGCCCCAACTTTATCAACAAGATCCAAACTTCGCCACCACCTATCAACTCTTAGGTATAAGCGCAATTGTCACCGATTTTCACATTCAGGAAGGATTGTTATGCCATCTGGGCCATCTTTGTGTTCTTGCAAGAAAGCATGCAAAGATGATTTGGGAAGCCCACTACAGTCGGATGGCAGGACATTTTGGCATGGAGAAAATTGTGGGCGTTCTACAAAAACATTTTTATTGGCCAAAACTTCGACAGGACGTCAGCAAGTATATCAGATCTTTCACATCCTGTGCCATTTCCAAGCTAGCCATGAAGAAGCAAGGCCTATACACCCCTCTTCCTACTCCCGAGAAGCCTTGGGAATCCATCTCTATGGATTACATGTCTGACCTTCCATCCACCAAGCAAGGCAATGATTGTGTCTTTGTGGTCGTTGATCAGTTTTCAAAGATGGCCATCCTCACAGCCTGCAAGAAGAATATCATAGCAACAGATACTGTCAAGATCTTCTTTGAACGATTGTGGGTCCATTTTGGGATACCATAGACCATCATCTCCGACTGAGACAACAGATTCCTCAACACATTTTGGTTGATTCTCTGGTCATTGTTGGACACCAAGCTCACTAAATCCATTGTTTTCCACCCCCAAACAGATGACCAAACAGAGGTCGTCAATCATATGATTGTGCACATCCTGCACATGTACAACTCTAAGCATCTGCGTACATGGGATGAGAGTATCCCCAATGTTCAACACAGTTACAACAGGGCTCTCCATAGCTCCATCGACCATAGCCCATTTCAGGTGGGGAAGGGATTCCAACCCTTGGATCATATTGATGTTGCACTACCTCTTGCGACCACACAGACATACTCTTCCCATGCTCAGTCTGATACCGAAAAATCCACCAGATTCATTGAGTGGATTCAACACATCCGCCAATAAGTCCGTGATATTTTACAGAAATCCGCTAAGTATAAGCAACACCATGATCAACACATGGTACTGCACCAATTTCAGGTTGGAGACAAAGTCTAGTTACATTTGCAGAAGGAACTTCTTATAGGGTCCCATCGGAAGATTCTCCCCCTTTACTATGGGCATTACATTATCACCAAGGTTGTGGGTAGCAATTATTTTGAGCTCAACACTCCACCCTTCCTTGGCTTGCACCCAATATTCAATGTGGACCTCCTTCGACCATATTTTCCACCATTATTGGACACTTCAAAGATCACTGAACAACTGACACCAACAGAGCTCAACCCTGACTACATGGAACATGCATCCACTAATAAGATCATGGACACATAGCTCAAGGGCACTCCCTAGTAGAGGATCCAACTTTATTGGGTTGTCAAGGTAGGGAAACTCCTACACCAAGGAAAATGGCTCATCGAGGGCCAAATTCATCAGAAATTTCCTCACCTGATGGGGGAACTCAACGCAATGGATTCCATTTCTTTCTAAGGGGAGAGGACTAATCCATGTGGATATTGGTGGCCACCCACCTATTCCAACCATCTTCTCTTAACAACTTTTAGTTCAACACATTCTTCTGTACTTCTTTGAAATTGTGGGTTCTACACTTCCGGGGCTATCTGAATCCCTACACATCTTCCAGGTGGATACCGGTGGCCTCCCACCTAATCCAACTCATTTATTTTGTATGTTTTCATGTCAACACATCTTGTTGTACTTCCAGGGCCGTTTTGGGTCCCTAAACAGTGTTTTTTTTTATCGCCACAAAAAAAATGTAGACTGAGTCAGAGTTTGACTACGTAATGTGTATTTCTTTAAAAGACCTTTCCAACGACCTATCATGCGCCTAAAACAGAGGTTGTATGCAAAATTTACGACCCCTGGAATTCGAGGTACCAACTTACCCATAGAGGCCCACATAACTTTTGGCGTTTCATCTCCTAGGGTTAGGTTTTTGGATGTCTAGGGTTTTGGCATTCATGAACAATATTAAAAAGGCCTGTGGAGCCTCATTGTAATCATTCTGCTCAGACAGATGCACGTAGAAGTCCCACATCTCTTCTCAGAGATAACTACCACCATTTGAGCAAGTGTTCCAGTTCTTCAGTTTTATAGTTTCAACCTATTTCATTTATTCAATAGAAGATATTTTTCATTGGATATCTATGTTGTTCTTCATATCTCTGTGTTTATTGTATTTAGTCTATTAATTAGTTCATTTCGCTCCTAAATCTGGATCAAACAACAATATAATTTCCAAGGCATCAAAACATACTCCCCTGAGATCATCAGTTCCCATCGAATTGAAAAGCTCCTAAAAAAAATTCATTCGAGCATTATTGGCCAACTCCATTCCATTCAAGCAATCGAGACACCTTTTGTGCATCCTAACCTCCATTCTATTCTCTCCCAACACCAAGCCATTTTTACAACTCCTCATGGACTTCCCCCTTCCTGCGATGTTCATAATCATTCTATTCCTCTAGTCTTGAGGAAGCCTTTCTCCCAATGTTCGCCCTTATCGTCATCCCTTTCCCTAGAAGAATGAAATTGAGAAAATTATTCAATAATTTCTCAAAGCGGGTGCTATCCATCCTAGTACCAGCCCCTATTCTTCTCATGTGGTCATGGTACTCAATAAAGAAGGCACTTAACACATGTGTCCAGAATTTTGTGCCCTCAACAAACTCACCATAAAAGACAAATTCCCCATTCTTGTCATTGATGACTTGTCGGATGAATCGAGCGGTGCTCAACACTTTATTAAAATTGATCTCCATTATGTATACCACTAGATACCTATGAAAGGGGAAGACATTTTGAAGACTGCATTTAGAACTCATGAGGGTCACTTTGAGTTCTTGATCATTCCCTTTGGTCTATGTAATGCTCCCTCCACTTTCCAAAGTCTGCTGAATCATGTCTTTCGTCCTTTCCTCCATCATTTTTGTCTAGTTTTATTTGATGATATTGCCATCTATAGTAAAACTTGGAAATCCCATCTTGCCAATGTGGATCGAGTTGTCCATCTACTCTCTGAACACAAAAATTTCCTCAAACAATCTAAATGTGCCTTTGGAGCCTCAGAGGTAGAGTGTCTGGGTAATATTGCCGACAAGGATGACATATGGGTGGATCCTAAGAAAATTGAAGCTATGAAGGATTGGACTTACCCTAAAAATATTAAGAGCTTGCATGTTTTTCTGGGTTTAATGGGATATTATCCCAAGTTTGTTCAGAATTATTGGAAAATTGCAGCACCTCTCACTGATCTCCTTAAAAATAATGCTTTCACTTGGACTCCAACTGCTAATCAATCCTTCGACGCCTTGAAAGAGGCTATGTGCACAACTCTTGTCCTGACACCTCCCGACTTCACCAAGACTTTTGTCCTGGAATGTGATGCTTCAGGTAAACGAATTGGGGTAGTCCTCATGCAAAATGGCAGGCCTTTGGCTTTCCCTAGCAAACAACTTTTAGAGAGACATTTGGGCCAATCAATCTATGAAAAGGACATGTTGGGTATTTCACATGTCATGGATCTATGACGTCCTTATCTACTGGGTAAACGCTTCCAAATTAAAATTGATCATTAGAGCCTCGAGTATTTTTTGGAACAACGAATTTCATCCCTCAAGCAACAAAAAAGGGTGACCAAGATATTTGGATATGATTATGAGATCATTTGCAAGAAGGGAAAATAAAATGTGGTTGTTGATTCTCTTTCCAGGAAGTATGAAGAAGAAGGGTCCCTCTTTTCCCTCTCCTTCGTTGTACCAAATTGGCTCCAAGTTGTTCGCCAAGACCCCAAAATTTCTTGCCTAATCCAACAATTGCATCACCATTCTCAAGCTTCTCCAGGGCACTCTTGGCACAATGAAGAGATTTGCTACAAAGGTCATATGTATTTAAGTAAATAGTCACAACTTAAATCTATAGTGCTTTATGAGCTTCATGCTTCACCCACAACTGGGCATTCAGGGTTTACCAAAACCTATGAATGGGTTAAACGTTCTTTTTTTTGGGACAACATGAAGCCGTTCACACATTTGTGGTTGAATGTGATACATGTCAACGCAATAAGGGAGAAATTGTCAAATCTCTAGGCACACTCTAACCACTTATGAATCCCCCTGGTATTAGGAGGGATATTTCTATGGATTTCATTGTTGGCCTCCTTAAATTGGGCAATAAGTCAGCCATCATGGTGGTAGTATATCATCTTTTCAAATATGCTCATTTATGTGCTCTTCAGCACTCGTTCACCGCATCCTTAGTGGCTGAAATTTTTATGGATAATATATTCAAACTTCATGGCATGCCTCATTCTATTGTCTTTGACCGAGATCTAACTTTCACCAACAATTTTTGGCAATAATTGTTTAGGTTCCAGGGAACCCAATTGCATCTCAAAACCACTTATCATCCCTGGACTGATAGCTAAAATGAAGTTTTAAACAAGTGTTTGGAAACATATTTGAGGTGTTTTGCATATGACAGACAAAATTAGTGGGCTCAATGGTTATCCCTTGTTAAATGGTGGTACAACACATCTTACCATATTGTTACTCGCATGACTCCTTTTGAAGTCGTCTATGGGAAAAAAGCCACCGTTGTTTCTCTCACACTTGGTAGGTATCTCCAAGGTTCAGAAGGTTGACAACAATCTTACCATCCGAGCAGCCATTCTTCGTACCCTCAAAGAAAATTTGGTCATGGCTCAAAATTGCATGAACCAACAAGCAGATCAAGGTCGTTCCAAACGTCAATTTGATAAAGGGGACCAAGTGTTTTTTTGTCTGCAACCTTATAAGCAAAATTCATTCAAATTTGAACATTATCAAAAACTTGCTCCCATATTTGATGGTCCTTGTACAATTCTCAAGCGAATGGAGCATGTGGCCTACCAGTTAGCTCTTCTCAATCATTCTAAGCTCCATCCTGTTTTTCATGTCTCATGCTTAAAGAAAGTGATTGGAACTAAGTGATAAAATCAAACCCGCCTCCCTGAGTTGGATAAAGAAATTTCCCTTTGGTTGCAGCCACAAGCAGTCTTGGACCAGCAAGAGCGTCGTCTCAGTCAACAAACCATCAAGGGAGTGTTAGTTTAGTGGAAAGATAGAACTCCAGAAGATGCCACCTGGGAGCCGACGACCATTCTGCAATAATTTCCTCATCTCTAGACTTGAGGACAAGGTTTTTCTTCAAGGGGAAGGGCATATTAGGGACCCAACCTCCCTAACCCCTCACGTAGATAGAGTGGTTCTCTACATTTTGTTGTTCCGTTGGTATTTGCTGTAATATTTCTATGTTTTGCTTATTATAATATATCTGGTACCTAACATTTAACCTTTAAAGGTTTCACAACTACATTTGGGGTCTAAATTGACATTTTTGACAACACTTAAAACATCACTTTTAGACTTGGGAAAACTGACAAAACACTCTAAAAATGCCCATTGTTAAGTCAGATACACCTAAAATCTACATCGCTTAAGCAACATGTTTTGAAGATACCCTCATAAGAAACTCATCCTTTACTATATGGATGTTTTGCAATGTCATTTATGTGTTGCTTAAGCAACGTTTCATACATTTCATAATAAACAATGAACACTTTACTTAAGCGATGTGTTTTAAAAGTCGTTTAAATGTTGTTAAAGTGACATTAATTTTTAAAAATTTATTCAACAAAAAACAAAGAAGATATTTAGACACTAACTCTATCATTATGTTCGTGTCCTTTTGAATAACAAAACCCTACTTTTGATCATAATATTTGTAAAGGTATTCTTACACATACTGATCCATAAATACTTAGATGTAAAAATAACTCTTAAATACACATAAACATCCGACCAAATTCGGTAAACGAAGATCACTTGACTATTTGCAAAAACACATGTGAATATGCTTACTTGTCCATAAACTTCATTAATACTAATGAATAACTTGAATAATAACGAGAGTACACATCAGAAAACAAATGAAGTCAAATTACATATATGGATGACACACATGACTTCATCTTCAAAGTCCCTTTAGATAGTATCACTGTTTTTCATCATCTCAAAATGTCAAATTACATTACAATAGGGGCTTGCAAAAAACCAATCTTGAGGACACTCCAAAATTCTGTTGCTCAAATGTAGAAATGGATTTTACCATTGAAATCCTTGGGAAATTCTAAGAAATTTGACTATAAAGTCGACCAAATTCAGAACAGGTGCCGAAAAAGCTCTCTTTACACGTATAACGAGACTATAAGTCTCGTACATGATAAAATGAGATAAGACTTTTACAAATGACCTATGATCGCAAAATAGACTTCAAATTCATGATCCTTATGGAAAAACGAATCCAGTGAGTATAAACTTGTCTATATTCGGACAAAGTCCATTATGGCATGCAAAACGAGACAACGCTAAAACTTAGGCAATCTCTTACACGCACTTCAATACAAATTTGTATATTACTTGGCCTTGAGATTCATGTCTCCATTGAAATCCATGCACATTGGGATGTGTGTAGTCCTTGCCTCGGGATATGTGCCAGGCATTGGGATCTGTGCCCAATATATAGGGCGCGATTTTAACCCCTCGTTCGCACCAAACTACAACTTAAAACTAAATCTGGAGGGTATCCCGTAACAAGAGGGACTGTTGGCATATTGGTCAGGCCTCTAGATTATATCTTGGAGGTTTCGGGTTTGATCCGCTTCCATGGCATATTAATTTCTTATTTGTTATATATATATAGTATATAGTTGAAACCATATATATATGTGTGTGTGTGTTTGTGTGGTATAAAACTCCCGAATATTCGTTTGCTCCTCGAGTGCTATGGTATGGTTCGTGTGGTATAACATTTAAACCAGGGGCTGGGGGCTATCTCTCGACCCCTTTTCTCCCTTAAATGATTCTTAAACCAACTTTAAATAATATTTATAATATATAGTGGTTAAGACTCATGCTATGGCGCGTTGTCAGTGGGGCTTGTGTTAAGACTTTGGGAGGTTATGAAGGTCATAGGTTTGATCCTCGTTGACTCCATAATTTTACATAACTTTAACCAATATTTGGCCAATGGGACGCTGTCATGTTGCACCCTCTAATTGTCTAACCTTGCCACATGTCAATACTTGAATCGTCCACTTAGAGGTACGACTTGCCAACTCAACTGCTAACTCGCTTGCTAACTGGATATTCCACGTTGCCACCATACAATCATGTGCCATGTGTCACCCTATTGACGTCATCTTGTACCATGTTGATGTCATCCTTTGATTTTTCCATATTTGACCTGAACTTTGACTGCTTATAACTTTCGCATAGGAGCTTCATTTGCTTTCTCATTTGCGTCGTTGGAAAGCCGATGACAAGCTCTGCGAAATGATGTTATTTTCTCAATCATTTGAGATGGTCAAATTTTGAGATTTTCTGGACCTCCTGGGACCTTTGTGAGCATTCTAGATCCTCCTGAACCTCTGTGAGTGTTCCTTAGATCTGCCTGGAGCACACCTCCCCACTAAAGAACTTTTGGACTTCCAAAAGTATGGATTATTCATAAATGAAGTGAGAATGCTTTCACCTCACTTGTATAGTATCATTCAACTTTCCTTCTGGGATAACGAGCACCTGACTCATCACAACCATAATGAAGACTGAAAAAACACTGCTGACCAAGTTAACCATTCCCTTAAATTCACAAACTCCCCCATTTATTGTTGCAATAGCCAACCATACTCCGTTGACTAATAATAAATTGAACAACAAAACTGAATATACAGATGTGAAAGAGAATGAACCATCGACATATTTTCCCTTCTTAACAAGAACAACATCAACCAAAGGACATGTTCTTCTTTCAACTATAGGCTGTAAATCTGGATGTTGGATATTAGCCTTAACTAGCACGTGCCCTGTAGTGACAACTACTAAATTTGTCTTCATTCGATGAGCTCTCACAATGAACTCAATCCCATCCTTGAAGAGATAATACATGTTCTGCTCCCTATATAAAATGGCCTTCTTGTCATACAAGTATGGACTTCCCAAAACCATCCTACAAATGTCAAGTGGAACAACGTCTAACTCCACCTCATCAATGAAACTGGATGTGATCGCGAATCGTAACTTGGATTGCTCAGTTACATGGTCTTGAGCATTATCACAAATCCAACCCAAAGGATACAGTCTTGGATGAGGCCTAGTTTCCAATCCCAACTTTGAATAACTTGCTTTGAAATAATATTCACTTGTGATCCACTATCAACAAGTGTATCAATCTTAGTGTGCTTTGAGATAAATTGTAAATGAAACAAGTCTTTTCTTTGCCTTCCATGAGGGACTACATTATCCTTTGAAGAAAAAGTACGCGAACCAAAACTTGCAACACAATATTTACCTTTGATGTCCATAGCTGTAACCTTAGTTTCATCCTCAGAATTTGATCCAAGATCCCGAACTATGGTCCTGTTCTATTTTTTATGCTTCCTAGGATGAGCCAACTTTGGCTTCAATTCTAGATGCAACTTCCAACAATGCTTCTCATCATGTCCTTTCTTCTCACAATGAGAACATGTAGGCTTCTTCTCTTCATCCTTATTCACTGTAGTTGTCTTCTTACTCTTCCCTTTTTCCTTCGACTACTCCTTGAATTCTTGTGGCTCCTCTAACACATCTTCAACAACATGTTTTCCTTTCCTTGCTTCAAGATGAGTAGCTTGTACTAATACTTCATCAAGATTAGTAGGATTGAACATCAATATAGTATGATGAAGATATGAATGCATACCACCGATATACTTTAGAAGAGTCTCAGGAGTATGTAATGGAATTCCCAAAGATAATGCCTTCCTCTTAAATTCCTGTGTATAAGCTTGAACATTTTTCCCTTTTACTTGCCTTAGATGTTGCCAAGCAATCATTGATGTTTGCATATAAGCTAATGGATGAAATTGCTTTCTTAATGCAACAATAAATTCAATCCATGAAGAAATGATTTTACCATGTTCAATAAGATCAGCTTGTGTCCGACTCTCCCACCATATCAAAGTTGTACCGCTCAGATGAAGAGTACTAAATTGTATCTTTGAAGTATCCGGTATGATTTTTTGTACCCTGCAATACACTTCAATTTATTTGACCCAATTATCCAACTTCTCTGCATTCAACTCTCTATCATAAGTAGGCAAATCAAAGTTTACATCGACCTTTAACAAAGGCAGATCATGAGAATGAGAAGACTTCTTAGAATGATTTTTCCTCTTATGGGAAGGATGTTCACTTTCATCGGAAGATGATGAGGACAACAATGATGGGGATGGAGGAGACTCTGGAGGTTTCTCACCTTCTCCTGCTCCTTTAGCTTTTACCATTGTTTCAATTGGACCACCTTCATTTTGATGAGGAGTTTCTCTCCTTCTTTCTAGGTCTTCCCACAATTTCTTAACCATGCCTACCATCACAAGAAACATTTTTTGAAACTCCTTATCAACGTCAGACATAAATTCTTCATGCTCCATTTCTCCTCTTCGAGTGAAGCCCCTTGGACCAATTTCAGGATTATAACTTACAAGTTTGCCTTCACCTTGCTTAGATTTGGACCTCGTAAGCATTCACTTGCAAATAAACGTCAAAATATGCTTTGATACCAACTTGATCAAAAATCCTTAGATGTAAAAATAACTCTTAAATACACATAAACATCCGACCAGATTTAATAAATGAAGATCACTTGACTATTTGCAAAAACACATGTGAATATGCTTACTTGTCCATAAACTTCATTAATACCGATGAATAACTTGAAGAATAATGAGATAACACAACATAAAACAAAATAACTTAAATTACATATATGGATGATATGTAACTTCATCTTCAAAGTCTCTTTAGATAGTATGACTACTTTTCATCATCTCAAAATGTCAAATTACATTACAATAGGGGCTTGCAAAAATCCAATCTTGAGGACACTGAAAATCCGCTGCTCAAATGCAGAAACAAAGTTTACCATTGAAATCCTTGTGAAATTATGAGAAATTTGACTATAAAGTCAACCAAATTCCAAACAGGTGCCAAAAAATCCCTTGTTACATGTATAACGATACTATCGGTCTCATACATGACAAACTGAGATAAGACTTTTACAAATGACATATGATCATAAAATAGACTTCAAATTCATGATCCTTGCAGAAAAACGAATCCAACGAGTATAAACTTGCCTATATTCGAACAAAGTGCCTTATGACACGCAAAACAAGACAATGCCAAAACTTAGAAAATCTTTTGCACGCACTTCAAGACAAATCCATATTGTACTTGGCTTCGGGGTTCATGTTCGCATTGGAATCCATGCACATTGGGATGTGTGTATTCCTTGCGTCGAGATCTGTGCAAGGCATTGCGATTTGTGCCCAATATATAGGGCTCGGGTCTAACCCCCCATCTGCACCAAACTGTAACTTAAAACCAAATCTGGAGGGTATCATGTCAAGTGGGACTGTTGGCGTATTGGTGAGGCCTTTGGATTATATCTCGGAGGTTCCAGGTTCGATTTTCTTCCATGCTGTATTAGTTTGTTATTTTTTATATATATATATAGTATATAGTTGAAACTATATATATATATATATATATATAGTATATAGTTGAAACTATATATATATATATATATATATATATATATAGTATAAAACTCTCACGCGAATATTCGTTAGCTCCCCAGGTGCTATGGTATGGGTTGTGTATAACATTTAAACAAGGGGCTGGGGGCTAGCCCTCGACCCCTTTTCTCCCCCAAACGAATCTTAAACCAACTTTAAATAATATTTATAATATATAGTGGTTAAGACTCATGTTATGGTGCGTTGGTAGTGGGGCTTGTGTTGAGACTTTGGGAGGTTATGGGGGTCACGAGTTCGAGCCCTGTCAATTCCCTAATGAGAGGCTATCACGTGGAAACCTCTCATTGGCTAACCGTGCCACATGTCAATACTCGAGTCTTCCACTTGGAGGTACGACTTGCCAACTGGATATGCCACGCCACCACTGTATGGTCATGTGCCACGTGTCACCATGCTGATGTCATCTTGTACCATGTTGATGTCATCCTTTGACTTGACCTTTGACTTTGCCCTATTTGACCTGAACTTTGATCGCTTATAACTTTTGCATACGATGTTTGTTTGACTTGTCGTTTGCACCGTTGGAAAGTTGACGATGAGCTTTATGAAATTATGTCATTTTCTAGATCATTTGAGATGGTCGAAGGTTGAGCTTTTCTGGACCCCCTAGGACCTCTGTAAGCAATCCAGATCCTCCTTGATCTCTATGAGCATTCCAAAGCCTCCTGGACCTCTATGGGCATTCCTTAGATCCTCCTGGATCACATACTCCACTATACATGCCTTGAAGAGATGAGACATCCTGCCAATATGGGCATTGAGATGAGATGCCTACAAATATGGGAGTTGAAAGCTTGTTGTACCTATAAGGCATTCTTGATTAGTCTCTACTATTTATTATTCTCTCTTTCATACCCACACCTAAAAAACCAACATAGGATAGCACACAAGAGGATAAGAGATTTTAAAGTCATAAAAATTATTTCAAGATGCTAAACATGGGGTATCCTGATTGTTTATTATTCACACATGCACACACCCACACACCTACACAACATGTCCCACAAAAGGGAAGGCCAAACAATCACACATATTCGTCCCACAACCAATGAACGTTTATATTAGTAGGAGGGCCAATACCCATGTGGAAATTCTCATTGGCACAAAGATCATGGTATGTTGGGACATATATGGTATCACATACCAAACCTCACAACTAATGGGGGATAACACAACAGAAGGTTAAGAGATTTTAAAGTTGTAGAAACTATTCCTAGACGCTAAACACTATGTATCTCGATGTGTATTATCTTGTTAAATGTCCATTGTTTATTCTTCACATATGTGCACCCATACAACACATCCCACAAAGGAGGAGGGGTAGGTCAAGAACGCATGCATATTCACCGTATAATAAATTAACCATTATGTTAGTAAAAGGGCCACCATCTATGTGGACACCCCCATCGATCCAAGGATCATGGTATATTGGGACTTATATATTGTCACAAACTAGACCTCACAACCAATGTGGGATAGCACACAAGAGGAGAGGAGATTTTAAAGTCACATAAACTATTCTAATATGTTAAAAATACAGCATGCTTGACTATTTAGTGTCCCATTTAATATTCATTGTTTTATAACTCATACACATGCACCCACGCAATATGTCCCACAAAGGAGAAGGGAGGAACAATGGATGCAACCTTTGGACTATGAAAATGTTATGTTTAAATGCTAGTTTCTTCAAAGACATAGACATGTCTTCAAGCTTTAAACTTTAAAGGTTTCACAAATACATCTAGGGTCTAAACTAGCTTTTTTATGACGCTTTTACTTATAGTTAATTGAGGAAAATTGACAAAACACTCTAACATCGTTATCTGACATTAATATCAATGCGTTATTGTGATATTGCTCTTCCAACACAATGCTCCCTTTGAACACGATAGCTTTATTGACAAAACATCTCTTTAAGAATGTCACACTCTAGAATGAAACATTGTTCAAGTGACGTGTTTTGAAGATACCCTCATAAGCAACTCATCATTTACTATAAGCAACTAATCCTTTACTACAAGGATGTTTTGTAATGTTGTTTATGTGTTGCTTAAGTGTCATTTCACAAAGACATCCTCGTAATAAACAACACATACTTTACTTAAATGATATGTTTTAAAAATTATTTAAGTGTCATTACTTTTTTTTTTTTTTAAATTATTCAACATAAAATATAAAGAAGATATTTAGACATGGATTCTATCCTCATGTTTGTGTCCTTTTCAATAACACACCCCTCATTTTCATTGTAATATTTGTAATTCTATTCTTATACATATTAGACTTTATTGATAAATGATTAAAAATATGAAGAATCAATGATGATATTTATTAACCTTTTTATTTATTTTTAAATTGCTTAAACATAAGACTTAAATACAATTCTACATTTACTAAAAACTTATGTTTTAAATATGTATATCTATATTTATGAGATTTTAGATATTTTGATTTATCTATCTTTTTTATTTTAGTTATGACAATTATAATGACCAAAGCATTCTCAAATTTAGAAAATAACCTCTCCCTAGAATGGTGAGTGGCGAATGATAAAACACCAATTAATTTATCTTTGCATGCCTTTAAGAGACGAGAAACCTTGCTAACATGGACAACAACGAGACACCTTACTAACATGGACATAGACGAGACACCTTGCTAACATGACATAGAGATGAGATGCCCTACTAATATGGGAGTTGAGAAGTTTTTGTACCTACAAGGCACGAGACACATTGCTAACATGGACATAGAGACGAGATGCCTTACTAATATGGGAGTTAAGAAGTTGTACCTGCAAGGCATCTTTGATTAGTGTGTGCTACTTTTTATTATTGTCATCTTTAATACGAAGTGAATGGATATTGATACAACTCCTAACCTTTGTTGAACCTAAATGATGCAATGTGGTATACAATATATCTTGAAATTCAAGCTGCCTTCATGTAAGAAGAAAATGCAACTTCAACGATGACATGCAAGTTCTAATTGCTTACAAAAGGGCAACTACATTTAGGTCACGATTACAAAGCTCCATGGATACATCACTTTGATGATCCTAGAATTATTTTGTTTCCAAATGACTATAATAAGTTTTGTTTTTTTAACTAGAGCATAATTTACATTAAATAAAAAAATGGCATGTTTTTTTTTGTTTTAACTAGAACATAATTTACATTAAATCAAAAAATGGTTGCAACATAGGCTTGTAACTAATTATGTAGTGTTGGTTTTTTTTTTGTCTTTTACATAAATAAATATTTATTTGAAATCTATTTATTTAAATTTTTTTTTATATACTGGGGGAATCAACAACTCGTGGTTCTTGTACTCGCGTGGCATGGGGTCGATATCCGTCTGCTACCACTATAACCCCAGGTGCGCCACACAACCCACAAGCATGGAGCACAAGTAAATCGGGGTGAGAATCGAACTTGAGACCTCCTTTACATATTTCCTTCCATTTACACGACACTTGCCAATCGGTCTACACCCTTGTGGGCCTTTATCCGAAATTACTAAAAAAACTTATAACATATTATAAAATAGATGTCTTAGGTTGTTTTGTGAGTGGTATGCTTCACAAAAATGTCAAATACTTTTTCTTTTAAAGAGAGAGAGAGATAGTAGTAATCAAAATTTCTACAAAATTTGTCTCATCGTAGACTTAGTCCATTTCTACTATCCTCCTATCATAGAAAATATGAAAAAACTTATACATCCGGGTAGCCCAACCGCTATATATTCTGATATATTGGGCCATCAACAAAAAACATTTAAAATACATATTCAAGGTGTTGAATCATTTTGTGGTTCTTCTTGCATTTCAACTTGAATTGGCACATTGTCTTCAGTGTCCATTGACTCTGCTTCCCATCCTTCTTGGTCAACACCAGATTGTCCAACCCAAAAATTCCTTGACATTTTATTGTTGGATCTTGAATTGGAGTGTTGAGGGATTGCCCTTGCTCTGAAATGATTACATTCATGTTTTAATGTGTCCATTCATTGAAGAAGCATCACCACAATATGCTCTAATTCATTTGTCCATTGTCTTTCTTCCTCTCTTGCTCTGTATTGCTTGAATTCTTATTCCATGGAGTCCATTATTTGTGGCAGTATTGCCATCATTTTCTCCAATGCACAGGTTCTTTGTCTCTCTTGCTCTAAGTTTTCGGTTATGTGAAAGAGGGAATTTAACATTTTCTCTATATTGTTGAATTAGATTGCAATTTCTCCAATTTGATTCCTAGAACCTTCCAATATGTCGTCATGCCTCCTTAAGATACCTTCTATCCACGGGGACTTCACCTTCTTAACAAATATCTTATCATGTTCATTCATAAAGGGGGTTTTTAAATTGTTAAAAATAAAATCAATATATTGTAGGTATTGGGAGGGTTATGTGGGGTCTCCAAGAGTTTATAGGTATTAGGGGTATCTAATAAAAATAAGGGTTTATTTTATTTTAAAGATGTATTGGGAAGGGGGGGTTTCAAAAAAAGGATTTTGGGAGATATTTATCAATATCTAGTGAAATTAGGGGTATTCTTTAATATCCCATGAACGAAGGCGCTATGTCACAGGTTCACTGAATGAAGACCTTGTGGTTCTTTCTTGCTCCATGATGGGTCCATTACAAGATATTCTCTCAATTCTTCTCTTTCACACTTCCATATCTTTGCACACATAAAGTAATTGATAATATGTCCCAAAATAACCCTTGCAGTTGGATAATGAAAGTCTGGGTTCTTACAGTTCTTTGCGTTGGGAGTCTATATATGAGGCTTGAATTTGACACTCTAATGATTGAAGGTTTCGAAATTAACACCCAAATAGACCAGGTTTCCCTTATAGGAACAAAATCCCCAAAGACAGCTTAATAAAACAAGAAAGAACATAGGGTTGACAGTTAGGGGCGTAAGATTAACGAGAGGGAAGCCGAATAAAAAATCAGAGGTAAAATTAAGACCAGAGAAGAGGAAAAAAGAAACCCCTAACCCCAGTTCTGTATCTTGGTGATTCCAAACAATAATTTCGTCCCACAGACTAGAAAATTGACCATCGAAAATAACTTCACGAGTGCGCAAATTTAAAACAAGAAAACTGAAATTGCATGGCTCAGAGTGCCATGGATAACTTAGAACCAAAGGGAGATTACCGTAGAGTTGAATTGGATAGAATAGGAAGCCTGCAATCATTCAAATTTCCTGGTTATTCCTCCTATCTCTGTCTTCCACATCAGTGATTCTCTGACCCATGGTTGCCTTCCTTAAAAACTCAAATCCACGCGCATTGTGATGATGGGTGAAATAACTCCAAAGGATTGTGGAGTGTGCAAGTAGCGACTGAAATACCTTGGAGCAACATCGTCCGTCCATACCCTTTAATACAATCATCACGAGATTAAGGAAGGGGATGAATCCTTAGTTCCCCATTAATTACCAAATGACCTTTGGCTAACCTTGAGCCAACCTTTGCACATTTGTCCACTTCCACATTTAACTCCCGTTTGATATGATAAAAGGTGACTTTTTCAATATTCTTAAGTGCATCTAGGGAACAAGACATAATAACCATTGTTGATGTTACTCCCGACTACTTTTCTTTGAACAATTGCTCTTATAACCAACATGGGGTCTCCACAAATAATGAGGTTTTTAATTCTTTTGGAATGAACCATTTTGATTCCAACATAGAGAGCATAGGCCTCCACTTCATTGTTAATTATTGATCCAAGTCCTCAAGCATAATTTATGACTGGTTGACCTTCGGGCTTAGATATACATATAATACTAAAATACATAAAATTAACGATAAGCTGGAGTACTACCTTCTTCTTACTGCCCTGCGTCGGTTTGGGGGGAGATTTGTCTCTCTATATTCATTGGGTCTCTTAGTTGATAGATCGTCTCTTCCTCAGAGTAAATTCTTCATTTCCTTATTATTGGAGGCCATTGATAAGGAATCCTTGCATGAATTGAATGCTAGGTTGTGGATCATGTTGCACTCTGCTTCGAGGAAATCGATCATTTTCTTTCGATGCACTAAATTCCTCATAATGTTAGCATGTTGTCGAATGCTCGAATGCTTGTTCTTTGAGACATTGGAAGACACCAAGAGTAAAGTGTTTATGTTGGCCCGAATGAGGTCTTCGTGGCGTCTCAAGACTCTTCTAATTTGTTGTACATATATATTCTCCTTATTATCCAAACATGCATAATAGAGATGATATGGACAGACAAAAACATAAAACAAATTTACTATTTAGATAAACAAGGAGGACAATAACAAATATGTTATAATTCCCAAAGTTTAGGCTTGAAATGTCTATTATATATCCATTTTTCCTAAAAGACATATTCATTTCGTGATAAACTGAGGACAATGAATATTTCCTAATACTACACATGGGTTCGAAGCACAAAGACTTTGCTAGAGGATGTTCCCAAGTGCCTTTAATACTCTATTCTTTTACAACTACCACTTTATCACAGTGTCTTCCAAAATGAACAGAGCCAGATGCTAGAGAAATGAATAGAATATCAGGACCTCAATAATCCCAGTGCCTGGATATAACACCTATGGTGGAACACATGGAATTCCCCACAGAGAAAGCTCTCACCTCCACGACTATCTGCTTTTAATATTCTTTAATTTGAACTCCCATACAAACACTCAAGTTCCAACCATACGCCACCTATGTCTCCCTAAAAACTTTCAATATGAGATTGCCAACAGGGAAGGAATAACATGAAAATCCACTACCAAAACAAGTTGGGAAAATAGAGTAGGGGAGACTTGGAGACCCCAACACCCTACTCTCGGGGATGGCTATTGAATGAAGAAATACAATCCAGAGAAGACAAGGATCAACAAACAATCGAAGATGAGCCAAAACACTCACCAAGTGGCCAAGTGCACAATTAAACGAGCCTAAAATGCACCAAACTTCTTTCCTCAAACCCACCATTGTCCCATAGAACCTGTATCACACAATGAATGTGCATTCAATTACCATGAACCATGAATCCTTCCACGTGTTGTGAGGGATGATATGTGTCCTAGGGTCACCCATCCCAAGTATTTGTTGTTGCATTGGAAAGAGTAGCCTCGTGCGATTAATTGATTCCAAAGAAACCCACTAATGTTAAATAGTTAGGGGATAATCATAAAGTCATGATCCCTAGTTTTTACCAAGTTTTCGGGGCCAAGGTCGAATGCAAGTTTGGCCCAATGATCAACCTCCTCGTTTAAGTCTCGCTTGAAGTGGTGGTATGAAATTTTGACGAAGGAGTTGGCTTCCTACTCGATCCGAGTGATAATATTTTCTAGTTTGAGTCCCTTTTGGGTGGATTTTCCAATCATTATCATCGAATCCCCAAAGAGGGTGTAAGATTTATATAGATTGTTTGATAGATGGTCGAGACCCTAGGTATAGGAAATAATTTAAGCTCCTATTGTTGGGTATGTGTTATATTCTTTGGATGAGTAGTAGTGTTTGCATTGCGTTGCCCCTCATGCGGTGGTTCGGGGGGCAACACTGTCGAGAAATTTTTTTCCTCGGGAAACATGTCGTATTTTTGGGCGGTTATTCGGCACATGGTTTTTTGTCGATGGTTTTCTATTTTTGGTTAAGGAATTAGGGTTGTTGACTAATCCAGGTCTTTGGGTTAGGGTTTTGGATGCCGCTGCCTCCTATATGTAAATTGTATTGTAAACAATGTAACACTATGAATAGATATATAATATGTTGGTTTTCTCGGTTTGGGTTTCCAGGGGAAAAATCTCTGGGTAATGTTTTTATTTTCCATTGTATCTTTTTTGTTCTTTTACTAAAATCTGTTTGTAGTAAATATTGTACAAGGTTAAAATCTACACCTATAGGATTGTGAAGACTGCCCCCTCCTGCCACCCCTAGAATATAATATGTTATTGGTATGGAGAACCCACACCAATTGTTAACCACACTCACTCAATTTTCGTTGACCCATAAATGTGTTAAGTCTTTCAAAAAGATTTATCTTGTATATTTGGACACTTAGAATTTTTTCGCTTTGTTGCGGGTTCATCAGTCATTTTCATTCTTGTTACAAACTTCCTCCTCCTCCAATATGCACCGTTGTATTCCATCGTATCCATTTTACACCAATACTTAGTTTATTTTTATGTTTCTCGTGGGTTTGCCACATATTCTCGTTTAAGTTCGAAGCTCCGTCGTTTCCAAAATGCACTACCATGTTCCGCCATTCTCATTTCACACCATACTTATATTTTTTTTCAAATGTTTACCATGGGTATGATCCAGTTGGCTATTGGTGGCCACCCACCTATTCCAACTGGCTCCTCTTGTCTGTTTTTAGTTCATCACGTTCTTTTGTACTTCTTTGTAATTGTGGGTTCTACACTTTTGGGGTTGTCCGAAGCCCTACACATCTTCCAGGTGGATATTGGTGGCCTCTCACC
Source organism: Picea engelmannii (assembly GCA_009831015.1). NCBI lineage: Eukaryota > Viridiplantae > Streptophyta > Pinopsida > Pinales > Pinaceae > Picea > Picea engelmannii. The sequence goes on along the minus strand of ML781904.1, from coordinate 579,134 downwards.
TAATCCAACTGGCTTATTTAATATGTTTTCATGTCAACACATCTTGTTGTACTTGTAGGGCCGTTTTGGAGGCCTAAATAGTATTTTTTTTTCTCACCATAGTCAAACTGTAGATGGAGTTAGAGTTTGATGGTGGAATGTGTATTTCTCTGAAAGACCTTTCCAATGGGCTATCACGCACCTAAAACGAAGGTCGTATGCAAAAGTTGCGACCTCGGGAAGTTGAGGTAATAACTTACCCATAGGGGCCCACATGATTTTTGACATTTCACTTCCTAGGGTTAGGTTTTTGGATGTCTAGGGTTTTGACATTCCCGAGTAATATCAAAAGGGCCTCTAGAACCTCATTGTAATTCATTCTGCTCAGACGGATGTGCATAGCAGCCACATCTCTTCTCATAGATAACTACCACCATTCGAGCAAGTGTTTCAGTTCTGCAGTTTTACAATTTCAACCTATAGAAGATATTGTTCACTGTATATCTGTGTTATTCTTCATATCTCCATGTTTATTGTATTCAGTCTGTTAATTAGTTTGTTCTGCTCCTAAATCCGGATCAGTGGTATCAGGGTGGTCTGCTCTTCATTTATTTTTCTTCGTGCATGTCCCCAACAAGATATGGGTACAAGAAGTTGGGACTCGAACCAATTGAGCCATTGCAGTACCAGTTGCGCCGAGCCCGACAACAACCCATGGGGGGTGAAAAGAAAGATGATGGAGCAGGAGATCCTATTAAAATGTTTCTCGAGGAAGCCCTCACGCGATAAAGGAATTAAATGATGGACAACTTCACGCAGATCCTTCGACGACTGCCCACAGGAGAAGCATCTTCATCAAGTGGCCATGCAACCCCCTTCAAGGTACAAGTAAATTTTGATATTCCATTATTTGAAGGACTGATAGATGCAGATGTTGTAGATAAATGGTTGAATATGCTTGAAGGGTATTTTTCGGTCCACGATTTTTCCGATAGGGAAAATATCACTTTTTCACTCCTGAAGGCCGTTACCCATGTTAAAGACTAGTGGTATACTTACTCTAAGCAAAGGGCCATAGAGGAATTTGCAATGTTTGTGGTGGGACCTACCAAGGATTCCTTGCGGGACACCATTAATGAACAATTCTACCATGTTGGAAGCTACGAGGACCAATACACTAGATGGAACACCCTATGCTAAGAAAGGGACCATATAATACCAGATTTCACAAATATTTTCCATACCCTGCGCACCAAATTGGGTATCAAAGACTCTGAGCATCATCTAGTGCTCAAATACCATAGTTGTTTGCATAGATACATTAAAACATAAATAAAGTGTATGGACATCGCCTCATTGGGCACGACTTATAGATACACTGTCAAGATCGAGCATAAATTTAAGTAGAAAAGGTGAGAGTTTGGATCTGCAAACCCCTCACAGTCGAAGTAGGGAAAAGGCAACCCTAAACCACACAACAAAGGACCAATTCAAGATGGCCACCCTCATGACAACCAGTCTAGGCCACAACACAAGAAGGGCAATGAGACGACGAAGAAGGACATGGGAAAATGGTGTGAGTACCATAAAATCCCTTGGCACAACACCGAAGAATGCCGCTCCAAGCATTCACTCATGACCGAACTGAAGGCTTCCAAGTCAGAGGCCGATTCTGATTCTGAATCAAATCCTGAAGGAAGGAAGCAGATTATTAATGCTGAACCTAGTGCCATTGTCGCTACCACCAAAGTCTGGACAAGCAAACCAGAAGAACAAAAGGAAGGGGAATGCTTCTTTCACTCACATATGTGGGTAAAGAGGGCTTCACTTCACTTCATTGTCAATAGTGGTAGTCAAAAGAACTTGATTTCAGCAGAGGTTGTCAAGCGGCTGGACCTACCAATGACACTGCACCTATAACCCTACGCCATCAGCTCGCTTCACCAAGGAAGAGATCTTTGTGTCAACCAACAGTGTCATTTGGCCTACGACATCAAGCCTTTCAAAGATGAGGTACTGTGTGATATTTATCCCCTTGAAGTTTGTGATGTTCTTTTCAGACAACCATATTTGTGGAAGTGTCATGCAATGTATGTGTCTCTACCCTGCAGTGTTATTATTACTTTGGGTAGACAATTGTACAAGATATCAGAGGTAGCACTGCATACTGCTATTTCTTTAATCTTTGCTAAGCAATGCAGTAAGGTCATTTCACATACCAGAAAGTTCATCTTTTTGGTGATCCGTGTTCACAGTAAGCAAAAGGTCACCGGGATATCCGTGGCCTCTACACAGAGCCTCTCTTTACAGTAGAATCAAGTGGACAAGATCATGGAAGAATACAGAGACATCTTCTCCTCACCTACAGGGGTATCGAGACACTTCCAAGTAAAGCATCCAATTGATATGATCCCTGACACACCTCTACCTAATGGACCAGTCTAGTGACCCTCGCTAATGTAAAATGATGAAATCAGGCATCATATCCAAGAGATTCTTCAGAAGGGGCACATCAGATCCAACTCCTCCTCTTGCGGAAGCTTGATTGTATTGGTGTAGAAGAAGGACGAGACTTGGCGACTCTACATTGATTACAAAACCTTAAACAAAATCACAATCAGGAATCGATACCCCATTCCTAGGATTGATGACCTTCTTCTTGACCAACTCAATGGGGCAAAGTTCTTCAACAATATCGACCTAAAGTCTGGCTACCACCAGGTTCCCATCGAACCAACTGATGTATGGAAGACAACCTTCAAATCTAAAGAAGGTCTCTTTGAATGGCTAGTCATACCCTTTGTCTTAACAAATGCACCAACCACTTTCATGAGGTTGATGGATGATGTATTGAGAACCTTCACCAACTCCTTTATGGTGGTATATTTGGATGACATCCTCATCTTCAACAAAACTTGGGAGGAGCACATGCGACATATTCAACAGGTTTTGAGCACTCTGTGACAACACAAGCTATATGCCAACTTGGAAAAATGCTCTTTTGGCATGAACAGGGTCCAATAATTGGGATACATTGTTGATGGGCATGGGGTACATGTTGATCCAATAATGATCCAGGTCATCCGTGAATGGCCAGCCCCGACCACACTGATTGAGCTTCAAAGCTTCTTGGGACTAGCCAAATTCTACTGACGGTTCATGTTGGGATTCTCCCTGATTGCATGGGCTCTTAGCCAGGTGACCAAGGGCGGTGGCAGGGCCAAGTTCGTGTGGGGGAAGGAACACTAATGAGCATTCGATGATCTGAAGCATTGCTTGTGCTCAATTATAATACTCTCCTTTCCCTATCTTCAACAACCATTCGATATTGAGACTGATGCATCTGACTATGTTGTGGGCGCAGTTCTCACTTAGCATGGTCATTTGGAGGCATACCATAGTGAGACACTCTGAGATACTGTCGAAAAATACCCCACCTATGACAAGGAAATGTATTCCAATGTACAAGCTTGTTGCCAATGGAAACATTACATTCTGGGAAAGGAGACGATCATACACACTGATCACAAGCCTCTGCAGTTCATACAGACACATGGAAAATTGTAGAACGACCGCCTTCATAAGTGGTCCACCTACCTGCAGTAGTTCCATCACAACATCAAGTATAAGAGATGTATCTCAAATCATGTCACTAACTTCCTTAGTCGACCTCCTATGGCTGCAATCACCACTATGCTCCATTCCTGTGGACATGAAGCATCTTAGTGGCCCTAAATTGATCAACAAGATCCAAACTTTGCCACCACCTATCAGCTCTTGGGTATAGGTGCGACTGTCACTAGTTTTCACATTTAGGATGAATTATTATGCCACCTAGGCCATCTCTATGTTCCTACAAGCGAGCGCACAAATTTGATTTGGGAATCCCACTACAGTCGGATGGCAGGACATTTTGGTGTGGAGAAAACTATGGATGTTATTCAAAAACATTTTTATTGGCCAAAACTTCGATAGGACGTTAGCTAGTATATCCAATCTTGCACTGCCTGTGCCATTGCCAAGCCAACCATCAAGAATCAAAGCTTATACACCCCTCTTCCTACTCCTGAGAAGCCTTTGGAATCCATCTCAATGGATTACATGTCTGTCCTTCCATCCACCAAGCAAGGAAATGACTGTGTATTTGTGGTCATTGATTCATTTTTGAAGATGGACATCCTCACAGCCTGCAAGAAGAATATCACAACGACATATACTGCCAAGCTCTTCTTCGAACGAGTGTAGGTCCACTTTGGGATACCACATACCATCATCTCCGACTGGGACAACAGGTTCCACAACACATTTTGGTCGAGTTTCTGGTCACTGTTGGACACCAAGCTCACAAAATCCACTGATCATATAGTGGACACACAGGTCAAGGGCACTCGCCAGCAGAGGATCCAAATTTATCGGGTTGTCAAGGCAGGGAAACTCCTACACCAAGGCAAGTGGATCACCCAGAGCCAAATCCAGCAGAAGTTTCCTCACCTAATAGGGGAACTGAAAGCAATCGAGACTATTGATTTCTAAGGGGGAAGGATTGATCCAGTTGGCTATTGGTGGCTACCAACCTATTCCAATTGGTTCCTCTTGTCCGTTTTTAGTTCAACACGTTCTTCTGTACTTCTTTGTAATTATGGGTTGTACACTTATGGGGTTTTCTGAAGCCCTACACATCTTCTAGGTGGATATTGGTGGCCTCTCACCTAATCCAACTGGCTTATTTTGTATGTTTTCATGTCAACACATATTGTTGTACTTGTAGGGCCGTTTTGGAGACCTAAACAATGTTTTTTTTGGCTTTCCATAGACAAACTATGGACAAAGTTAGAGTTTGATGGCAAAATGTGTAGGTATCCGAAATACCTTTCAAACGAGCTATCACGCTCCTAGAACTGAGGTCGTATGCATAAGTTACGACCCCGAGAAGTTGAGGTACCAACTTACCCATAGGGGCCCACATGACTTTTGACGTTTCACCTCCTAGGGTTAGGTTTTTGGATGTCTAGGGTTTTTACATTCATGAGTAATATCAAAAAGGCCTCTAGAGCGTCATTGTAATTCATTTTGCTCATAAATATGCGTTTAGAAGCCACATCTCTTCTCAGAGATAACTACCGCCATTCGAGTAAATGTTTCAATTATGCAATTTTATAGTTTCAACCTATTTCATTATTCAATAGAAGATATTGTTCACTGGATATCTGTGTTATTCTTCATATCTCTGTGTTTATTGTATTCATTATGTTAATCAATTCATTCTGCTCCTAAATTCGGATAAGTATAAGCCACTCGCCTGATTCACTTGATTTTCACCACGACTAGTCTATCAGTCCAATTTACGATACTTAGTCATTTTCTCAAGTTTTCTTTTCTCTCTCAATATTTCAATACTTAGTCGCTTTTCAACTTCACCGCGGGTTCACGGGTCATAACTCTTCAAAATGTTTCCCCTTTACATCCGACCGATCCAGTCTCATACTTAGTCATTTCTTGAGTTGTCACCACGGGTTTGCGGGTCCACGGGTTTGTCTTGATTCTAATATTTCTTGCCATACATTTGATCCTCCGTTGCTCCACGATAATGTGTGTCTCATCTTGTCACTCTCGCCAAAGTACATTTAATGCTAATCTTATGAAGAATAACAAGTGGTTAAAATATTAAAAGGTCATTATTAATGGTGACCTTATTGAGGTAATTCTCCATCAATTCAAATTTAATTTATATTAATATTTCCTTCAAAATAAGAGTTTCAAGGTATATTATGGTAAAGGGCATTACTTTGAAATTAACATTTTATAGTGATTGTACAATAGTCCGCGAACTTCATCAAGCATGACAACGAGAAGAAGAGAACAATTTCGCGAGGTCACTCTAAACCTGTTTGGTTGGGACGATCAAAGATTCCAGTTGTCAAGATCATACTAGTATTATTCATTACTACCACTGTCGGAAAGGAATGTGAACCAAGTTTGGACATCAGGAATTTCTTTAGCAGGTTGTGTACCAAAAGTTTTTTATTCCAAAGAACTAGTATACTTGTGCATGGACAAGCATGATAAAAATCAAGAGAATCCCCCATTTCTCTAGCACCTTCAGTCTTCAAGAAAATTCTCAAACTCCCATAGTCGAGAATTACATTCAAAGGAGATAAAGCCAAGAGTTTCCCATGGACAGTGGACTAGAGCTTCTGCATGAATATCTCAAAGACTCGACAATGATGTTAGAAGACTTATCTAACGTCCAGGTCGGTTTGTTAAAAAATCCTTATCGAGAAATATGGTGCCTTTTCGCTAGAGTAGCTGGTCACGAATATACAACTACTATTCCTCAACTGGCTCTATATATTTTACATTTACAGTTCATAAAAAAACAATTTTCGACTGGACAAAGATTATTTTTTGAGAAATATCTTTTCAGCTATCAAATTTTAAGAAGAACACAAAAATTTACATGTCTTCATACCTAATCTTCGCCATCACTTACTGTCATGTTTTCAAGGGTTTGAATTTGAGAAAACAAGTTAATTGTAAAATTGACCCAGTACAATTGTGGTACCCGACATTATGGAAATAGAAGGCTACATATCATTTTTATGAAGTTCATAATGCATTTGTTTCTTCCTTCAAAAAACTTGTCTTTGGGCCTGTTACCACTTCACATTAGGGGTAACTATGGAGATCATGTCTCAAGGCCCAGAAGTAGAAGACATAGAGTGTTGAGAGCCAGATTAACTAACATAGCCCCATAATATCCCTCTAATTCATTGATGCAACATCATATGTCACTAGTAGCATAGCAACGTCCATCACACCAGATTAGCCCTAGAGGACAATTGGTCTTGCTTCACGGGGTAATAAGTCTGGTATCATGGTAAGTGTCACCCTAATAATTGAAGCATTTAAATATGTTGCAAATAATTCTTTCTTGATTGTAGAACGTTTGCTTGGAATTCATACTCTTTGCCTTACTTAACCTTGGTGGATGTCATTTGGTCCGAGTAAGTTGGTCACCCTCGGGAATAGGGTGCTATTGGTGGTTTCCTTGAAGAGTCATCATCCACTCCCGATCATACTTATCAGTTTACACACCTCTTTCCTTCTGTTTCCTCATCTTTTCGGATTTTTAGGTGCACTGACCCAAGAAGGGATTGTACATCATTTCATGGGAAGAAGGGGATGAAGGCCAATGGGGAATGTAGTTGGAAAAAGATAAAATCCAAAATCATAAACCTTCCAAATGCTTGCCCAAGAGGTATTGAGAAACAATGAAGCATTATCTCTTAAAACCATAAGACCTGCAAAAACATTTTCATATTATATAGTCATCCCACTTGTTGAGGGATCTACACGAGTGTGTTACAAGCTATACTTTACCCCTATGGCACTCTGTGTACATCTCCCTTCAACTGACATTGTGTAACTGCCTCCCAAGTTCTATGTTACCCATTTGGAGTACCCAATTGTTCTGAACTTTAATTAATTAATGACAATAAATGGGCTTGGAAAAATGTTGCATCGCGGATGAAGGGCAACACACCCTCTACAAAGGCACCATAAATGATATAATACGAACCCTTATATGTCATGAAACCCATGACCAAAGGTCTTACCCACTCCACCTCACGCTCATACATGACTTAGATGGGTTTCTATTGGAAAACATCCTTGACTTGGGGAATGATTAACCCAATAAGATTCTCTAACACCCCTCCCACACCTAAATTTGAAAAATTGTATAATTTCTTTAATCATTTGTTTAGTTGAAAAAGGGGTGTTTGATGCACATGTTTAGGTGGTTTGATTATTAGATGTGGCTTACTTTACATGATTCTTGTGACTTATGGACCCTTGGAGGGCATATCTGTTTGTCTTTTTAAGACCTTGCCCGGTAGACAAGTGTTCATGAAGAGATGATTTTTTCGGATCTTCATGGGGATTTTGGAGCCTAGAGATGGATGCAAAAACTCCACGTCTGGGGATATCTTATGATCACCATTTGCACAATGAAGAAAGAGGACGTTTCCTTTGGAGGCACTCTGACAGGATTAGGAAGAGAGATTACATTTATCTCACAGTAGGATGTTGGCTTTTGGATGCTGAGACATCACCCTAATAACCCATGATGTCATTAGGGCTTGATTGAGATGATGAGCTAGTTTGGATGTGACACTTGTCACATGTGATGATAATGAGTGGCCATTGGAGGCCTAACACCACCTCCTTCCAGCTTGGACGTCACCTTAAAAATCCTAACGTCACCGTAAAGGGGTATGATGTCACCTTTTGAGGGTCATTTCGTAAAAAATGAATGTATTTTTTATTTTAATGAGTAAACTGAGAAGTAGGCTCAAAACTGTGAAAATATACAATTGTTGGGTAATTAGGCCAGGATTTTCCATATAATTTTGGTTGGAATTTTCATTTTTTATATCATAACTCTCCTCACTTGGAGAGAGGACTGCAATTTGTGCCCCTTTAAGGGTTATTGGCTTAAATTACTACGGCACACTCTATTGGAGACTTGTTTGGATGCTACTTGGATCATTTCTTGGTGGAATTTTGGCAAATCTAGGGTTTTTCTGCTTGATTATTTTTGGTGAAGTAAGTAAATCTGCAATTTCCAATTCATGATAAATGTTTATGGTATGTTTACTTGTTCATAGTTAAGATTATGAAATTTCTTGCTTGAAAACCTAGGAGTAAGAAACATAGGGTGCTTCTTTCTTTCTCTTTATTTGCTAAGTTTTTCCTAAGAAGATCTTGTATATACAAAATTTTAAATCCCTAAAAGTGCTAGCACTTTACAAGCTTTGTCTAGTTCTTGTTGCATTAAATATATTTCAATAGTTCAAGGAGAGGAAGTTACACCAGGGCCTTAAGGTGCTATGCCCTAGTGGAATCCTTCCTCAAACACTTGAATGCTTGAGGGCTTGAAGTGCCAACACCTCTATCATTCATCTCTTGGTCCTTTGACAAGTGTAATAATTTATTTTCTCCAAGTTATTGTGCTGATATAATTGACTCCATAAGCCCTAAAGGCATTTATCTCTTGCTTCTCTCTTGTTGAAGGAATGATCAAACACTTAAAGGTTACTCTCTCAAGCTTGTACTAACCTTTAATAACCCTAGCTTAGCTAATTTTTCTAATCTACTCGTTGATATTACAAAAAATTATTACGGCCATACTAACTGCAATTTTTTTTCTACATAACTGACCTTAAACGCTAGCTAAACACATCAGAACTTGCTTGTGACAATTGGTAATCATTCTACATAGTAAATGACGATTTTTCATTGCGTTTTCAAGCATTTATGAAGTACATTTCTTATAGATGTTACACAATATTATTTGTTGTTGTAAACTTTTACATTGCTGCAATTTAATATCAACTAGCTTATATTTACATTTTTCTATTGTCTTTTGAGGCTCTACTATCATTTTGGTACTTGGAATTGCCATATATATGCTCTATTTTTCTTGTTCCATGCAGGTACACAAGTTACTCTTCATTTGCCTCAATCTCTTAGACATAGACCTTGTGATTTTAGTAACCAATGAGAGGGGGGATACACTTGACCATAACCTTAGCTTCCCATCCCTTTAGGTTACCGAGGATGCTTCCCCTTGTGTAGACCACAACTATCCCTAAAACATGGGTATTAAGGTGACAATGATAAGTTATGTTATTTGTTACACCAATTTCCCCTGCTTGTCTTGGGCTTTGGACAAGTATAAATTGTGCGATAATAGGGACGAAAACGTCAAGACTATCTTTAGAAGCAACAAATTTCCTGGATAAGAAAGGAAGCATTGAATCCATGGAGCACTATAGTGTTATCGAAATTTATTGTTCTCGAGAAAAACCTTTGTATCTTCTGTATGATGTGTTAGACAAGATATTTGTTGTAGAGGTTTGGAAACAATATAGATTTTGGGCTCACTTCTTCCATGAAAAAAGAAAAAAAAACAATTCATTACTTTTCCTTTGAGAATTGGGGAAATTTTTGTTGAGAAGTATTTCAAATATTGATGAATTTACAGTGCATTTTGACTAGTATAACTTAAAGTTAGTAGATGAAATCAAAGGGTTTGACCCTAACCACTTGTTGATGTATTATATGATACCTGTCGACTTTAGTGTTTCACTTGCTAATTCATTTATATTTGGAGAAGAAGAAGGCGACATTCAAGACCATCAAGCAGAGTTTGTTGAAAAGAAACAAGAGGACATTGAGATTGTTATTAACACTACTGAGATTGTTATTAACAAGGGGAAGAGTTGTTAATAAAAGGAGTACTCATTCTCTTAATGTGTCTTAAAAAAGTAGCCATCCAAAACTAAATATTCAGTCAGTAACACAAGAAAAAAAGAAGTCTTCAATGGATAATTATGATGACAGAGGTGACCATAACCCTCCTAAGGGAAGTCTTGAAAGACCCCATAAAATTCCAGTAACCAATAAAAGAAAAAGGCAGATAAATCAGAAAGAAACAAATGAGGTCGAACCTGAAGATGAAATCTCTATTGAAGACATGGACCTGGATGCCAGTATTGAAGACAAAGAATTCCCTGATGTAGAACAAAGAGTGCAAGAAAGTAGACAAGTTGCAATAGAACTTGCCACACAAGAAGCAATTATTTTTGAAGGATAATTCATAACTCTGCATAATGCTCTCTTCAATAAAGATTTAAAGAAATTAGTTTTTGAGAAATCTCATTCAAAAAGAAAAAAATTTCAAGGAAAGTTGAGCTCGGAACTTGACCTAAATGGAGTTCCACCATCGAAAATTGTACGAATTCATGAAGTCACAACCCAATTGCTACAATTGATCCCTGGAGAAGCTCTGATAGAACACCAAAATCTATTTCAATATTGAGAGGGACATCAAGTTTACTTGTTGCAGTCAGAAGATATGTTGGGGAAAATATTAAGAAATGAATGTCTTTCATCCTCAAGACTTGGGAACTGGCAAATAATTTCATTTCTTTAGGATCAAGGATGACGACCCTAAGACAATATCTATAGGCCGACTTAGAAAATGACGAGGAATTTTATAAAGGATTTGTTACCAATTTTTTTATGAAAGTTTCAAATATGTGCGAGTTCAAAAGAAAAGAATAAGATTTACCCTCCCTGGTTTGCATTAAACAACTAAATGCATGATGGATTAAAATAATTAAATGTTTAAAATAAATATTCAATGATCTTGACACTTTAAGTGTCAAAAAGGGAGAATCATATCTCAAATTAGTTGAGTTGGATCTAGCTGGAACAACCGGAGAAGTTGATGACCCAAAGATAATTTTAAATTATATATTTATGACTAAGGAGTAGTTTGAAAAGAAACCGAAATCATTGAAATCAACATTGGCTGAGAGATTCAATAGTTTAACATAGTATTCAGAGTTTGAAGTAGAAACTTGGTTAGTCAATTATGTAAACAAGAATGAAGATATAGAAGGCACATTAAATCAAATTTCAATTGAATACCGAGAAATAGAGTATTCATTATTTGACATAAGAGTAAGGCAAGAAGTAACTGTCACACCAATGAGAGATTACATTGAAAATTGGTTAAAGAAAGCTTTAATCAAAATAATGGAAATAGATCAAGAAATGGAAATTACAAATGGTCAAGGAATCCCAACAAAGGAGAATACAAAAAGAACATCGACCAACAAATAGTGGAGAGAGAGAAATACATCACAGTGAGTAAACTGATCACATCATTCATGATGGCTCTATTCTTTTTCTCTTCTCGTTCAGGATTCATCCAGTTGTGTCTTGTCTTTCTTGAGAAAACATAATCGATTTTTTTATCGTCTCCTTATTTTTTCTTTTTAGGTTCAACCCTATTCCACTTTCATTTTATGGTCCACGGGAGCTCAATCCCAGTCCAATTGGACGAATGTTATTTTTATCTTATTAACAAACTATTAAAGACTATTTTTTTTTCAACTCCCAAGAGAACTACTTTGGGGTGTAATTTCATTTACTTCTCGAACTCTTAGTTATTGAGTATGAGATGTTTGAAGTGTGCCTATCATATTCCCTCTTATTTTGAATGAAATACTATTTTTAAGTTCTCTCAATTGTGGACTTGTGTCTTTCCTTCTTATGATGTAATCAAAATTATGAAACTGTGATGGATGTGAGAATTATATTATTTTTCATATAATTGTTATTTCATTTCTGTACAATATTCTGCACATGTTCTATCATAGTCTTTGAAATATTCATGGTCCTCTTCTCATGAATTCTTTTTGTGAATAAATTATTTTTCAATCATTAGTATTTTTTGTTTTGTTGAGCGATAAATATTGAGGTTTCTTTTGAATATCTCCTATTTTAATATTCCAAGTATCAAGATATATCTTTCAGAAAATATAGAGGAGTACCACCTCTATAAAAATGGAGGGGGATATTTTATCCTCATGAGGTTGTTGTTTAGATCTTAACAAATATAAACATCAACAATTTTCTATGCTTATATTTCTTTGATATAGGAAATATAATACATGTACATGCATCTACCATGTTTTTACATTACTTGCTTTTTATTTCTCTTTTTAACTTTTCTAGTCACTTTTTATTTATATTTTTAAACTTTTCTTAAGAATGTCATTTGACATGTTCCTTTGATATAGGAAATATAATACATGTACATGCATCTACCATGTTTTTACATTACTTGCTTTTTATTTCTCTTTTTAACTTTTCTAGTCACTTTTTATTTATCGTTTTAAACTTTTCTTAAGAATGTCAATTGAGCATTTATTATTAATTATTATTGGTGATTTAGATGTCGTGTTTTTTGGAAATTTTCTTACTTATGGTTGTTATCTATCTAATGTTACAAGTTATCTTATTACAATAAAAAATCCCTATGTCAAGTTTTCTTACTACTCTGGAAGCTCGCTTTAGAGTGAAACTCTCTAGGTTAACATGATGGCATCCTCCACCACTTTGATACTAACAACATCAATGTTTTCGATGCCATGCTTTGTGGGTTGTCTTTGGCTTGTAGTTATCATCTACATGGTGTCGTGAGCTATATTATTACTATAACATATTCCCATGTTAAGAGATCATCACACAATAATACTTTCCCCAGATCATCACACATTAATACTTTCCCCCAACCCCATGCCACTTTTAATTTAGATTTATATCAGTTCTATGTGACCTAGAAATAGTGGAAATTTAAATGTAGCATATGTCTACACATATTAGGTGCCTGCATTCTACCTTACTTAAAAAATTTGGTCACAATAATCCAAATCACAAATAATAGAGAATAGAGGTACTGCCACACGAGCACAAGTAATTTTATACGTAAATGCATTGGTGCCCTTTTCTTGGAGGTAGTGGTTCTCATATTGATATATTTATAGATTGGTTGTGGAGTGATTATGCTTGTTTATTTGGCTTTCTCTATGTTCTTCTGTACAATCGACCTATATGCATCATGCTTGTAATAATGAATAATAATAAAATATATTAAATCAAATACAAGTATGATCCAGACTGGATCATTATATTATTTGTCATATATCTCGATGCTTTCAGAGTGGAAAAAATTGGAGGAATTAACTTGCACGGTCATTTTAGTGGCAGGTCCTGGTTTGGAAAATTGGGGTTCGAAACCTTTCAAATCCATTTCGAGGCATCAAACAACTTTTTTTGGGTCAAAAATTTCCTTACAATATCTTAAACCTGATGATGTTATTTTATATATTGATACCTTTAGAACAATGCAAAAATATCGTCAATTAGAGCTCCTATGCAAAAGTTATGCTTTCCACAAGTTGACCTACCGTGTTGACCACCATGGTATGAGAGGATGCCATGTTAGCCACGTTACTCACATATATGGGGCTAGCCACATATGTAATTTCAAGAAGATTCTAGAAGGTCCTAAATATTATCACAATTGAGGGTTGAGGAAGTGAAAACCCTACCCCTAGATGGCTATTGAGATATGTTAAATACCAAGCTGCTAGGAGGAGAAGGGGTTCCATTCTATGCTATTGTATTTTGTTCCATAACATAACATAACAATTAGGAGTGGGAAATTAAAGAGTATAATAGAGGGGTTTAATGTTTTGTAGCATCCTAACAAGCTATAGGTCTTAGGTAACTCCATGGAGAGTGCCTTCTCCTTTGTACTTGCATTATTTCCATATCAGAGAAAAGAGAGCAGAGTAGCCTCACCTTCTAGCTAGGTTTTCTCCTGTAAGGGTTTCTGAGAGCAAATATTTGTGTTATTTTTTGGATGGTGTGTGATTGTGTTTTATTTTTCTCCATTTTTCAAATTTTATCTATTTCATGCATAAGCAAAAAATCAATAACTAAATATTCCAGAATCTAAAGGAATTTAACCTTCATAGTGTGAATTTCAGTTTTGTTTATTAGATCTGTTGTGACGAACTGTTCCAGTGGAATATCCATGAAAGTTTACAAATCAACCTATCTCACAATGTTTTGGAATAATTTATGCTCCTATAAAATCCCCATCCCTTCTTTCATATTCCCAATGCTCATCGTCTCTCTCACTTCTAATCAAATATAACATAACTATAGCTTAAAAATTCAAATATTTTAAATCATGTTATAGTTTGAGGCCATTTTGGGGTTTACTATATAGGGCATCCTATATCGTGAATTGCTTAACCTAGCTTCAATATTTATTCCTATGGGGTTTAGCTGAAGAATACCCAGTTCCTAATCTTATGGTTATAACAATGGCATAAGCAACCATATTAGCACATAGAGTGATGATGTTTCTTGAGAGGATAAAACCTTGGTCCAAATGTCATCAATTAAGATCAAGTTACATGTCTTGGTAGTTGAGTAAGATAAATCAAATATATCCAGACATGTATAACTATGCCACTTTGTAGAAAATATTGATTTATTCAAGATAAACTATTTTCTTCCAAATTATGTTGAAACAAAAATATATTAATGTATACAAATGACCAAATAGATGTCAATGGGAACCAATAGTATGGTTGGTAAAAAGAGAAAAATAAGGAGTCCCTAGTGCACCTCCTAAAAAAGTAACAAAACTAAACAATCAACACTACTTAAAGATAATTATGGAAACATAAAAGGGTTTAACGAATGAAGGAAACCCTATACAATGTATAAGAGAATAATCATGAAGAATAAGAACATAATGAAGATAGAAGATTACTGTTAATATGAGACATTGGGAGGATTTGCAATGTCGCCGATTATAGTAAAGTACCTAATGCATGAGTAAAGAGGAGGTGGTTGGTCTAACTTAGGGGGTTGTAAAGCACACCGCAACAACTCTCCTACGATCTAAGGTTGACATACCCATGGAGGGGAATAACATGGTGAGCCATTCTTGCCTCTTGGGTCTCAACTAGATGTGGAGGAGAGGAACTGTAGCTTGAAAATGGACTCTAGAATCGAAGTGATGACTCAATGTCAAGGTGACATAGTCGAGAGCACAATACTTGACATGTATTCTATTATCTATCTCAATGTTCATATAATTTATAGGGCATTTGACTTGACCCAAGGGATGATATGAGATGAAAGAAAAATAAAAATGATTCATCTTGGAGCCCTAGTAGACCCACACAATGCTTATAGTTGGAATGCATTGGTCTCTCTAATAAACAATGCCAAACATCTATGGCGGGGGGATAGGATAAAGAGGACAATACCCCCCTAAGTCTTACTGGAGACAATTAATTTCCCTTATATCCCATAAATTGGTTTTTGGTGTAAATTTCCTTGAAATACCTAGCCGGGTACTTCAAGAATCATTATAAAATTATTAAACTTGGTCAAATTTAAAGTAGAAAATAAGGAAAACTATGAATTGGTTTATATAACAATTCAAAATTCCATCGGTTCTATAGAATGGGTTCCATGGTACTTTGGAAGAAAAAAAATATGCGAAAGTGTAGTGCAAGATCAAAATAAAACATTGCAACTTACCTTAAACAATACACCCATGTTTATCTTGTTAATCAGTTGGGATGCTAACAAAAGGCCGATAAAAGGTGTGCAATCACAATTGATGGGCATCATAGGTGAAAATTCCTAAATGCAAAAGGGGTTTTGTAGGTGGAGTATTCACTTTCTTCAATACCATTTACATTCCTAAAGTTAGTGGAGGTGGTAGAAAGGGGGGTCGTTCCATTGAGTTTGTCATAAATCTGGTTGCTAGAGGGCTCCATTAAAGAAATGAAATCACCTCCAATATCACCTATCATTCTACGAGGAATCCACTAATTTTCATTTTCCTTCTAAATTTGGGTTAGGGCCCGATAATGGTTTGGAAAATCCTGTAGCCATTCATCATCAATGAATAACATTTCACTGGTCTTATTCAACTTCCCGACGACTTAATCATCATTGTCAAGGTAAAACCTTTTCTAACACCCCTTGTCCTCCTACTACTAAATTGAATAACTGGATTTAGCATTGTAAAACAAATGGACCATCTGTTACATATCGACATATGCACTCACATACCGACATATGCACTCACATATGCACTTAGATAGGCACGTGTATACTCACAAGGACTTGGAGACAAAAAAAAGAGGAAAAGGATCAAGATGGTCATCTTCATTATCATCTAAATTGTAATGTTATTGTTCTTGAGCCAACCATTCAAGCTCATCTTCATCTAGAATCTCCATCTCTATCTTTACTAAAAAGGGTCAAGATTTTCTCTTCCTTTCTATTTTTTGTTTAGTGTGTGGTACCTATTCATGCAAAATTGGCGGGAACAATGTTCTAAACCCAAGTTTATATATCTTGGAGTTTGACTTTGCAACCATTTTACCTATATCAATGACTATTAAAAAATCGTTTATCATATTTTCTAAGATTGTCAAATCCCACTAGTGTGATTAGATTTCGAGGGTTTCGTTATGTAAGGCAATCGAGTTTTGAAACTCGCGGTAGTTGGGGGGAGACACCCAAAAAAATCTAGTCGTGTTAAGGGTTGGTGTGGCCCAAGCCGAGTGTGATCCCCGAGTGATTTTGATGGCTTAGATGCCCCCGGGTCATGGTTTCTTAGATCACAGGCTACTCCCACGAGTGATGGACATGCTAGCAAAAAAAAAACCATATTTTCTAACATTATTACAAAGTGTATAATACTTTTATCACACCATTCCACTTAAATGCTTTCTATGTTTTGTTTTCTTTTTCCTTTTTTTAGTTGGCATTTCAACCTCCTTGAAGTTTGGTCTACATTCACTAAGGTTGTCATAGATGACTCAACGACATCCACATGGGGGCTATTACATCGATATCTATCACCCAACCTAAGATCCTGATCTAGGTGGATCTCGATGGCCATCCACCTCTTCCACAGAATCAAAGTTTGTCAATTACAACCATCATGTAATGATTGTATAATGGGCTTATGTACATGCCTACAACGTAAATGTAATGGATCCCATCAGAACTCCGTAGCTAAGCGCGCTTGGGCTAGAGTAGTTTTGGGATGGGTGACCTCTTGGGAAATCCTAGTGTTTTACATGCCTATGGTATTTTGTAAACTTATACCAATTTATCCCACATGCATCTTGGGAATTATTCTCCTCTCACTCTCTCATATATAATCGAGGTGTAGAAGGTCCTTTAAGAATGTAATGGAGTGTGATGTAATGCTTATTACGAATGAACATATCTGACATCTCTTTCTCTTCAGAGATAAGCTACCACCATTCTAGCCAGTTTGTGTTCTACAATATTGTTCCATTTTATTCATTAATAGAAGTTGGGTTTCACTATATTTATGTGTTCTCTACTACATTTTAGTTTGTATCTCATTTCGTTCTCAACATAATCTGGATCAGTGGTATCAGAGCAATATGCTCCTTATTAGTTCTTGATGCATGTTCCCTACGAGGTCAGGGTATAGAGAGTTGGGTCTCGAGCTAGTTTAGATCAGGGACGACTGATCTCGCAAGCCCAAGTGACCTCCCATGGTGGAAGAAAAGATAGATGACAGAGCAAGAGATCCTTTCAATATATTGCTCAAGGAATCCCTCTTGTGACAGAGGAACAATATGATGGACAACTTCTCTCATATCCTTCAATGACTACTGGTGGCGACCGAGGCATATTCGACAAGCATCCATTTCATAGGTACAATGCCCTTTGAGGTATAAGTTAATTTTGATGTCCCCTTATTTGAAGGCCATATAGATGGAGATGCTCTAGGGAAATGGTTGAATCTACTAGAAGGTTATTACTCTGTCCAAAATATTTTTGATAGCGAAAATATCACCTTTGTGCTCCTTAAATCCCTTCCCCATGTCAAATCGTGGTGGGAAGGTTATTGGGAGAGGCACACTGTGGATGAATCTACACCAATATGGATAAAACCCACCTAGGAAGCCTTTGTAGATGCCCTCAAGGAGGAGTTCTACCTTGTTTGAAGCTATGATGACTAGTATATGAAATAGACGACTCTATGTTAGGAGAGAGACCAGATAGTGCCAGAGTATACCAACATCTTCCATACCCTGCGCTCAAATATGGGTATTCAAGATCCTGAGAGACACCTGGTTCTGAACTACCGTAGTGGCCTACATAGGTACATCTAAACATAGATGGATTTCTTGTACATCTCCTTGTTGGGAGATGCTTATCGATATGCGGTCAAAACTAAGCAAAAATTTAAGTTGCGAAATAAGCAAACATTTGGGTCTGCAAATCCGTAACAACAGAAGCATGGAAAAGGTGGCCCTAACTCATGGAACAAGGGACTAAGAAAGGAAGGACAAACTCAAGAGAGTCAGTCCAATATGTAGGAAAATAAGGGTAGGAGGAAGATGAAGAAGGATAATGGAAAATGGTGTGAGTTCCACAAAATCTCTTAGCACAACATTGATGATTGCTGCTCAAAACAATAATTGTTGGTTGAGCTTAAAGAAAAGGGGTTGGACCTTGACTCAAACTTTGATTCAGAACAAGGAAAGTAGAACATTGATGCAAAACCCAATGCTACCATTGCAACCACAAAGAACCAACAAGGCGAGTCGTAGGAGCTTGAGGAGGGGGAGTGCCTCTTCCATTCACATATGTGTGTGAAGGGGACCCCACTACATTTGATTGTTGACAACGAGATCCAGAAGAATCTGATCTCGGTTAAGGTCATCAAGAGATTGAAGTTGTCAACGATGCTACACCCCTAACCATACACCATTGGTTGGTTGAGCCAAGGATGAGACCTTCATGTCAGCCAACAATGCCGACTATCCTATGACATCAAGTCCTTCAAAGATGAGGTATCGTGTGATGTCGCCCCACTTGAATTTTATGATGTTATTTTAGGACAACCATATATGTGGAAACGTCATGCTGTTTATGAGCCTCGACCCCATAGTGTCATTGTTACTTTAGGGGATTAAATCTATAGGATACCAGAGGTAGTTATGACTACTTCCATTTCATTGATCTTGGAAAAACAATGCCACAAAGTAATCTCTCAGACCACAGAGTTTTCCCTCTTCACGATCCTATCAAAAGGTGAACAAAAGGTCACTTCGACCACCATAGTCTTAACCTAAAACCTTTCTGTACAACAGAAGTAGGTCGACAATATTGTAGAGGAGCACAAATGTATTTTTTACTTCACCTACAAGGGTTCCTAAACACTGCCAAGTCAAGCATTCTGTTGACTTGGTTCTCGGTGCTCCCTTACCCAATGGTCCATTATATAGGAACTCCCTTCCAGAGGATGAGGAAATGAAGCGTCAAATTCATGAGCTCATTCAAAAGGGCCATATTCGATCGAGCTCCTCACCTTGTGGGAGCCCAATTGTGTTGGTGCAGAAGAAGGTTCCTTATGTTAAACATAGCTACAATAGAATTCTGTACAACTCTATTGGCCACGACCCTTTTCGGGTGTTCTTGGGGTTCCAACCATTAGCCCCCATTGATACAGCTCTTCCTGATGCATCTTCACCGACAATTTCCTCACACACTTAGACCAAGGGATATTGTGCAACCAAATTTGTTGAACATATCCAACACCTCCAACAACAGGTTCATGACATCCTTCAAGAGGCTAATGCTAAGTACAAGTAGGAGAACTACTTTATCAAGGCAAACGACTCACCAAGGTTCATATTCAACGAAATTTTCCCCATCTCTCGAGGGAACTTGACATAATGGGGACCATTTCTCCCTAAGGGGGAGGACTGATCTAGGTGGATGTTGGTGGCCATCCACCTCTTCTAATGAATAAATGTTTGTTAATTACAACCATCATGCAATGATTACCTAGTGGTCTTATGTATATGCCTATAGTGTCAATGCATCAGATACCATAAGAACTTTGTAGTTAAGTGC
This sequence comes from Picea engelmannii, assembly GCA_009831015.1. Lineage (NCBI taxonomy): Eukaryota > Viridiplantae > Streptophyta > Pinopsida > Pinales > Pinaceae > Picea > Picea engelmannii. The sequence goes on along the minus strand of ML781904.1, from coordinate 558,785 downwards.
ACTTGGACTAGAGTAGTATTAGGGTGGGTGATCTCTTGAGAAGTCCTAATGTTTTACATGCCTATGGAATTTTGTAAACTTAGACCAATTTATCCCACATGCATCATGGGAATTATTCTTCTCTCACCCTCTCATAAATAATAGAGGCGAAGGAGGTTCTTTGAGCATGAAATGTAGTGTGATGTAATGCTTATTACAAATAAGTGTAGTCGACATCTCTTTCTCTTCAAAGATAAGCTACCACCATTCTAGCTAGTTTGTGTTCTACAATATTATGCTATTTTATTCATTAATGGAACTTGTGTTTCACAATATTTTTGTGTCCTTTGCTATATTTTTGTTTGTATCTCATTTTCTTCTCAACATAATTCCGATTAGATCCATCATTGTGACACTGTATAAAATACCGAACCATTGATGATGACATGATTGCTTTCTATGGGGATGCCAAGTGGACTTCAACCCACGACCTCTCGAAGTCCCACAGGTGTCATATATCATAACATTGGCGTTGGATTTTAGACATACAAATTGTTAGAATTATTATGTACAATAGCAATGTGTCATATGACACTTGTTGGCATTGTTTATACATTCTCACTTAAATTCAACACAATATTTTAACCTTTTTAAATATAAAAATAACAACTTCTTGAGTATATTTATAAGATAACAATGTGAAATGATGGTAGATATGTAGCAACAAGGGTGTGGGCCTTTTTCTCCTTGCCTAGTGGAGCATCCATGGTTTTTTATGGATGGTATAGACATATATATTTTACCTAAATAATTATCAACACAATTAGATCATCTAAATCTAGGCATTTTTAGTGTTTGTTTTCCAGGGTTGTTGTCATGTTGCTTCAACTAGGCTTTGTTTTTAGAGGTTAAATGGTTCTTCGACCTTTGTATCATCAGTTCAGTGGCCTCAAAGGATTGACCTCAAAAGTGAAGGATTGGGAGTCAAATTTTTGTGGTGACTTTTGTGAATTTGAGCTTTTGTCTACTTCTATTATGGTTTCATATAATGAAATTCTAATACATGGAAGATATGTCCTTTGTCATACAAAAGGGCCCTTGGTTTTGTTTTGTTTTTTTATAGTAGAATTATAGTATAAGGAAGGTAAAGTCTCTTTCATACAAAAGGGCCTTAGTTTTGGGGTTTATTTTTTATAATGGAATTCTAGTATAGGAAAGATAGGCTCTTTGTCATACAAAAATTCCCTTGGTTTGGGGTTTCTTTGGGTCTTTTCATCAAACCATAATAAGAAAATCACTTGTGCCACAATTGGTGTGGAGTTGGATCTAAGCAAGGCTTTACTAAATTGAGAATAGTATGACAATGTACATTGAATTTTGGGTGGAAAGAAAGGAAGGCAATATTGTCGATACATAAGGAATGCCAAGCAATTTTATGTTAGTAGGAGGGGAACAATATTTGTGGACCCCCCATTCACATAAGGATTGTGGTATATTGGGACTTATATGTTTCCATAGATCATACATCAAGACCAATGCATGATATCACATAAGAGGATAAGCGATTTTAAGTCATAAAAACCTTTTGAAGACACCAAACATGGGATATCCTAATGTGGACTCTCATGTTTGATTTCATTGTTTATTATTCACACACACACACACACACACACACCATGTCCCACAAAGGGGGAGCACAAGGAATCATGCATATTCACCTCATAGCTAATCAACTATTATGTTTATAAGAAGGCAAATACCCTTCTTGTCATAAGGATCATGGTATGTTGTGACATATATGCTATCACAAATTAGACCTCACAACCAATGTGAGATAACACACAAGAGGAGGGGGGAGTTTAAAGTTGCAGGAACTATTCCAAGACACTAAACATAATGTATCTCAATGTTTATTATCTTCTTAAATATTCATTGTTTATTCTTCACACATGTGCACCCAAGCAACACATCCCACAAAGGAGGAAGGGCAAGTCAAGCAAGCATGTATGCTCATACTTCAACAAATTAACCGTTGTGTTAGTAGGAGGGCTACTACCGTTGTGGAAAACCCCACTGGCACAAGGATCATGGTATGTTGGGACTTTTATGTTGTTGAAAACAATGTAGAAATTTCAATACACTTAATGTATTTCCTGCGATTCTCCTAATCTAACAATTATATGCCACTGTTAAATACATAGTCGCTTCTACTATTATTCTTGCGGAAATTAAACCACAATCACAAAGTGAAATATCAAGAACACATAACACAAAAGTTTTTCCAGGAAAGCATAAAGCTAAAAACCCCACTATCATATATTATGTATATCATGGATCATGAAACAATCTGATACAAAACTCTAATCCAAGAGCTCTCAGTACAATACAATCGTCTCACATTGTCATACAAAAACTCAACAAATACATGTGCCAATCTTCTGTGTCCAGACAACCTGCCTCCTCTACACAATCCCTGCAAATATAATTCTCACAATTGAATTCGAATTGCCTAGTTTGCACATGTTCATGGGCATATCCACTGCATGTGTGATTGCATGGGTGCACTTCACTCAAATCACAACTGATAGCCAAACAGTCCCTTTCACCTGTTATCTCAACTAGGTCTCCATTGGATCTGACATGCATGTAGTTAACCGCGACGAATCTTCAGTTGCATGTGAGTTCACTGATTGTGAATTAAGTAATAATTAATTCACTGAACTCTCACTAGTGCAAGTTTAGTTACTACTAGTACAACTGGGCTTAACTCACTTAATTGAGTTAAACTACTTCACAACTCTCATAACTACACTCATAATTTTGTCACAACTCCAACTCACTCAGTTATAAATGAGATAATAGATTAATATTTATTGTCCAATTTATTTAAGGGAAAATTAAATTAGACACATGTTTCTTGTTGAATTTTCAACACTCCCTCTCAACAAGAAAGGGATTATCCTTCACCCCAATCATGTCTCTATGATATTCAAATTTTCTCCTGGTGAGTGCCTTCGTCAGAATGCCTGCATCTTGATCTTCCGTAGGAATGTATTGAAGCAACATGATCTTCTGCTGCACACAATCTCTGATATGATGATACCGGATATCTATATGCTTAGATCTATCATGAAACACATGATTAATTGAGAGTTTAATGCAACTCTGATTATCACAATGAATCACCGTCAGATCTAAATGAGAACCAAACAAACCAACCAAGATCTTTCTCATCCAGATAGCCTCGCATGCAGCTTGACTTGCTGCCATGTATTCTGCTTCTGCTGAACTAAGTGCCACAGATATTTGTTTCCTCCTGTACCAAGAAACAACTATAGATACGATACTAAAGATCCCCCCTGATGTGCTCTTTCTATCCATTGGGATGCCCGCCCAATATGCATCCGTGAAGCCATGCAACTTCACCTCATCCATTTTTCTATACCATAATCCATACTCAGATGTGCCCTTCAGATATCTCAGGACATGCTTACCCACCTTCCAAAATAGTTTGGTAGTCTTAACCATCGCTTGACTTAGCTGGTTAACCGCATAGCAAATGTCTGGTCTCGTGTTCACTAAATACATTAGCGAACCTACTAACTACCGATAGATAGTAGCATCCACTACCTCTCCATAAGTAACATCCTTTTTCCTCCAGTTTTCTGGAAGAGGAGTATCCATGGGTTTGCATCCCTCCATGTGAAACTTACCCAGTATCTCCCTTGCATACTTGCCTTGAGACACAAAAATTTCACCATCTCGCTGCCATATTTCGAATCCAAGGAAATAATGAAGAAGGCCCAAATCCTTCATCTCGAACTCCTTTGTAAGGTCATCCTTGCATGAGTGTATCAATTGCTCATCACTAGTCAATATTAAATCATCAACATAAAAAACAATGATTAAGATCTTACCCTCCACCAAAATTTGGTATAGGTTTGCATCCGCTTCACTTTTGGTGAAGCCCAGTCCGGTGAAATAACTGTTTATCCGAGTGTACCAAGCACGGGGTGCTTGCTTCAGTGCATACAATGATCTCTTGAGTTTGCACACATGCGAATCCCTGTCAAAGGTCTGAAAACCTTCTGGCTATTCAATGTACACTTCTTCCTCAACGATCCCATTGAGAAACATAGTTTTTACATCCATCTGATGAATGCGCCAGCCCATCTACGCTGAGAGTGAAAGGATGGATCTTATGGAAGAGTACCTTGCGACATGTGCAAAGGTCTCATCATAATCTATCCCCTCGATCTATGAGAAGCCTCAGGCAACTTGGCCTTGTATTTATCCACACTCCCATCAACAACTTGCTTTACCTTGTAGATCCATCTCGAACCTACGACTGATTTATCGACCGGTCTTGGGACAATTTCCCATGCACCATTTTTGACAATGGAGTCATACTCCTCTACCATAGCATCAACCCAAGTGGGATCCTACACTGCTTCCTGAAAGGAAGATGGTTCAATCACAATACATTTTCTCATGAGAGCCATGTATCCAAGAAATCGATCAGGAGACTGTCTATGTCTGCGCTGTGAAGTAGGGGCTCCTACATTCTGTGCAACATCTAGTCTCAATCTGTCAGCTTCCTTGGTGCGCTTTCTGCCATTTCTGATGGATGGATCTACTTGAGTGGTTTCCTCCACTCCATGAACCTCCTCATGTGGCTGATCCACATCTTGAGACTCATCTTTGGGAACCAACAGTTCCTCTTTTGCATGCAAGTCTAGCTCCCTCTCAAGCGACAACCGCATGGCTTTCCCTTCATCGAATTTTATATCCCGTCGCATAATAGTCATCTTACTGTTCGAAAAATACACATGATAATTATGGGGTGTTTCTGTGTACCCCACAAATATCCCAACTTCAACAGTCGGTTCCAGCTTGTTCCTGGAATCCTTGGTCACATGCACATAAACAAATGAGCCAAAAATCTTAAAATGAGAAACATCAGGTTTCTTACTAGTGAAAGCTTCTTCAGGTGTACTCATGCCAAGTATTCTATGAGGGCAACGATTTTTCACATAAACCACAGTATTGCATGCTTCTGCCCACAAATGCATTGGTAGGCCATGATCATGCAACATCGCTTGTGTTGCACCCATGATCATTCTGTTCTTTCTCTTCACGACCCGACCATTTTGTTGTGGGTTATGAGGCGCTATGAGTTCTCTTCGAATTCCTTCTTTGCTGCAGAAGTCTTTGAATTCGTTAGAGATGTATTCTCCACCATTATCGCTCCTTAGAGATTTCACTTACTTCCCCGACTCTTTTTCCACCAATGATTTAAACTTACAGAACTTTGAGAATGTTTGATCCTTCTTCTGCATGAAGAATGTCCAACATTTATGAGAAAAGTCATCAACAAAAATAACATAATACCTATGTTTTGTTGTTGAAGCAATCGAGAATGGTCCACACACGTTTGTGTGAATTCTCTCCAAGATCACCGAAGCATGGTTCTCCTTTTCATGAAAGGTGGACTTTACATACTTCCCCAGGGTGCACCATTTGCACTGATCTAAGTTAGTAAGTGTTCTCCTTGGAAGTCCAGTAGATATTTGCTGCATGATCTTCAAGGCTCCATGATGAAGATGGCCCAATCGCCTGTGCCATAATTCGCCCTCATCCTGGCTCACCACTTTTTCTGCCTTTCCCACCATGGCACCACAACCATCTACCTCCATCATGTAGAGATTCTTAACTTGAATCCCTATCTTCTTGACTTGACCCGTTGCTTTGTGTCGCAGGTAGGCTTTTCCACCGATGAAAGTAACGTCACAGCCTTTGTCCTCCAACATTGCAACTGAGACCAGGTTTTTCTTCAGACCTGGAACATGCACAACATTTTTCAATTGAAACGGTTTACCTGACTCCCTCTAAAAAGTAATGGTACCAATACCATTCACACTGTATCGTCCATCGTCGCCCATCTCTATATGCATTCTAATATCTTTCTCCTCCAATTCACTGAAAGATTCTTTATCTCCCGTCATGTGGAAGGAAGCGCCACTATCCAAATACCACACCGATCCTGATGCACTTGAAGCCATGCATGTGATCAAAGAGAACTCAAGTTCAAATTGCGAGACAAGAGCCTCACCGGTTGCAGCTCCAACAACCATCTTGTTCTTCCTCTTCTGCGGACAGTTAGTAGCGAGATGCCCATGTTCGTGACAGTGAAAACACTTCACTTTGGATAAATCTAGCTTCTTGACTTTAGACTCAGATTTTGAATGGAATTTCTTCCCTTTAACTTTCCTTTCCTTGGAAGTCAAAGCACAATCCTCTTCATCATCATGCTTTAATGAAGATCCATCTCTGGTGTTTCGCCTGAACTCCTCTTGCACTAGATCTGACCATAGTCGTTCCCAATCTGGCAATTTTTCCCTTCCATTGACAGAGTCTTGATAACTGTACCAACTCTTGGGAAGTCCTAGGAGAGCCAAGCTCACCAAATCATCAGCAACGATTTTTATTCCCACACTTCTAAGCTCATCCCAACATTGGACAAACTTCGTGAGATATTTTGGAATGGAGTCGCCCTTCTCCATCTTGATCTTCCTGAGTTTATCTTTGAGCGCCAATTTCCTATGGTTGTTGCTGTTTTGGAACAGATCCATCAAAACCTTCCACATTGCATGTGGTGTGGCTTTCCCATGGAGACTTGAGACAATGTGGTCTCGTACTCCCTCCAACATAATCCTCCTCGCCTTTGCCACTTTCTTTTTCCATGCATCAAGATTTGCAGGTCGCATCTGGCTTAGGAACATCTTTGTCAATGTATTCCTTCAAGCCATTGTCTTCAAGTACTGCCTCCATCCTGTCCTTCCAAGCAATGTAGTTCGAGATTCCCTCTAGTGCATACTCCAACCTCAAGCCATTGAAAGCCATTTCGATCTTGAATCAACTATAGCACCAAGAAAGTCCTTCTGCAAATTCGAATTTTATCCAACCACAAACTCAACTGCTGCAATCTTTCTTGCCCTGGGAGGTTCACACCTGACCAATTACTAGCCTGAGGGAAGTTCGCACCTCACCTGTGTATAGGCTGTGAACTGTTTGAGGGAGTTCGCACTGTAATGCACAATGGGGTGAGGGAGGTTTGCACCTCTTCTTTGAGTAGGGTACGAGAATTTATGCTCTCAGAAATGTGCGGAGTTTTCAGTACTAAGGTTCGCACCTTGCCAGAGACGGGACCTGCGAAAATACTATTATTTTCGCACCTCACTTCCATGGCTCTGATACCATGTAGAAATTTCAATACACTTATTGTATTTCTTGCGATTCTCTTGATCTAACAATTATATGCCAGTATTAAATACATAATCGCTTCTACTATTATTCTTGCGGAAATTAAACCACGATCACAAAGTGAAATATCAAGAACACATAACACAAAAGTTTTTTCGGGAAAGCGTAAAGCTAAAAACCCCACTATCATATATTATGTATATCATGGATCATGAAACAATCTCATACGAGACTCTAATCCAAGAGCTCTTAGTACAATACAATCGTCTCACACTGTCATACAAAAACTCAACAAATACATGTGCAATATTCTGTGTCCAGACAACCTGCCTCCTCTACACAATCCCTGCAAATATAATTCTCACAATTGAATTTGAATTGCCTAGTTTGCACATGGTCATGAGCATATCCACTACATGTGTGATTGCATGAGTGCACTTCACTCAAATCACAACTGATAGCCAAACTGTCCCTTTCACATGTTATCTCAACTAGGTCTCCACTAGATCTGACATGCATGTAGTTAACCGTGGTGAATCTTCAGTTGCATGTGAGTTCACTGATTGTGAATTAATTAATAATTAATTCATCGAACTCTCACTAGTGCAAGTTTAGTTACAACTAGTACAACTGGGATTAACTCACTTAACCGACTTAAACTACTTCACAACTCTCATAATTTTGTCACAACTCCAACTCACTCAGTTATAAATGAGATAATAGATTAATATTTATTGTCCAATTTATTTAAGGGAAAAGTAAATTAGACACATGTTTCTTGTTGAATTTTCAACAAACAAGACCTCATTGCCAATGTGGGATAGGACACAAGAGGAGAGGAGATTTTAAAGTTATAAGAATTATTCCAAATTTGTAAACACCATGTATTTAACTGTTTATTGTCCCATTTAATATTCATTGTTTATTATACACACACATACACACACCCACACAACACGTCCCACAAAGTAGTTAGGGGAATAATGTATGCAAGCATTGGACTATGAGAAGGTTATGTCAAATGTTAGATTCATCAAAGGCATAAAGATATTGTTGATCTTTAACCTTTAAAGATTTCACAACTATATTGGGGGTCTAAATTGACGTTTCCATGACACTTAGAAATTTTTTTTTTTATAATTTGGGAAAATTGAAAAAATACTCTACCACCATTATATATCGTTGCCATTGTTGCGTTATTGCGACATCACTCTTTTGACACAATGCTCTTTCAATCATGGTGGCTTATTCGACAAAACATCTATTTAGGGATGTTGAGTTCTAGAACAAAATGTTGCTTAAGTGTTGTATTTTGCAGATACCCTCATTCACGACTCAACCTTTACTATAGGGATGTTTTGCAATGTCATTTATGTGTTTCCTAAGAAACGTTTCATAAATATGTCATCACAATAAGAAACACAAACTTTACTTATGAGATGTGTTTTAAAGTTGTTTAAGCATCACTAATGTGACATCTACTTTTTTGAAACTATTTAGACAAAAACAAAGAAGATGTTTAGACATGGACTCTATCATCATGTTTACATTCTTTCCAATAGCACACCCCTCATTATGATCATAATATTTGTAAAGGTATTCATATGTATGCTCGATTTTATTCACAAACGATTGAAAATATGAAGCATTAGTGATGATATTTATTAACCTTTTATTTATGTTTTAGTTGCTAAAACCGAGGACTCAAGTGTAACTCTTTTTTTCCAGGTAACAATTCCTGAGGAAAACCCCTAGGTACTTCCCCTCATTTCGAGGGATGGTACCTAAGGTAAACCCTAGATTCTTCATTGGGCATTGCCAGGTAAACAACATGGCTTGAAGTTGTTACAAAAATATACTCAATATGAGAATATAACTTAGGTGGGGAGGATACCACTCCATCCCACAACCGAGCTAGACCCAATTGACTACTCAAGTGTAACTCTATATTTATTAGACACCCACATTTTAGATATGTAGTTTTATATTTATTAGGAAACCACATGTTTAAAATGGCTTTTGGTTCATTATGACTTATCTAACAAAGGACTCAAGTGTAGCTTTATATTTACCAGACACCCACATTTTAAATATGTAGCTCTAATTTTATTAGACAGTCACATTTTTAATATGACTTCTAGATCATTATGATTTTTCTATTTTAATTTTACTCATAACAATTCTAGTGATGGAAACATTCTCTGAATTACTTCGCCCTGAAATTTTGAGTGGCAAATGATAAAAACACATTAATTTATCTTCACATGCTTTGAAGAGGCGAGACACCCTACCAATAGGGGAATAGAGATGAGATGCCCTACTAATATGGGAGTTGAAATCTTGTTGTACCTACAAGGCATGCATGATTAGTCTTTGTTACTTTTTATTATTCTCTCTTTGATGAGAAGTGGATGGGTACTAACATAGCTCCTAACCTTTGTTAACCATAAATGATGTAATGTGATAGAAAATATATCCTGAAATTCAAGCTCCCTTTGTGTAAGAAACAATGTAAGTTAGCCTGGTGGGTTAGCTTGAGTGTTTGAGACATGTGAATAGTAAGTAGGAGATGTCAGGGTCAAGTCCCCAGGCCAGTTACCTTTGTGTGTGTGGGCCTTACCCAATGTCCCTATTAGGTCAAGATATAATAGTCCACATGGCCCACTTTACATTGGGTACCATCCTCAGAATGAGGGAAGTGCCCGAGGGTTTCTCAAGGATGTGTTTTCCAAAGGAAAAAAATAAGAAAATGCAAGTTAGGTGATTGTATTCAAGTTCTAATAATATTTAATTACTTACAAAAGGGTTGCTACATTTTGATTAGGATTTGAAAACATCACGAAGACTTCACATTGATGATTAATCTAAATTATTTTTGTCTCCAAATAGCTATAATGTGTTCTTAGTATAGAGAACCCACACCAATTGTTAACCGCACTCGATTTCCTAAGCTTCTATCTAGTTGTATAACATGTTCCTATATGATATATAAAATAGAAGACATCTACCATGTTCTTGCATTAATCACTTTTTATTTCTATTTTTGAATTTGTGTTAAGCATGTCCTTCGAGCATTTATTATTAGTTATTATTGGTGATTTCGATGTCATGTTTTGTGTAATGTTTATGAATTATGTTTGTTGTCTATATGATGTTGTGAGTTATCTTATAACGATGCCAGATCCCTATGTCGAGAATTTGTTTCACATTATACTCCCAAACTATTTGTGTATATGTGTGTTGTGAATGATCCCACATATATAAAAATTGTGAGATAGATATGGTTTATAAAGCATTACATACACCAAACACTTTCCTAATCTAGAAGTTGTCTTTGGAGTGAAACTCTACAGGTTAACATGATAGCATCCTCCACCGTTGTCATACTAACACCATAAGTGGTTTTGATGTCATGTCTTGTGAGTTGTCTTTAGCTTGTAGTTATCATCTATGTGATATTGCAAGCTATATTATTACAATAGCATAGCCCTATGTTAAAATATCATCACACACTAATACTTTCCCCACCCCCTCCCACTTTTAATTTAGATTTACATCAACCCTATGTCATCTAGAAAGACTATAAATTTTGATGTAGTGTAGCTCTACACATATTAGGTTCTCTCATTCTACATTAATTAAAAATTTGTGTTCACGCTAACTTAAAGCATGCATAGTAGATAATAGAGGCACTGCCGATATGAGCACAAGTCATTTTTATATGTAAATGCATTTGTGCATTTTCACCTAGGAAGTAGTTCTCGTATTAATATATTGGTTGATTGGTCGTGGAGTAATTATGCTTGTTCATTTGGCTTTCCCCATGTTTCTTTGTATGATTGACCTATATACCTTATGCTTGTAGTTGAGAATAATCATAACATTAATAAATCAAACACCAATATTATGACTTTTGAAATAATTTACGCTCCTATAAAATCCCCATCCCTTCTCTAATGTTCTCAACGCCCAATGTCCCTCTCACTTCTAATCAAATCCAACATAACCATAGAAAAAAAAATCAAAGATTTTAAATCATATTATGATTTGAGTCCAATTTGGGGTTTGTTATATAGGCATGTTGCATCATGAGTTGTTTAACCCATTTTTAATATTCATTCTTATGGGGCTTGGATGAAGAATACCCATATCCTAATCTTATGGTTATAGTAATGGCTTAAGCAACCATAGTGGCACATAAAGTATCAATGTTTCTAAAGAGGATAAAACCCCAGTGAAAATGTCATAAATTAAGACGAAATTACATGTCCTCATAGAGTAAGATAAATCCAATATGAGGAATTCAAAAATACCTTCATTAAGAAATTTTTAGGTCATTGCCAATAAGAAGTATTTATACTTGGATTATTGAGAAATAATTTAATTTTCCTACTTAAATTCACAATCCTTGTGGTGCACATAATTGTTTCATCATGTAATTTCTTAAGCATGGGTGTTGCTTTCAAGTTGTGGGTATTAGTATCTCACCATTATGCTAAATACCAAACACATGTTGGCATACCAACAAACAAATATTGTTGTGATGACTAATATTTGGGACAATTGCAAAGTAACATTATGTATAATAGAATAATGAATGCATATCGAGGATTTTTCACATTAAATAGATATTGAAAGTAAAAACAAACTAGAATAGATTTATCTCACCACACTTTTAAACTTCCTCATTTGACCAACCTGAATTATTCAATACATGTTTCACCAAAAAAAACATATTCATAAAAGTCAAACTTTGAAATTACATTGAACGAAAAAATATCATCCATGTCTGTTAAATATGTTGGCATGGAAGAAAACAGTTGCCTTATGAATCACTAAGCAAACAATGCCTTTATGAATCACATGATCTGGTATGTTGTTGGTTGTGTAACCGTGTACAATCAAGGACAATAATACACTTGTCAATCGATTTGATGAAGGCACATTATATTTTTTTCTAGAGAAAAAAATGTATATTTTCTATTTCACAAAAGAAATTAAAATATACATAGAACGAACTCGACAACTCCAAAACAAGTTCTGTAGGTTCCAGATAGACTTAAGAGTGTTTCAACCAATAAGACAAAATTATATTTATTCTTTATTAGATACCCTAGGATAACCAAACGAGCTAAAAGCACATGAAATAAACTCTTTAGAAATACAAGTATTATTTGTTAAAGAAAAAAAGGGCCAAGGCCACTCCATGATTTTCTTCCACATCAAACTGAACCAACCAATCAATGATCAAAAGAGAGGGTATTGCACTTCTGGGATGACCTCCCTGCCTCATAGTTCTTTGCAAACCAACAACCCTTAATGTAAATCTACCGCCCGTTGACTTGAAATATCGATACTTATTATAAAAGCCTGCAAATGATTGCAAGTCTTATCTACATATATTATGATACAATATTAATAGGTGTGGTCCCCTACAAGAAAAGACATACATTTTTATTTTTCAAACATTTCCCTCAACATACATACACATGTGCATCAATGGTATTATGATGAAGATTCAAAAGTTATGACTTGATTCCTGGCATGATTAGATGTGGGTTAATGCACTTTAGTGATGGTTGTTTCTCTTCATTCTTGTTGACATAATACTGATGAAACATGAAAGTTATATGTCGTGCATTATTCATGATTATACTTGCAAAACAAATCATTTTCTGTGTTTATAAACTCAAGGCATATGAACCATAAGTTTGACGTATACTTAAAACAAGGGAAGCATGATTTTATATACTACACACATATAGAAGGCTTTCTCATGCATATACAATGACCTTCTATAAAGTTATGGTGTATCATGTCAATATATTCACTTTACAAGTCATATTGGCTCTATATGACAACAAAAGTTATGTTAAATGACATAAGTTTCAAGTCTATGGGCAAAAAGGTTTGTATTGGGTTTGACATATAAGTGACGCGTATATTTTTAGTGGCACAAAGTTTGGGTTATTATATAATGTCGAATTTATGACATATAGTGCATATGGTTTAAATACAAATAGGCTAAACCCTAGCCTATTCACATAATTACTGATTTGATTAGCCATTACTGAGAAGTGACAAGTAGTGATGTCCATGAGTAAAGGGTTGTTATAGCGCATGGTCATGTGCTTACATGACATTTTTGGTATCAACTCACGATTGGTTGTATGGCATATGGTGAATACGTTGAAGGCTCATGTGGATTTTTTAAGGTGTTATGTGGCATACACATGTGAGTTTTGTTTTGGGACCGACGTGATGAGTTGGCCATGCAATTAATTTGAAAGGACGTGGTAATTAATCCCACAGTCCCTCGTATACCACCCTCCATTCTGCCTTGGGTGTTGGTCATTTCATTTTGTTGGGGTTGGGGAGAGATAGAGCTCGAGCCTAGTTTGGAAGCTCTGATACTGGTAGTTGAAGCAACCATCTTTTCCCATAAGCACTGGTATAAAAGAGCTCAATCCTAGGTATGAAAATATTAGTTTGTTTAGCATCATTTGTATGCATTTTGTGTAGTAGTAGTTTATTAATGGTTCTAGTTCTTGACTGGTTTTTGAGTATGCTTCTCTTCTTCCCTTCTTTTTCGCTCTTAATGAATAAATGGTTCAAGGGTTTTATGTTGAGAAAGAAAACAAGGTAGCTACTTTGTCCTGAATGTTTGTTTCCCTCCACACACTGCTTCATTTTTCATTTATCAATTTTGGCTCTTGAATTCAGACCCATATGATATCATGGTGAACTACGACATGGGTTCAAGTTCTAGAAAAGTTTTCTTGTTGTCTGGTATATCAATTTTTTAAATTCCTTCACTTCACTGAGAAAAAAGCTTGGTTTCCAACCCCACTAGTCATGATTGGATATGGGTCTCGTGTTATTTTAAATTATGAGTTGAAAAGTTTTATATGCACCAACATTGGTTTATTGTGAACAAGTCTTAGTATGTAAAAGGTTGTGACCAACATGTAAATGCTTTGTCAATTACTGAAGTCAAAATTAGGTTTGAACCCGTGACCTTAACATAAGTTTGAATGAATGTATACAAGTCGTTTGCTTTACCGACCAATGAAGGTTTTGATTAACTCGAGTTTCGAACTTATGGAAACATGATGATTATTTTTGGGTTGAATTTTATGATTTATGCTAGCTCTTTGTGCCCTTATAAATTATAAACCCAAGCAACGATTTTGTCCAAAACTACAAGACATGGATGCAATTCTTCATTAATTCTAGATTTTTGGGTTTTGAACTTACATCCATATTTTGGTAATTAAGTTTTGAACAGTTTATGTGCAATGATATGTGAACTTATATCATTTGTTGTTTCTAGGCCAAAGTTGAGTTTGAACCCACAACTTTATAAATATTTAATTGGATTTTAGGTTGGTATACAGGTCATTATATGGCTTTACAGTGACGATATTTCAACTTTTATTTTGGTATGGAGTTTGCATTGAGCTTCAAACTCATATCTATGTGAAAGATAATTGTTTTCAGAGAGTTGATGAGTTAACAAGAGTTTTGGTCTTCATAGCCAAACATGAGGTTGTGGAAGATAATTGTTTTCAGATTGAGTTGATGAGTTAACAAGGGTTTTGGTCTGCATAGCCAAACATGAGGTTTTGAGTGCGAGTCTTGCCTAACAAGCTCTGTTTTTTGAGAGTTTTTATATTTTGGCACACTTGGTTGTATTGATTGCAAACCTGTCATGTTTAGTCTGGAAGAAATAATACGGCTATACACACTCTCTATTGACAATGTTCTTTTTGAAAGGCCATGATATGAATAAAACTCGACATACTAGAACATTATAATTATTTTGAAAGAAATGTCTACCTATGTTGACCATGACATCCCTTTGAGATTTTGTTTGAAAGTTCTAAGCTACTTCAGTCAATATTCTAGTCATTTTAATAAACCCATGATATTCAAGAGCTTTGAAAGTTGACAAAGATATGAATTGAAACTATTAAGTTTGATGATATAAGCTTATGACATATAATGCATGTTTGGAAAAGGGGTGGAATTTGATATGAAGTTTTAAAAGTTATTTTTCTTTTATTCATATAACATGACTAAATCCTCTCATAGTATATCATTTCCATTAATTATTCTCATAGTCGTGAAGCATATTTCATTTAGTTTTTCTCTCCCTGTTATATAAATAGAAAAGAAATTTCAATGAAGAAATTTGCTAGCAAATTGATGTATATGGTCCCGATGCTTGAAAAATTTGTGTGATTTGAATGAATCATGGGATATGTTGACATGCATAAAAGATAGTAGACAATGGTTTATAGAGCATGCTAAAATGAACTTTATTTAGATTGAAAGTAAATAAGATCAGAACAAAATTGATATGGATTATGAACATTATCATAAATTCACGTGATCTATTACATTTTCCATAAATTACAAGTCCCTTTTTCATTACTCGTCATTTATAATTCCATTTACATTCATTTCCCATGTTCAATAAGATCAATGATAGTTTGGTAAAGATTTACAATTTGAATATTATGGACAACAAACATAAAAAGGGTAGTTTATAACATTCTTCCCTGTTTTCCTTGTTTCCCTTTCATATCTCTTTGGCATGCTTGATTGTTTGGTCAGTTCAAAGCCATTATTAAATTATTTTTAAGGCAAAATAGTATTTGACGATTAACATACCATGACTTATGTATATTAATTTGATCGTTGGTGAATACTTACACAAGTTTCTTTAGTAGAGGCAACAATCGTTATGCTAACAGGGGTGATAGAGGAAACAAAGGAAGGATTCCCAATTCATTTGGGCAGAGAGTCAGAAATAAAAGAATGAGGTTCTCCATCCATTTCGATGCTAATTCTGAGGAGTTCAACTAGTTAGTCCAAACTGGCAATCTAAACCTCGTTGGACATCCTACCTTCCAGCCACCCCAACCACTTGTTATACCTCCACTTCAACCACATCTAAGTATTGTAGATTTTCCTGAGCATCCCCATATGCAACCTCATTTGCCACCATCCAATAATGATTGGGAGAATGTGCCTGCTAATCCTTCTCTATTGTAGTTCATTGGCCCACTATGTCACTGCCACTCCCACCTCCTTCTCCTTTACAACCTGCTTTTGTTGCCTCGCATGTATATTCTTCTCATCTTCCAAAGAATTATAATGTTTTAGTTATCAAGCCACAACCAAGTAAAGGAAAACGACCTGCCATATGTGTCAGTTTTGGTTCATTTGAGATATCCTCTAACACCATCAAGTCCCTACCTTCGAAACTTGAGGATGATGTAAGAAAAATTATGTTTGATGACATGCACCTAGAAACGTCAAAGGTTGAAGAGAAGAAATATGTCGATGCAAATTTACATAAGCATAGGGTAACATTGTTAGAAGGAAGTATACATAGAGAGTCTACTTCAAATAGAAAATATTATTTTTGACTTTATTTTTATTTTCATGATGAGATTTCAGTTTGAGATTCCAGACACATATTTTTGGAAAACTGACATGATATATATATATATATATATATATTGAGAAACTTATATCATGCCTTTAAAGTATTTTGGGAGATACACATGTTTATAATGATGTGGCATGATTACTTTGTCTACTTTTTGATAAGTATTTTTATGTTGATATGTGCATGGTATATGAGTAAATTATGGAGAAATAAGGGAATGTTGAAAATAAAATAAAGACATAATAGGGGCCCCACCTATTAATTATTAGATATTATTATTATTTACCCTTATCATAAATAAAGTTGTCGTATCTTAACTAAAGTTATTTAACTTTAGTAACAAAAGGTAGTTGAACCACTTGAACTAATTTTTGAAGAATAAAAGGAAGAGAGCAAGTACAAATAGAAACATGAGAAAATAGAGAGAGATACTTCTAATAAGGGTTACTCTAAAGGAGACAAAAGAAAGTATTGAAAAGCATAGAATTTTGACATGCATCAGAAGAGTCAAGAAAATAATGCGCTTGTAGCTTGGATTGATCCAGTTTATTTCAGTCTTGGTTTTTTTCTTTTAGACACCAATTGTCTTTGTATGATTCAAAATTACATCCTATACTTCTAAGTCTAACTTTGGTCCAAACCCTCGTAGGGGTTTGTAAAGAGAAACTTGGTTGTAACTCATAAAATATATCAATAAAATCAATTGTTGATTTCTTCTCAATTTGAGACTTGTTATATACTAGTTTTCAGATGTGTGTTATCTTGTTTTTATTCATTTAACTCTTATAAAATTTTATTTACCAACACTTTTTCTATTTTTTTAATTTTATTTTACAACAAAGCAACCAAATTTGATAATAGCATAAGGCCCAAGAACTTATTTATTGAGGGTTGATTGATATTTCTGAATAGGCTATAAGCTCGGGGTAACTTTCCCACCTATCTCATATAGCCTAATGAGATTCGAAAATGCTTGAGTAAGGATATAGCCATTCCTCACCTCAGCGTTGCCTCCTTGGAAAGTGCATCATTCGAATGATTGAATTCCTGGTAAACATGTTCTATGGTAACAAAGTCACATGCTTCCTGTAAATATCTTGTTTTGCGCTTCCAAGGTAATAAAGCTAATATGAACAAATGTGTTCTCCCTTTAAACCAATCTACTACTAGCTTAGAATCACCAAACACATGTATATTTCTTGTACCCTTATCTCATGCAAATTTTAAAAGCATCGAAAGTGCTATAAGTTCTGCATGGTTATTGGTGTCGATCCCAACTCCAAATTTTAAATGGAAAAAGTGATCATAAGTAAGGTAAGTGCCAAACCTTGCCCGTGGTTTGATTACCCATGCGACCATCAGTCATCATTTTAAGGGGCGTGGTCCTATTGTATTACACCATATTCCCACAAATGGAGGAGCTAGCACGATTTAAGGGTCAACGCTTAGCCATATGGATTGCATATGACCCTTTTAAAGAGGGCGCACGTCACCCTTAGGGGGATACACTGTATATTTATGCCAAAAAGTGGGTTTTTTACCCTGTTTATGCAATTTAATTGATTTTTGCCTGATTTAATGACCAGAATTGGATTTTTGAGGATATTATGGCCATTTAGAGGGGGATTTGATCCCAAAAAGAGGCCAAATCTTCAGGGGAAGTTGGGATTCCTCATATGAGCCTAAAAAATATATAAACCAGGCTTTTTGAAGCTAGAGGAAAACTTTTTGATGCAAGGTTTTGGAGGAGCAACTTGTAATTTTAGCCTTTTCTCATGTTTTGAGAGGCATTTTTACCATGTTTTTGAGAGGAATTTGATGAAGCATGTATGAATATGAGCAAGGAGGTCTTGCACATCAGATCTCAAGCATGTATTATAACATAAAAGAGATAATGTAAGAGAACTTGAGCATTTGAAGAGCAATAAAGAGGTCCTCCACTTGGAAGCGGGCCCAGAGACGTAGCCAACGATTGGTGAACTCCGTTAACAAGTTCTTGTCTCTATTTCTTTCTATTGGTTGTTGTTCTTCTCTTTTAACTTGCAGCATGGTTTATAATGGCTGATCTCTTTATTCACTTATAAGCATCAAGTAAAATTCATATTTGATATTCATCAACAAGTTAATGAGTTTATGTATTTCACATTCTTATCGATCCGATGCATAAAGTACAACAAACTAAACTTTCAATTTATTAGTAATACCTATCATTTTTGGATCAATTTTATGGTATTAGAGCCATTTGGTTTTGAAGGTTTGATAGTAATTGCAAGAATTGGATGCTCACCAAAGCAAAACTCAAGCGAGGAGAAGGCCAACTTGAGGCTCTTAATACAAAGATTCAAAGGAGACCGCATAAACAAGAGATGTCTTCACTGAGAAAACTAGGTCCTTTTGCATCTGAGGATGATTTCTTTGAGTCATTTCAATTGATGAAAGCCATGGTAGAGAAAATTTACCATGAAAGAGGATAATGAAGAAATCCAAAAGTTGAAGAAGGTGAATCTTCAGTAAGAGTAGAAGGAGGAGTTGGAGGTGGTGGACCTTCAGAACCTTCTTCTCCTTCATCCTCGTCATCTACAAGTGAAGCAAGTTCACACCCCTCCAAGGATAAGCAACCTAAGAAAACTCATCATCCTTGTGATGTGCCGTTATTAAAGTTAGATGTAAAGTTTCAATTACCCACTTATGATGGTGAATTAGATGCATAAAAGCTAGATAATTGGGTGAGATAGTTAGAAGTCTATTGCAGGATACAAAGGATTGTTGATGATGAAACAAAGATACAACTTGCAAGTCTCAAATTAGGAGGCACAACTCTCATATGGTGGGAAATAAAAACTAAGGATGATCTCTATAAAAATGGTAAAACAATCTCTTCCTGGAACGATTTTATCACTACTTTGAAAAAGCAATTTTATCCATTAGCATACATGCAACAAGAAATGATGAATTGTCAAAGTTTAAGGCAAGCTAAAGGTCAAAGTGTACAAGAATATACTCAAATATTTCGTAAGAAAGCATTAAATTTGTGTATTCCTTTATATATACAAGAGACACTCCTAAAATATATTGGTGGTTTACATTCTTATCTCAAGCACACTATTCTTATGCTAAATCCTTCTAACTTTGATGAAGTATGTGTACAAGACATTCACATTGAATCAAGTAAAGGGAATGTTGGTGATAGTGTTTCTACAGATACTTGGCAAGGAAAGGATTAAGGGAAAAGAAAAGAGAAAGGGAAGAAGACAACCACAACAAGAAAGGAGAATCCTACTTGCAGGCATTGCAAGAAGGTAGGCCATGATGAAGATCATCGTTGGATCTTACATCCTAAAATGAAGCCAAAGAAGTATGCCAACCAAGGAAGGAAAAATACCACATTTGCGATAGTTCAAGTGGATCTTGGATCAGATTCCGATGATGAGACAAAGGTTGTAGCTATGGGAATCCGAGGTATAAATTCTGTTTCAAGTACTAGCTCTTCTAAATCAGTTGTTGTAAATGATGAGTGTAAAAGGAGTAAACTTTTCGACATAAGAGTCATAACAAATAATGTTAAAGTTGATACTCTTGTAGACAGTGGATCACAAGCCAATCTAATCAATGAAGAGGTTGTAAATAACTTGGGACTTGAATTATGTTGATGAAGTAGAGCTTGATATAGTTCCACTGGACAAATGTGGAATTGTTTTGGGAAGCCCATACCTTTATGATAGAAAAACCATATTCTACAGGGAGGAAAATAAATATTGCTTCAAGAAAGATGGGAAGGAGTACATTGTTCATGCTCATCGCATGAAAACTGATAGATCTTTTGCAGCTACATGGCAGTTAAAAAGAATGGTAAATGCAAGCAAAGGCTTAACACTTATGTCTGTAATAAATCAAGAAGTTAGTGATGCTAAACATGAGATGATTTAGTATGTTTCTAACAGTCATGAAGTGTCACCAGAGGTACATCATGAGGTTCAACTGCATACTTTGTTTACTGTTCCTATTCAGAAGGCGAAGCATGTTTTGTCATTTTCATTCGCATGCTCAATATTGTTGTTTAGTTTGTTTTTATTCAGTGGTGTATGGCTGCAAACTGCGACAAAGAATGTAGATTATTGTGCGATAAATGAAATGATTACTTTGATAAACAATGCTATCTCAGTTTTAATGTTTGTTTTGATTAGTCAGGTGATCATTGTCCCAGCAGAGAGGATGGATGATATAGGACAAGTGGGGAGGCAATACCCTCACTTCTTACCTGATTAAAAGTAGACTTTTGGTGGTCCAAAAGCTTCCAAGTGGGGAGGAATGATCCAGGAGGTTCCCCAGGCCCAGAAAATGCTCAAAAATGAAAGTTCTCGGAATTGAATGAAACCAATTCCATCGCGACCGGCTCGTCACGCTGATTCCGACCATATATTTTATTTCTCAAATGGGCTCTGTATGCGAGAGTTATCACACTCTGATCAGATTCTCAAACAACAAAAAAGTCAAAGGTCCGCTGACAAAAAGTCAATGCTGACGTCAGCATGACATCACCAAAGATTTTTCATGATGCTGATGTGGTAGAGACAAGTGGTGACCTATGACTGGGCATATGTTGCATATTTTGACCAATACAGTATCGACATGTGGCATGTGGTTGGTCAAATGTGGTGGTGCCACTTGGCGCAGGCATGGGAAACCACATGGCACCCAATCATTTGTCGTAGGTGGCAATGTTAGAAAATGTAGTTTAGCGGTCTGTGGGTTCTGATCCCACGACCTGTTTCAAGCCAACGCCTTCGGGAGAGTCCTATTACCAACATGCCCATCATGCTAGGTGTTAAATGTAACCCACCACATTATTTGTAAATTATATTTGTATTAAGGTTTGGCGTGGAGGGGGCTGGGGCTTAAGGTTTGATTACCCATGCGACCACCGGTCAATGTTTTAAGGGGCGTGGTCCCCCTTGTATCACACCATATGCCCACAAATAGAGGAGCTAGCACGATTTAAGGGCCAATGCTTGGCCATATGGACTGCATATGACCTTTTTAAAGAAGGCACGCGCCACCCTTAGGGGGATACACTGTATATTTATGCCAAAAAGTGGGTTTTTTTACCCTGTTTAGGTAATTTTAATTGATTTTTGCCTGATTTAATGACCAAAATTGGATTTTTGAGGATATTGTGGCCATTTGTAGGGGGATTTGATCCCAAAAAGAGGCCAGATATTCAGGGGAAGTTGGGCTTCCTCATATGAGCCTAAAAACTATATAAACCACGCTTTTTGAAGCTGGAGGAAAACTTTTTGATGCAGGGTTTTGGAGGAGCAACTTGTAATTTTGGTCTTTTCTCATGTTTTGAGAGGCATTTTTGCCATGTTTTTGAGAGGCATTTTTGCCATGTTTTTGAGAGGAATTTGATGAAGCATGTATGAATCTGAGCAAGGAGGTCTTGCACAACAGATCTGAAGCATGTATTGTAACAGAAAAGAGCCAATGTAAGATAACTTGAGCATTTTAAGAGCAATAAAGAGGTCCTCCACTTGGAAGCGGGCCCGAAGACGTAGCCAACGATTGGTGAACTCCATTAACAAGTTCTTGTCTCTATTTCTTTCTATTGGTTGTTGTTATTCTCTCTTAATTTTCAGCATGGTTTATAATGGTCGATATCTTTATTCACTTATAAGCATCAAGTAAAAGTCATATTTGATATTCCACAACAATTTAATGAGTTTATGCATTTCACATTCTTATCGATCCGATGCATAAAGTACAATAAACTAAACTTGCAATTTATTAGTAATACCTATCATTTTTGGATCACTCCATAGACTCTTGGTTTCCATTGTCTGATTGAACAATTGTTTTTTTTTTAAACCCCACCATCCCCCCCTTTTTGATTTTTCCAAAAATTTCCAACTAACAAGTGGAATTCCCTCATTCTGCTTTTTGCTTGTCCATAGAAAACTAAAACATCCCCTTCTTATCTATTCTAAAATTCTATGTGGCACTTGTGTAAAGGGGAGCCAATAGACATGAATGTTCTTGAATACAACCTCTAGCAAAACCAACCTTCCACCAATACATGACTATTTACATTTACATGAATATTTAAATCTCAATTTAAATAAATGGAAAAATAAACATAAATTTATACCTGTAGAGAGTGATGCTATTCCACTATCAAATATGGTTTCCATCTCTCGTTACTTGCCAATTCCAACCCATAGAACGCTAACCGGTTTACCTCCCAACCTTTCTCAGGGGAAGCTTCTTCCCCTGATACCCCCGAGCTGCATGGACTCCCCACCCATGTATGACAGAAAAACCCCATCCCAATCCACAAGATCACTTTTGGTTTCATTGAAGTATTCCTTTGTGGAAAATTTTGGCAAGATTTCCCCTTCTCTTCTCTATTTTTCCTATCTCATCTCCATTTCCCCTTGTATTTATAACCTTCCTCCCAAATGACACCTCTCTCCCCAATGCCAAACCTCCAAATTTGTTTAGTTTTCTTAATTTCAAATAAACGTATTTCATGTCTACATGGTGTCCTCTCCTAAATTTAGTTTATCCTTAATTATATGTTGTTTATATATATATAGAATTCAATTTATTATTAAATTTTATGCTCTTATGATTAATTATATAACTTTACATGTATATTATTAATTTAAGTTATACCCAATGCCCCCTCTAACTTATTAATTTAAGTTATACCCATTGCCCCTTCTAACTTATTAATTTATACTTATTTTAATTCCCTGCAAGGCCCAGAGTGCGATTACTTGGGAGCTTAAAAAAAATCTAGAAGCTTTTGAGGAGTAACGATTCCACACCCTTAGCCTGCAACTCCTAGTCCTAACCAGGTAACATGGACTCTACATCCTTGTCTCCACGACAAAAATACATTGCTTACATTTTTCCATTAAAGACTCCACATCTTTGTCAATACATGGTAGTGAGTCCACACCCATATGTTGGTGAGTTGGCAAGGCCTCACCTTGTAGCCTGCACATACACAACCACTTGAATACAAGTAATTAATGCGTTAGTTCAATCACACATTCCCTTCCATAGGTCATTTTTCATAAGTAACCTACTCCCCTACCAAGATTTATTGGGTCATAACACAAGTAATTTGATTGACATGATTACAATTGTTCAAAATTAAATCTTAAGAAGAAAAAAAACCAAACAAATCACGATCCATAACATAAACCATCCAAAATTGATCATGTCACATCATTTCATCTCAAAGAATAATAATTCCATACAACATTCATGTACATCGTTACCGGTATATACCCACATGCAAATATAATTAATAATATATTCAAAACATCATAGAGAACTTCTCTCTTATTGGATTCATATACCAACATATGTCTATCAAAACAACACAAAAGAAATTAACTCGAAAGTCCTTCTAAATATAAATTGTAAGTTCATGCAAGAGAGGGAATTACACCTTTAGATCCACTTGGGATGTATCCATGTCACCATCAGGATGAATTGATATAGATTTGGGTTTGTGCTCCTCTTCCCTTTTGATTTCCTTCTTCGTGCCTTCTAGTTTCCCAAATCTTCTAAATTTATGAGAATGTTAAATTTATCATTGCTTGAATAAGTAGTCCATCTTGGGATTGATCTGAATGTCATGGCCCCTTATGCTGGGATTTTTTATGCTTATACAGAACCATCCTAAAATTAGGTTGATTTATTATTGATTGCTTTGGAGGAGGTTGTTCCTCTTCTATTTTTGGATAGTTTTTAGAAAAATTCCAATAAACATGACAAGCATTGCACTTGAAAGGTATCTCCTTGTAATCTAGGTTTTGCTCATAACTCCACCCATATATATTGATTTTTAGAGCTTCAAAAATTCCCTTCTCTAGATCCACTTCCACACATATTATTGCAAAAGAGAATGAGTTTCCTTTTAGTTTTTCTCCGCCAATGAATTATTCCACCTCGTTCCCAATATCTCAGAGATAAATTTTATCCCCAAAAATGACAGGGATGTGCAGTAGCCTAACCCACACATGGGATTCTATAATTTCCTCTTCTAGGTTGAAGTTAAGGGACCATGGAGGTAGATACATTCCCCATGATCCCATGAAGTAGGGTCTAGAGTGAAAAATCAATTCCCCATGATCCCATGAAGTAGGGTCTAGAGTGAAAAATCAGGTCACTGTCTTCCTTATTGAGAAAAATAAAAATAAAATAACCTCGGATAGATGAAAATTATAATATCTATCCTTGAATCTTGACAGTCCAGTGCTCTACTATGCATGTTTCTACATATCTTGGACTAGGCCAAAGGCTTGTAAACTTTCCAATCAAATCATGCTTAGATAGAATTAGGGATTTTCTTCCTTGCTTCGAAGACGATATATCTAACTAGGGGATGGATTCCAACCATTTAAAGAATCTCCTTTGCTAAGGTTGGTTTATTTTGATTGGATTTAGGGACACGATCAAAGAGTTAATCACCGATATTCATCAACAATTGGTATCTCCCATTGGTCATTGTGCTAATAGATTCGACCGACCTTGAAATCCTCCATGTGTTTGGATCTAGCTTGTGATCATCCTAATCATTGCTATAGGATGACTCACAACATTGGGCCTGCTTTCTACTCCACGATTGCAAATAGCAGTGGACACATGCATGCACAATATAGATGGCTAGCGATGGAAAACCTACAAATAATGATTGCTAGGGTAAACCCTAGCATGAAAATGAATGCATATCACTTTGCAATTTTTTTTTCTTATTATGGTTACTACAACAATTTTAATTATTGGCATAATAACTATTATGTCTGTGTTGAGTATATCTCATTATAGGACCTTGTCACCATTTTAGAGTTAACCAGAGATTTTTTTTTACAATTGTAAGTCTAGGTGTCTCATTTAATGATTAAATCAATTATGAATTAGTATAGAAACATAGTACTACAATTTGGTTTTTATTTATTCTTTTTTTCCAAGGAAAAAAGTTTGTAATTTTATTATATTGATAACAAAATTACATCTATAGATGTCTGTGGAATTCTGGAGGGATCTTCCCTTTAATCCCCTTGGAGGAGAGCAAAAAAAGTGTGCCTCTGTACATACATATAGAGAATTGTCATCATTGTTCATCTTTTTAAAAAATTTCAAAAACGAGTTTTTTTAGACTTTGAGTCTATAATTCAAAAAGAGATCAGTAAGCGTCTAAGAAGTGGAAGAAAAAAAATCACAGTCCATGTCATATATGACAACATCCTATTTAGAGTTGGTCCCATGGGTAGTGAACAAATTTAGTGGATTGATCCTATGTTTTTTTGCTGATTTTCCACATTCCTCTTTCCAATTCCAGACCAATTTTGGATAGCTGGTCGACGGATGAGTTCTACTGCCTGTACACATGAGTGAAAGACATGTGAGTAAAATAACTGGCAATCCTTTTAGCTTCTTGTAGTAAAGGTTCCAAAAAGTAGTTATGAGAAGAGTATGTACCAATCATATAAATTATGATAAGGAGTGAGTCCCCATAAATGTTCAGTCTTTCAGTGCTATTTTCTTTAGCCAAAATTAGGACTGACAGTAAGGTTAATAGTTTTTTGAAGTTGTTGGTGGCAGGGCCTATACCAACAAAGAAGGAGAAGACATCCAATTCCAAGAGGTAGAGTATAACTTTGTCTCCCCCTCTTGGGGGGTGCCCTTGAGTCACTCCATCAAAGAAAGCCCAGGGAGAGGAGGTTTGGATTTGAATGAATGGGTGCTAGGGGAGTGAGGGGGGGGGGGAGTGGAGGGAATGGCTAGGGAACTAAGGGAACAACAAGAAGGGGAAGGGGGTGTCCTTAAAGATGGAGTTGCTTCTAGCAAGCCAAATGCCCCATGCAACAAGGAAGGAGAGGGACCTGCAATGTTTTGTGGTTGGGTTGTCTAACCAATTTTTTAGTGCTTCTTAGATTTAATTTCCTTCCCATATAATTATATAATTATGAACAGATCTTATTTCGTCCCAAACTACTTTTGAGAAGTGACATCCAAAAATTAAGTGGTGGTTGTTCTCTAAGTCCATTTTGCAGAGGCTGCACCTATTTGGGCCATTGAATTTCACTTTTTTAGCCTGTCCTAGGTGGGCACTTTTTTGTGAAGAAGGAGCCACATAAAAAACTTTGTTTTTTTCCATAATTTTGACTTTTCAAAGTTTTTCCCCCCACCAAGGAGAGGTCGGGGGATCCATATTTTGAAGAAGAGTCAAATATTCAAGAATGGGGCTATATTTTCCATTTGGGTTGGGGGAACAGATAAGTTCATCCTCTAGATCGAAGATTCTAACAAAAAAGGAGTGTAGAGCAGTGATGTAGTTTGACCAATTCTGAGCATCTTCTGGGCGAAGACCAACCTCATGAAAATCTGAACACCATCCTTGCGAGTTTTGATTTAGATAATAGAAGCCTTCGCTGTTTAATAAAATAATGATGTCTTTTAGTAGGAGATGTCGATTTGAGCATCCTATCCATAGGTCCCTTGCGACGAGCACCTTGGATCCAGTGCCTACCTTCCAATTAAGCCAATTTCCTATGATGGCGAAGGCATTCAAAAGGGATTTCCATACTATGGACCCATTCTAGGTTGCTTTGTTCATATTTTTGATCTGATCTACAATTGTCTCCCCAGGAAAGTATTTTTCCTGCAAAATACTTCTCCAAAGCCCCAATCCCTGTATGAGATTCCAAACATTTTTTGCTGCAAGGGATCCTACAAACTGATGTAATTTTTTTAGTTCCCAACTACCTAGGACTTTTGGCAGATTCAATTTCTTCCAGGATGCAAAGACCACCATGGAGTTGTGCTATTTTGGGCTGGACCAGAGGAAGTGATATGAGAGCTATCATATCTTGTTTATAATGCATTTTGGAACCCACGTGAGTGAGATCCAGTAGATTGGAATGGCTTCAAGGACTGATTTCACCAAGGTTAAACGTAGTGCTCTAGAAAGCCAACGATGGCATCAACATCTTAGTCTCTTTTCTAGCCTTGTTGAAAGTGATTGTCGATATTTTTTCCCATAACCATTTGGCTTCAGGTTGAAGCCCAAGTATTTTAAACCCTCCTCTGGTTTTGGAGTTCTTAATTCAAGGGAATTATAAAAGTGTTTTTATTCATTTAGAGAGAGCCTCTAGAAGAATATGGATGATTTATTCTGATTTATTTTCGTGCCCTTTTCTAGGCAGAAAGAGGTTAGCAGAGCTTTTAATGATTCAATGAAAGCTGGTCTACCTTCACAAAAAAAGAGTATGTCATCCATAAATAGAATATGGGAGAGGGTGAGAGTTGGAATTAATGCTATTCCTTTAAGGTTTCCTTCTTCAATGGCCTCATGAATTATCCTTCTTAAACCTTTTACCGCTGAGAGAAAGTGAAAGGGGGAAAGTGAGCACCCTTGAAAAAGTCCCCTCTTAGGTTTGAATAAAGAAAAGGCAAAGCCATTTATGAGAACTGCAAAGGATGTCGTGTTGATGCAGTTTAAAACCAAGAAGAAGAAGGAGTGGATGAACCCCATGTGAATAAGGAGAAGCATCAGGTATAGCCATCTAACTCTTGCAGAAAAGGTGTTGTCATTGATTTCAAAGTGGACATGGTGTTGTCCATGATGATTGTCGTTGTGTAGTATACTTAAAATAAATAATAAGAAGACTCTTTGTTAATAATGGTGAAGGATCCGCAGAAGAAGCGCGAGGACACAAAGAAATCATGAAGAATATGTTTAGATTAATGATGATGAAGAACAACAAAACACAGAAAGTGCACGAGCTGGAGTCAAAGTCGCGGGGTGGAGAAATTTCGAGCATGCAAGAAATAGCAGGGAAAAATCCCATGTTCTTATATCTCACATTCATTGGGAAATCATATTCGAAGGATTTATATTGCAAAATATATTTTACATCACTTGACAGTGAATAAAGGAGCTACAAAACTTTGTATATAGAGTAACCTTTTGGTATGAAGAAAAATAGACATGAAGATGGTTAAATCATAACCGTTGATTCTCTACGATCAATGACCAAGATCAAAGGTTTGAGGCCTGTGGTGGGAACTAAAAAATGACTAAGTCCCAGGATGTCATAGAGTGGTGGAGAATTAGAAGTGTGTGCGAAAAAATGCAATAATCTTATGGAACCACGGTGAAATATTTGAAAGATGGCTAAGTATCAAGATGTCGCGGAGAAGCGGAGAATCAAAGGTATGTAAAGGACAAGAGATATCCCGCAGACCCGTCGTTCCTTGAAGAATATGAGAAAATTACTAAGTGTTGGATGGTGGACGGACAGAAAAATCCATAAGAATTAGGGAAATGCTATAGTTCCGTGACCTGCGGTGAAATTTTGAAATACGACTAAGTGTAGGATGAAGGATGTTAAGAACCAAACATCAATATAGCATAGAAAAACCTCAAGAAAAGTACTCAACGCCTTGAAAAAGAGATAATATCAGATAATAAGCCTCTTCGAGGGGGCAACCTCCTTTTACCCCACTTAAATGTTCAAGTACAA
>ML781904.1:408780-514465 GCA_009831015.1 Picea engelmannii | reverse complement strand
CTTGAATTGGTAGAAGAAGAAGAAGAAGAAGAAGAAGATGGAGGTGAGGGTGGTGGAGAAGCACCATTCCCTCCATTTCCATTTGGAGTTTTATCACCACTGTCTCCCTTGTGCTTTGAAGGGTTGGAGCCTTCACCTTGCAACCTCGTATTCCTTTCTTCCATCAAGAGTTTCATCATTTCTCTCATTTCCATGAAAGCCTTTATGAGATTTTCATCTTCTGCATGAATATGTTCATGAATCTCTTCATGAGCCATACTTGGTGAATGTCTCCTTGAAGCTTGTAGTGATGATATAATCTTCCTTCTTGAAGGATGAGAACTTGGCTCTACAAGTTGACCTTCTCCTCTTGTGAGTTTCAACCTTGTGAGCATCAAAAAACAAAAGACTTGCAAATAATCAAGTCTTCAAAAACCCTAATCTCTAATACCAACTTGATCTAAAAATGAATAAGACTTGTATTCTTGAAAATATTTGCAAGTTTTAATTCATGTGTTCAAATGAAAATGGATCAATTTTGCAAACACAATTTTATAGAAATTACACATTCAAGATGCATATAATAATAGAAAATAAAAGTGAACAGAAAACACATAACACAACAAATGATAAAGGAGTTCACCCCTCTCTTGGGCTACATCTCCTGGTCCAGCTTCCAATGGATCTTTTGTATTATTTTATAAAAGTGCTCAAATATGTGCTTTAAAATGCTCAAAATGCCAAATAGATGGCTCCAATGGCTTCAGAACGTCCAAAAACCCCTAGCCGGGCTTTTTCAGCACCTCGTTTGGCCAAAAATTGAAGAAGATAGGCTTCCTGGAAGTTCCCCTTCAAACTTGTTGTCTCTGGATCGCCAAAATGCACCTCCTGCTCCTCAACCTAGCCCCCCACACGCATTTATGTGTTAAAACTCAACACCGGGTGCAACCGCACAAACAGTGTGAACTGTAGGATGGTTATGCGCTATCCCTTAACTGCCAAGGCCTGTGGGCACATGGGCCACCACATGACCTCGCGCGCATATAAAAGGGGCCAAGTCCAAATCAAATGATAGAGCGACAAGTGTCGGCGTAGTTTCATAACCGTTGGTAACACAACTCCCGCGCTATACATTGACCACCGGTCGTATGTGTATGGTCCACCAGTTATATGTGTTATGGTCACTGGTTATATGTGTTATGGCTCCGTTTGAACCGCGCGCGGGTGGTCACACACACACACACACACACATATATATATATATATACATATGGACAGGGGTTGGGGCTTAGCCCCAACCCTGTCCGCGCCCATTCCAAAACACATTGCAATTTAAATACATTGTTTCACATATACATAATAAGAAACACTTGTGGGCGTGCCAGTTGGGCGGCCCTTCCCAAAGTGTTACCCCTACCCGGAGATCGCGGGGTCGATTCTTGCTGATTACACAAGTTTTAACCAATGTTTAGATGACACGTGGCGGCCATTGTTTGGGCCATGTGTCGCTATCCCATTCGCCACAAAAAAGCCACGTGTCTTATGCTAACTCATCCACACGACTTCCAACACATCTACCACGTGTCGTATGGTCTGCCACGTGTCGTACAGTCTGCCACGTCATCATCCGTACGGACTGTACAATCAACACATTTTTTTTTTGCCTGTTTGTCGTTTTGAACAGAATGCGATATCTCTCTCATCCGATGTCAGTTTGAACCAAAATGAGTTGCATTGGGTTCGTGACAACGAGGCCTACGCTCCCATTCTATTTGAAGCGATTCTGAGCAATTTGAATTTTGAGCAAAATTTGATCCCCTGGATCAGTCATACCATATGACTCTTCATAGGGAGTGGTTCTATGAATATGAAAAATATGACAGTGGTGATGTATTCCTAGGAGATGAATCGACAAGCAAAATCATTGGACGTGGAAGGGTTAAGTTGTTGCTAAAACATGGAAGGATCAGAACTCTCCCTGGGGTTTTGCACATTCCAAAACTAGCCAGGAGCCTAATATCTGTAAGCAAGTTGGATGATGCAAGAGTGGATACTGTATTGGGAAAGGGCACTTGCAATATGGTACGAGGAGCAATGGTTTTGATGAGGGGAGTTCGACATGGAACTCTATACAAGTTGTTGGGAAACACTTATACTAATAGGTGTAATAGTTTTGTTGTCCTTGAGAAGAGAAATACAGAATACAAGACCAATATTGTCCCTGGAAAGCATACCATGCTATGGCATCAAAGACTAGGACATATTGGAGAAAAGGGCCTTCGAACACTACACGATAAAGGTACGGTTGAAGGTATTTCTAATTGCACTTTGGATTTTGATTTATGTGAATATTGTATATATGGAAAATATAATCGAGTAAGATTCCCATCTAGTGCTACAAGAGCAAAGGGGATCTTAGAGTTGATACACAGTGATGTATTTGGACATGTGCCTATTCCATCACTAGGTAAATCTGTGTATTATGTTTCATTCATAGATGATTTCTCTAGGAACACATGGATTTATTTTCTTAGAAAGAAATTTGAGGTATTTGATAAATTTAAAGAGTTTAAGGCTCTGGTAGAAAATCAGACAGAGAATAAAATAAAGGTATTGAAGATAGATAATGGTGGATAATTCTATAAGAAGTGTGGCATAGAAAGACATAAGACTACTCCATACACACCTCAACAGAATGGAGTTGCAGAAAGGATGAACATGACACTGATGGAAAAAGCAAGGAGCATGCTTAGTGGTGCCGAGTTAGGACAAGAAGTTTGGGCGGAGGCAGTGGGCACAACATGTTACCTGCTCAATCGATCACCCTCATCAGCGATGGATGATAAAACTCCACATGAGGTATGGATTGGTAAGACACCCTCTCTTGAACATCTCAGAGTGTTTGGTTGTGATGCTTATGTACATGTTCCAAAGGAAAATAGGAGTAAGTTGGATAATAAAGATGAAAAGTGTATCTTTATGGGTTATAAAGATGGTGTGAAAGGTTATAATCTTTGGAACCCATAAACTAAGAAGATTGTTTACAATCAGGATGTTGTTTTTAGAGAGGTAAAAGATGTGTCCAAACATAAATTCCTACCAAGGCAATATGAACCTAAGAAAATAGAGCTTGAGTTGGATGATGCAAATTCTGAATCATCTGAAGAAGATGAAGCAAAATAAGAAGAACCTCATACCCCAGTATTGAGGAGATCAATGAGGGAAAGAAGGCAACTAGAAAGGTATAGTCCACCTGATTTTCTATCTAATTTTTCTTTATCTATTGCTGATGATGATCCCAAAACTATCAGGGAAGTAGTGAATTCAGAGGACAGTAAACTATGCAAGAAGGCCATGGTTGAAGAAATGGATGCCTTGGATAAGAATGAGGCATGGGATATAGTTGAGTTGCCATCTGGAAGAAAATCTGTTGGTAGCAAATGGTTGTTTAAGAAGAATTTTAATGCAGAAGGAAAAGTGGAGAAATACAAAGCTCGGTTAGTAGCAAAAGGTTATTCCCAGGTAGAGGGAATCGACTTTGGTGAGATTTTTTCTCCTGTTGCCAAGTTAACCTCCATTAGATTTATTTTATCTATTGCTGTTGTTTTTGATCTTGAAGTGGAACATATGGATGTGAAGACAACATTCCTGCATGGGGATCTGGAAGAATAAATCTACATGAAGCAACCATAATTCTTTGTAGTGAAGGGAAAGACAGAGCTGGTCTGTAAGCTAAAGAAGTCACTATATGGTCTGAAGCAATCACCTAGGTTGTGGTACCAAAATTTTGATACATACGTCCTTGGATTGGGATTTGTGAGAAGCATGACTGATCACTGTGTATATTCCAAGCAGGTTGATAATCACTTCATTTATGTAGTGTTATATGTTGATGACATGTTGCAGGTAGGAACTAACATGGATGTTATCAAGAAAGTGAAATCACAACTATTCTCCAAATTTGACATGAGGATCTCGGTGATGCTAACTTCATTATGGGAATGGAGATTAAAAGAGACAGTGCAAACAAAAAACTCTGGTTGAATCAGAGAAAATATGTTGAGACACTATTGTAGAGGTTTAATATAAATGGAAGTAAACTGTTCAAGGTTCCTATTCCTATATGTGTAACGTTATCTGCAAATCAGTGTCCCAAGACATAGGAAGAAGAAGAGGACATGTCCCATATTCCGTATGCCAGTGCAATTGGTAGTTTGATGTATGCAATGGTTTGTACTAGACCAGACATTACACATGTAGTGGGAGTTTTGAGCAGGTATATGTCAAAATTAGGGAAGGAGCATTGGACAGTAGTAAAGAGGGTCTTCAAGTATTTTCGTGGCACTACCAGTTATGGATTGTGCTACCAAGGAAGACCAAGATTGGATAAAGTGGTGGACATACATGGCTTTGTTAATGCAGACTGGGTTGGAGATCTAGATCGCAGAAGATCTACAAGTGGGTATGTGTTTAACCTATTTGGAGGAGTAATCAGTTGGATGAGCAAAAGACAGGCTCTAGTGTCACTCTCAACTACAAAAGATGAATACATGGCAACCACTCATGCAAGAAAGGAATCAATATGGTTACAAAGATTGTGTTTACGTATTCGGTTGGAACAACAAGCAATGATATTAGATTGTGATAGTCAGAGTGCAATCTTCTTGGCAAAGAACCCAACTTATCATTCGAAGACAAAGAATATTGATGTTCAGTATCACTTTGTGAGAGACATGGTTGAAGAAAAGAAGGTGTTGCTGGAAAAGGTTAACACTTTGAAGAATGTTGTAGATTCATTGAAAAATTTTGTGAGCACAGAAAATTTCTCCTGGTGTAGAGTAACAATGGGCATTGCTGTCGTGGATTGTTGACTATATAATCCTGTGAACCCTTTTATGCAAAGAAAACAACAAGTGGGAGAATGTTGGGTATGTGTTATATTCTTTGCACGTGTGTGTGTGGGCGCGTCAGATTTGATAAGTACATCTGACGATCCCAACTTCCTTCCCTGTATGTTTCATGTGCGTCGGGCACTTCCTAGGGGGGTCCCAGAGGGGTTAGATATGCCCCCCCCCCAGGTTACGCGCAACGCCCCAATTTGTTTTCTTGGGCGGATTTTGCTATTTTTAGCAGTTTTATAAAATAATCCCGGATTAAGGGATTAGGGTTTTGGTAGCTATGAAATACCTAAAACAATGTATATATTGTATCATGGCGAATGGTGAAATTAATACGAAAAAGGAGTTGAAAGGTGCGACACCAAGGAACACTGGTTTTATCTTGGTTAAGGGTTTCCAACGTAAATCTCTGTGTACTATGTGTATGAGCCATTGATTATTTTATGTTTTTCTTAAGAATCTATATGCATTGCTTTACTTCACAGGTTTAAAACTTATAGGATCAAGGTACGTTGGTTTCAAATTTCATCTCATGAGGCCTTATACTTTCGAATATAAAGCATGTGTAAGATAGGGTTATGAAATCATCCTGAATTTAGTCATCTCAGAATTTTCACAATGAATTTTTTTTGTAACATTTCAGAACCTGAGATATAGAGGATATTCACAAAAATTATCAAGGTAGATGTGATCAAAATTTCATCTTCTGGGTCATCCTACTTTTGTAGATACACCCTGTGCAAGATAGGGTATATGACCAGCCATATTAAATAGTCTCAAACATGTCTTCTGGGTAAAGAAATGATATGTTATTTAATGAGTACCCAAATTAAGTGAGACCAATTGCATTGGATAGTGGACTATTTGTAGTATTTCTGGGACAAGTTTCAGAATCAAATATCAAATATTGTGATCTTGACACACTTTACAAGTATGCTCTCCTAGAAAAAAAATCAGCAAGCTGTGGGGAAGTTACCATAAATTCCACTTGGCACATCCAATTTTGATCAGACCTGTGGCATTGTAGAGATGAAATATCAAAGAACTACAAAAAATAAATTTTCATACCCTGAAGGGCCGAAATTTTGGAGATACAACATAAGAAAGTGTTTGAAAACACATGTATTCCAATAGAGGATGAACACCTTCAATAACCACTCACACAACTAGATCAAAGATCAACACACCGATGTTTTGATGTGGTAAAACCCTTACGGGGAAACATCCATGGCCCCAACCAACGCGGCCACATGGAGAAGTTTATTAATGCAAAAGAAAAAGATTACAAAGAAATTTTACAAGAGAGTTTCTCATAATCGTTCATCAACAAATGACCCTCCATGCTCTTTAAATAGAGATCATGAACCAATCAGGTGTTAAGCCACAAATTAATGGCCATTAATGTAGAGGAGAATATGAACCGTCGGATCACTCTATGTCAGGAACATATCGTGACCGTTAGATTTCCTAACTACAAATGAATACTAATGCATACTAAAGAAACACACTAAGAAACACACTTTTACCTAACAACACATTACACCAAGTAGATCTTAACTAACTCCTAAGTGTCTAAATATCCTAACATCCCCCCTTAAGAACAACTCTGGATATGATTGAAGGATTTACAATAGTGACAAAATAGGAGAAGGAAGGAGGCATTAGAGCTTATCCCCCCTTAATGAAAACTTCTTGAACTCTTAACATACATCGAAGTTTGGAAAACTTCGCTTCTGTAAGAGACTTTGTGAAAATGTCTGCAAATTGATCTTCTGTAGGAAAAAATAGCACTTCAATAACTTGATAATGAATGAGCTTTCTGATGAAGTGAATGTGTATCTTGATGTGCTTATTGCGTTGATGTTAAACTGGGTTGAATGATGCTAATGGAATACAAACTCTGAAAGGATCCATCGAAGCCACAAGGCTTCCTGACTTGCATTTACCATTGCTCGGTACTTTGATTCTGCCGAAGAAAGTGCAATAGCCTTTTGTTTCTTACAATCCCAAGTGACATGTCCTGAACCAAGGCTGAAAACATAACCTGCAATAGACTTCAGATCATCAGGGTTGCTGTCGCAATATGAATCAGTGAAACTAACCAATAAAGGAGTCCCCTTTGAACTATAATGTATCCTGAACTGAACTGTACCATAGACATAACAAAGTATCCTTTTAGCTACTTTCCAATGGATTTCATGGGGTGTTTTCATATACTAGGAAACAAGACCAACAACAAAGGAAATATCAGGACGTGTATGAGTCAAGTATAAGAGGCTACCAACTAATTGACAGTATAGGGTGGCATGAACTTCATGATAAGTACATGTGGCAATAATATTGACTCTATATTGGAAAGGAGAAGGGGATGGTTTACAATCATCCATGTGAAAGCGACAAATAAGGTCACACACATACTTAGATTGGGAAAGAAAAATTCCTTCATTGGTCTGTCATTTCAAATTTCTTCTTAAGGCTGGTTTTCACATGGTTTAAAAGTTTTGAGTCACTACGAGTAAGGATAAGTTCATCAACATAAAGGACAAGGATTATGAGATGGATTGCTACTTTATTGGTATAGACATTAGGATCATAATGACATCTAGAGAATTTGGTGTCAATAAGAAAGTTGTCTATTTTGGCATACCAAGCTCGGGGAGCTTTCTTAATACCATAAAGAGATTTATTAAGGCGACAAACAAGGTTAGAGTCATTCTGGACATAGCCAAGAGGTTGTTCCATGTAGATTTATTCTTGCAAATATTTGTGCAAGAAGGCATATTTAACATCCATCTCATGGACCTCCCATTTATGTGAGGCAACAAGAGCAAGAACAAGGTAGATGGAATTCATTTTGGATAAAGGGGAAAATGTTTCATTATCGTCAATTCTTTCAACTTGGGAAAATCCTTTGGCAACTAACCGAGCTTTGTGTCTTTCAACACTTCCATCTAATGCATACTTAGTTATGTAGACCCATTTACATATGACAAGTTTTATTCCTTTTGGAAAAGGTACAATATCCCAAGTATCGTTGGCCATTAAAGAACGACACTTTTCATTCATTGCTGTATCCCAATTTGGATGGCCTTAAGCTTATGCAAATGTCTCTGGATCATGAGTCTCTAAAACATGATCCAAAAAGAAGAGGCTCGCTGGAACTGTGAACGTGTCCGACGCTGATCTAAAGGATCACTGACAAGATCACCAACTACTTCTCGTGTTGAATAGACCCATCTAGGAAGTGATGGAGCTGGTTCAGGTTCAAGGGACTCATCTGGAGGAAGGTGAGTAGGCGAGGGTGGATTTTCATCCTCACTGTCATCATCTGAAGAAGAAACTAGAATAGGAACAAAAGAAGGAACAAACGCCTAAGATGGCTCACAGGTCGAAGAAGGCACAATCATCGAATTAGGCTCGTAGGCCAAGATATTTTCATCAAATTTAACAAATCTTCTAATAATAATTTCATTACAATGTGGTTGAAGAAGTCTATAACCTTTGACATCTTCAGAATAACCAACAAATACACACTTCTTAGTTTTAGGTTGCGATGCTTTCCTTTTCTCATGAAGAATGTGAGCCCATGCTATACTGTCAAATACATGGAAGTGACTTACATCTGGTTTAATTTTAGTCCAAACTTCTTCTGGTGTTATATTTTTAAGAGCCTTTGTGGGAGTGCTATTTACTATGTAATTTTGACAGTTGATTGCTTCCGCCCAATACTTTAGACTTAATCCCTTAGATTGGATCATACAATTAGCCATTTGTTTTAATGTGCGGTTCTTTCTCTCAGTAACACCATTTTGTTGTGGTGTATATGGAATAATGTGTTGCATTTGGATTCCCTGTGTAGTGCAGTAAATTGTAAAATTATTGTTCACATATTCGCCTCCATTATCTGTTCTTAACTTTTGAATTTGATGTCCAAATTGCTTTTCTACAAGGGCCTTGTAGGCCAAAAACTTGTCAAAAACTTCGCTCTTAAGTTTTAAGAAGTAAACCCTAGTACGTCTGGAAAAGTCATCAATGAATGTTAAGAAAAACTTGCACCCAGAAAAAGAAGGAGAATAAAGTGGACCACACAAATCACTGTGAACAAGCTGCAAAGGGCCCGAGGCGTGCCAAGAGGCACACTTGTCAAAACTATCCTGATGATGTTTGCCAAGAACACAACCGACACCATCTCTGCATGAAACAAGAGGAAGACCAATCACCATCTGTTGATTACATAGTTGTTGCAATGAGCGATAGTTTAGATGACCAAACAACTCATGCCAAAGTTCGCTCAAGTCATCGCTATGAGCAACAAAAACTGATGAAAAATATGATGACCCAAAGTTGTCAAACTTGTACAACCCGGTAATATCATCAACAATTCCAGTTGCAAGAAAATTCTTAGGATCTTTTAGATCCTTGATTACAACTTGGTGAGGTGAAAACTCTACGGTTTTACCTTCATCTGAATGAGTGATTTGACATACTGATAGAAGGTTACAAGAAACACTTGGAACACATAATACATCATTGAAATGACTGTTTTCTACTTGAACTGTTCCAGATCCTTCAACACTAAGAGATCTATCATCACAAACAAATATTTTCTTGGTGTTACATTTATTTAGAGCAAAAAATATGTCTCTATCCTTAGCCATATGATAAGATGCTCAAGAATCAATATGCCACTCATCAGAAGAAGTAGAAGTTGTATTGAAGGAGAAACCATAAGCAAAAAGTGCATGTCCACGAGAAGAAGAAGAAGAAGAAGTAGAATCAATACTGATGTTTTGCTTCTTCATCGCTGCTTCTAAAGCTGCCATCTTCTTGAAACATTTGGACTCATCATGACCATATTTATCACAAAAGTTGCAATGTCTTTCAGTCTTCTTACTTTTATATTTTTCTCCTTTATCACCATTAGGAGCGGAAGCTGTCTGAGTGGGTTTGAGACCCTTATATTGCTTGTTGTTGTGGCAAGGATGTTGCTTCTTGGGATTCTTGGGTTTATCTTTTTGATGGACGACTAAGGCTTTGCTGGAGGTACCTGCAGTGCTGATCACTCCAAGTTGTACAAGCTTATCTTGCTCTCTAATCAAAGCATCACAAAAGTTCTCAAGACTGGTTTTTTTTATAAGTTGTTGCTATATCCTCTTGCATGGCATACAAGGTAGATACAAACACATAATATGAACTACCTAGCTTAGAAAGAATAAGATAGATGCACCAATCTTCTTTTATCTTTATCTTACATTCTTCACATAAATTTTCCGAGTGTTTTAAACTTAGATAGATAGTCTTCAATGCAAGAAAAATCATTTGGACTTAAAGTCAATACTTGATTTTCTAACTGTTGTGCTCGAATAATATTGTGTTTACCAAACATAGATTCAATATTTTCCTAACCTTCTTTGGGTTTATCAATTGATTGAAGGTGGAACCTTAAATCAAGAGAGATAGACACTACGATTAATCTATGTGCTTCATCATTCGTATTATCCCATTTGACTTTCTTATCAACATCAGTGGATGTTGTTTCCTTTCCCAAGGTAATTCGGTACAAGCCTTTACTTCTTATTAAATCCTCCATATGGGATTTCCATTGGAAGTAATTGGTGCTAGTATGCAAGAGATTACTTGTAGAATCCATATTAAATATGCAAATAATATGGATTTAAAAACTGAAACTGATGATCTGGATGGAAAGATCTCAAAAAATTATGCGGTTTTAAAAAAACGACACTAAAAACAGACTTCAGATGTGAAAGTTATGCCCCTTTTAAAATAGACATAAACGATAACCAAATGACCACGTGGTGGTGTAAGTTGCTTTATGAAGTGACCAACTTTTATAAAGAGAAGCGGGGTCACTTTTACAATGAAGTTACTTTAAAAAATAAAAACTGCATGCAAAATAAATAACTCTAAAATAAAATATTAAAGTTACTTGTAGTGATTCACTTTTATACTTGAAGTGAAATACACTTTACAATTTGAGCATGAACTTTTTCGAAAAAAAGTAACAAAAAAAGAGACTTGAACTCAAGACCTCTTACTTAATAATGCAACTTTTAACCAAATGGTCTAGCAAAACACATTGCATTGTTTAGCAAGAGGATTGGGGTTGTTGTTGTTGTTGTTTTTTATTTATTATTCTATTGTTGTTGAAGATGACCTTGGAGAGCGTGCTAAAAAAAACATTTTTCACAGAATAACAAAATTTCGCTTCTTGATGACAACAAGGGTTAGATCTCGGTTAGCTTACCCGACAGATGCACCTTTTCCTATCCGTTTCTAATTTTCCGAGATCGCACAGGGCATGGGGCAAAGAGCATACACATATCTAAAAGAGTAGCAACCCGAAAATAAATAATATAAAATCGAAATAAAACCAAAATAATACTTTGCAAAAATTAAAAAAATGCGTATTCAGGTTTTATACCTTTGGATATGACTGAAATGACTGTATCTCGGGCAAACATAAACCTTTTCGAGTGAAACAAAAAGTGTTCTTGACTGAAACGAGCACTCCGAACGCAATTGAACAATTCTCTCAACCCAGAAATGTACGAAAATGAAAAAAAATGGAGATGAGATAACTCGGCTTCATGATCTCGATCTACAACAAAAATGAGTCTTCAAACATGCTCTGATACCATGTTCGACAACATAGGTATTCCAACAGAGGACGAACACCTTTAGTAACCACTCACACAACCAGATCAAATATCAACACACCAATGTTTTGACATGGTAAAACCCCTACGAGGAAACATCCACGACCCCAACCAACACGACCACTTGGAGCAGTTTATTAATGCAAAAGAAAAATATTACATAGAGATTTTACAAGAGATTTTCTCACAATCTATCATCGACAAATGACCCTCCATGGTATTTAAATAGAGATCATAGAAAAATTGAGTGTTGAGCCACAAATCAATGGCCGTTAAGATTGAGGAGAATATGAACCGTCAGATCACTCTATGTTGGGAACATATCGTGACTGTCAGATTTCCTAACTACAAATGAATACTAATGCATACTAAAGAAACACACTAAGAAACACACTTTTACCTAATAAAACATTACACCAAATAGATATTAACTAACTCCTAAGTGTCTAAATATACTAATAGAAAGATCGTCTAACAGAACCACCTCAAAATCAAGGTTTAAAAGTGATACTTGACCAACATGCCACCAAAAAAGGGAAGTTCTAGACCAAATAAGCCTCTAGACAGTCCTAATTGGACTCTTGATGAAGGTGAATAAATGTGTAGGGACATAAATGATTTACAAAAGAAGACAGTAACAAAATATGAACTACAAGGGATGATGGATGGTTTAAAAGGGAGATTATGGAAGGATTGAAAAATTTCCTAATAGAGAAAACACCTGAAAGTGAAAATATGAGGACACAAGGAATATGAATCAACAATGGAGAAAATCTAAGATCGATATGAGAAAGTTTGATGGTAAGGAACCAATCACATGGATACTTTAGATGGAGCAATTTTTTGATCTACATGATGAGCCACATACACAAAAGGTACAAATTGCTTCTTTATATTTAGAACCCAATCAGTTTGTGTGGTATCGATGGCTTTGTTCTCGCAAATCACTCGCCAGTTGGACAATTTTCACTTAAGAAATGATAACACACTATGAGGATACAAGGAGCAATACCTTCTTTAGCCAATTGATAAATCTCAAGAAAAATGGTTCAATTGTAGAGCACATTGAGAACTTCCAAAGATTGAATATAAATGTAACATATATTCTAGATGAGCACCTGATTGATGTATTCATAGGAACTTTAAAGGATAACATTCAACATGAGGTTCTCCTTTGGGAACCCAAATCATCGGAGAATGCACTCAGGGTGGCAATAAATGTTGAAAGTAAAAATATGGCTACAACTACTAGAAGGACCAATCTTAACATCTATCAAAAGATTAATTTTCCTTCTTCTAAAACAACTCAACCTACAAGGTCGACACCTCAACAATTGGAGGAAAGAAAAGCAAAAGGTTTATGTTTTAATTGTGACATCAAGTACAATAAGGGACATAAGTGTGGTGAGAAGAAATTATTCTTCATAGATTGTGAAGAGGAAGAAGAACAAGAACAAGAACAAGAACCATCTCAAGATGAAAACGTAGAAGAAATTTCTTCTAAAGAGTTGATTCCCACGATATCATGTAATGCATTGGCTAGAATTGGCACGCCTCAAACCCTCAATAGCGAAGGATACATCAAAAATAAAAAGGTAATAGTCCTAATTGATTCTGGTAGTACTCATAATTTCATTCACTATAAATTAGCCAAATCTCTCAATTGCTTTGTATATCCAGTGCCAGAGTTTCGAATAATGATTGTAGATGGAGGGACTATCAATTGCTCAAGAAAATGAAATAAGATCAATCTTACTATGGGGGAATATGTAATGAATAGTCCAATTATTTCTATACCCATGGGTGGTGCTGATGTCGTACTAGGAATCCAATGGTTACAATCATTAGGAACAATGGATTTTAATTTTCAAGAACTTTTCATGAAATTTTCATTGGAAGGAAAATAAATTGAGTTAAGGGGTATCACAGGAAAACCCAGTAAGGTGATAATCTCTAATGGCATGACAAAATTATTGAAAAGGGGGCATCGGGGTGTAATTGCACAACTATGCTCACTAGATGTTCAAACATCTAAGCCATATATTCCCCTAGATCTCCAAGGGATCATGGATAAGCATTACAAAGTATTTGAATATATTCCCAAAGGTCTTCCACTCACTCGAAATCATGATCATAATATTCACCTAATTCCTGGGAGTGTTCCTCCTAACATAAAGCTTTACAGATACCCTTATGCCCAAAAGGGTGAAATTGAGCGTATGGTTAAAGAAATGTTAGAGGCTGGCATTATTAGACCTAGCCAAAGTTCTTACTCGGCACCGGTGGTAATGGTACTCAAGAAAGATGGTTCATGGCGTATTTTTCCATATTATAGAGATCTCAACAAGATCACTAATAAATATAAGTTTCCATTCCCATCATTGATAAACTGTTAGATGAACTACATGGATCAATCTATTTCACAAAGTTGGATCTTCGTTCAAGGTATCATCAGATTAGAATGAAGGAAGCAAATATCCCCAAAACAATATTCCGAACTCATGAAGGCCATTATGAATTTTTGGTTAGGCCTTTTGGCCTTACAAATGCACCTTCCACATTCTAAGGGTTGATGAATTCCATTTTCAATCCATTCTTTCAAAAATTTGTGTAGTATTTTTTGATGATATACTAATCTATAGAAAGTCTTTGGAGGATCATGTGCGACATGTTGAAAAGGTGATACAACTACTAAAGGAACAACGACTATATGCCAAACCATCCAAATGTTTCTTTGGGGTGAAGGAGGTAGAGTATTTGGGTCATATTGTATCTTATGAAGGTGTCAAGGTAGACCTTAAGAAGATTAAGGCCATGATGGACTGGACGATTCCCAAAACATTGAATAATCTTATAGTATTTTTCGGTTTGACAGGTTACTATTGCAAGTTTGTTCGAAACTATGGAAGAATAACAACATCTTTAACAACATTAACTAAGAAGGATGCATTTTCATGGACTCTAGAGGCAACTCAAGCTTTTGAACAACTTAAAGAGGCGATGTGTAAATCTCATGTCTTGACCACACCAAAATTCACAAAAACATTTGTTGTGGAATGTGATGGCTTGGGAAATGACATTGGTGTTGTTCTAATGCAAGAAGGAAGGCCCCTTTCTTTTGAAAGTTAGCCACTCAAGGGAAAGGACTTACACAAACCCATTTATGAGAAGGAAATGATGGCAATACTACATGCATTGAATAAATGGTGCCCTTACTTAACAGGTAGGCACTTCAAGGTCAAAACAAATCATGATAGTCTTAATACTTCTTGGAACAAAGACTATCTTCAGATGAACAACAAAAATGGGTGACCAAGATATTGGGTTATGATTTTGAAATCATCTATAAAAAAGGGAAGAAAAATGTTGTGGTAGATGCATTCTCAATAAAGGATGAAGATATTGAGGCCTTCCTCTGTGCTATCTTGATCATCCAACCCGATTGGATAATAGAAGCGAGGGATGAACGAAAGATTGATGAAAACGTGTGGACTCTCATTCAAAGGTTGCAACAGTGTTCCAGTGCATCAGATACATTTACATGGAAAAATGATTCATTATGGTACAAAGATAACTTATATTAATGTATGAACTCCCAACTCAAACAAAAGTTACTATTGGAATTGCACACCTCTTCGGTAGGAGGGAACTCGAGATTTTTGAAAACCTACCATAGGGTAAAGAAGGATTTTTTTTGGGATGGCCTCAAAATTGATGTTCAAAGGTTTGTGGCAACATTTTTGGTTTGCTAACAAAATAAGGTGGAAACAATTTCAACGCTGAGAGGAGGTTTCCATGGATTTCATCACAGAGTTACCGAAGTCTGAAGGAAAGAGTGTCATCATGGTGATTGTTGATAGACTGACCAAGTATGCACACTTTTGTGCACTCTCTCATCCCTTCAAATCTAGTACAATTGCCACCGCATTCATGGAGACAATTCAAAAGGTACATAAAATCCCAAAGATTATTGTAAGTGACATAGATCCCATCTTCACTAGAAATTTTTGGACAAAATTATTTTCTTGTTTGGGTACTCAATTGGCTCATATCTCATCCTATCATCCTCAATCTGATGGACAAACCAAGATAGTGAACAAATGTCTGGAAGGCTACCTTCATTGCTTTGTCTTTGATAAACAAACACAATGGTTCAAATGGTTACCCTTGGGAGAATGGTGGTATAATACTTTCTTTCA
The DNA here is from genome assembly GCA_009831015.1 of Picea engelmannii. NCBI lineage: Eukaryota > Viridiplantae > Streptophyta > Pinopsida > Pinales > Pinaceae > Picea > Picea engelmannii. The sequence goes on along the minus strand of ML781904.1, from coordinate 498,712 downwards.
TACTGTAACCAAAATGACACCATTTATGGCACTCTATGGATACCACCCTCCTTCCATCACTTCTTTTCCAAAAGAAAAATCTAAGGTTCAAGCAGTGGAAGATCACATCGATCATCAACAAAAATTTCTCCAAATCTTAAAGGACAACCTTACCATGGCACATAATTTCATGAAACAACAAGCAGATCAACATCATAGTGAAAGAAGTTTTGAAGTAGGGGATTGGGTGTTTTTAAGACTACAACCATACAAATAGATTTCCCTCAAGCAAGCCAATAAGGATAATAAAGTATCACCAAAGTACTATGGCCCTTATAAGGTGTTGCAAAAGATTGGTACTATGGCATACAAATTGGAGTTGCCTACATCTTCACGAGTACGCCCATTTTTCCATGTTTCATGCTTAAAGAATGTTATAGGTGACAATATCCTAGTTCAAACTATATTTCCAAAACTTGACGAGGAAGGAAAAATCATATTGGAGACTGAAGCTATCATTGACACAAGAATTCACCAGCTGAGGAATACATCCATTTAAGAGTATCTCATTAAGTGGAGGAAACTACCTGCTAAAGATTCCACTTAGGAAGATGAGTCTTTTATACATAAGCATCCATAATTACTCAAGCACTATGGACAACACTTGTATGAAGAGGAGGGGCATGTTAAGCCCTAAATAGTGGCACATTAGTCCTTAATTGGGGTATATTACATTAGTAATGTTATTTTATTTATGTCGGCTTGGGTCCATTAGTTGTAGTATTACCTCCTAGTCTCCTATATATACCAAGAAGACCTTTTCATTTGGAATCATTTTGTATTTGGAAATTTATGTGGTGTATAAGGAGGTTTCCCCCTCGAAGAGGATTGTTATATGAAATTATCTCTTTTTCAAGGTGTTGAGTACTTATTCTGAGGTTTTTCTATGCTATCTGGTTCTTAACATAGGTGCCTCCTTCCAGTTGGTGTTGGAGACTCTTGGAAGTTGGGGCTTCCCACAAATGTAATATTGACATGATATAAGAAAAGCATTCTATGGTTTTCTCCCGTTTGGGTTTCCACGTAAAATTCATTGTGTTCTTCATATGGTTTTTGTGATGATGAATGGAGTTGTTAATTGTTAATTTTGACATGATGTGCTTAAGATTAAAAATAGTAAAAAGGGCTANTTAGTATTGGTGAATATTCCAACAATTGGTATCAGAGTAGGTTCATTTAGAAAGAGTTTAACTACTAGAAGGTAGATTCCTATGGCACACATAGACAACCGAGATATAAATTCCAAATCTCCATTCTTTGATGGATCAAATTATGCTTTCTAAAGCATCAGAATGATAGTATATCTATAGTCGTTGGGATATGATGTCTGGCAGTCAGTCAAATATTGCTACACCGCCCCTGAAAGTTACCTTTATGATGTAAATGCTGAGAAGATCAGTGAAAATAACTCCAAAGCCATGAATGCTATTCTGGATGGAATAACAAGCTCATAATTTACTAAAGTCATGCATTGCGAATAAACACAAGAAATTTGGGATAAATTGCAAAATAAATATGAAGTGAATGAGAAAGTTAAGAAGGAAAAACTACAAACTCATAGGGAACAATTTGAAAATATCAAGATGAGAGAAGATGAAGATATAACAACCTACCTTCTTTGTGTAGAAGAGATTGTTAACACTATCAAAAGACTCAATGAAACTGTAGATGAAGAATTTGTGGTGCAAAATGTTCTCAAGACACTTCCATCAAGATTTGATCCCAATATATTTTCCATTGAAGAAATGACTTAGATAGTTTAACAATGGATGAATTACATGGAATCCTTACAGCCTATGAAATGAGAACTGTGTAGGAAAATCCATCAAAGCATGATGCAACATTCAAATAATCAAAAGGGACAAGTTAAAAAAGACACCAAACATATGATTCCTCTAAAGAAGAATCATATGCAGAGGAAGCAAACTTCGTCAGCAGGCTCAAGAAAGGAACTGAAAAAATACAAAGGTAAGCTCCCTGTCAAGTGCTTTGATTGTGGTAAAGTAGGACATTTTACTGCTAAGTGCCCTTACAAAAGGGACTCCAATTTTAGGAAAAGCAAAGATCACTATATAAGTGACAAAAATGAAGAGAAAAGGAAGAATTATGAGAAAAATAAAAATTTGTATGCACATGATGAAGGAAGCTCCTTTGATGAAGAAGACATCAACACATAAAATGTTTTATTCATGGCCATCAATGAATTAGCTTATGAGACCTCAAATCATGAAGACCCTGATGAGGAAGGAGAGGTCAATCTTGAAGGCGAACTAATCTGTGCTCTAAATGAACTGAAAAAACCGAGAAAGAAAAATGAGTCTCTCAAGGAACGATTAAGAAAATCAAAAGGAGAATGTCATGAACCAAATAGTGAAATTAAGACTATTGGTATAAACGGACAATTAGAAGAAGCAAAAATAATTGAAGAAATTTTGGAAACTAATCTTAAAGTAATGGAGGATATTTTCCATCAAAGAGAGCATGAAATTGGTTTCCTAAGAAAATAATTAGATAATACTGTCGCCCAATTGAGCACAAATATGAGGTTTGAAAAGAGTTCAGTAGTCTTATAAGACATTCTAAATGTCCAAAGGTCACTATTTGATAGAACTGGTCTTGGCTACAACAACAGTCAGAAAAATATTGATTTCGAGATACCAGAAAGAGGCGAGAAGACTCAAATCTATGCACATGTACTTAGGAGTTACAATCACAATGGAAACACTATAAAAAAGGAAGCAAACAACAAATAGAAGAAGGAAGATCAACATATCACTTATCTTCCTAACATAGTTGAATTTGAAAAGGGTGATCCACCCATAAGACCTCCCACCACAAGAAGTCTTGACAACATTTCAAAGGATGATTATTTGAACAATAGAACATTTCAAAGGTTTACCAATATAAATGCTCCACCAAGAAGACCTCCTACAACAAGGTATCAAAATCTGTTTCTTGGTAACTGTTTTTCTTGTCATAATTTTGGGCATAAATCCATTAATTGCAGGGCCAATATAAGATATAACTATATGGAAAGTAGAAATATATACAAGACTTCCATAAATGATTATGCAAGAAACACAATAACTTAATAGTTTGCTGAAAGAAATTATAATGCTTTTGCTCTGCTTGTGAGATCCAATGTTGAGTGTTACAAATGTAATAACTTTTGTCACAAAGCTCATGAGTGCAGAAGTAGATTGGAATCCACTAGACATAACATGAATGCAGAATCTTCTACTAAACATGAGAAAGAAAACACAAGAGTATGGAAGAAAAAACCAAATCAACAAAAAGGGGAAGAAAACAATCTAGCTCTACATGCTTGAAGTAACACAAGCCAATGGTATATTGACAATGGCTGCTCCAAGCTCATGACAGGATATCAGAACAGGTTTTTAAATCTTGACAAAACAAAAGGAGGCAATGTCATGTTTGGAAATGATAATTCTACCAAAATAATTGGAAAAGAAACAATCTGTCTTGGAAGTGAGAAAGCCAAAGTAGAAAATGTGTTGTTGATTGAATATATGAAACATAATCTTCTTAGTGTCAGTCAAATATGTGATCAAGGACACCCTCCTTCCTTTGACTCTCAAAAGTGTGAAATAAGAAGTGAAAAATATGGTAGACTCGTTGATACAACACTCACGACTCCTAATAACATCTAGATTTTAGATGAAGTAAAAAGAGAGATATTTTGCATGGGACAAATAAATCAAAGTTTACTTTGGCACATGGTCATAAATTTTGACAATTTGGTAAAAATTAGCAAAAAACGAGTAAGGGATCTTCCCTTAATTGTAAAACCTTTAAATCCCATTTGCAAACATTTCCAACATGGAAAGCAGACCAGAGTCACCTTCAAAACAAAGGAGCATTCAATGTCAAAGCCTCTGCAGGTCATTCATACTGATCTATGTGGACAAACCAGAACTAAAATGTTACAAGGTGAGCACTACTTTATGTTGCTTATAGATGACTACACTGGAATGGCATGTGTTTCCTTTCTAAAGAAAAAATCATAAGCAATTGATAATTTTAAGGTGTTTAAAGAATTACTAGAAAACAAAACCAACCTCAAAATCAAGTGCTTACGATCAGATAATGGAGGTGAGTTTACCTCAAATGAATTTGAGAAATTCTTTGATATGCATGGAATCAAAAGATAATTTTTAGCAACCATAACACCACAAAAAAATGGTGTGGCAGAAAGAAAAAATAGGTCCGTGCAAGAAATGGAAAGAACTATGTTAATTTACTCCAAAATATCAGATATTTTTTGGAAAGAAGTAGTACCCACTATTGTTCATATTATAAATATATGTTTCTTAGAAAAAACCATGATAAAACACCATATGAACCGTGGAAAGGTAGACCTGCAACACTTAATTATTTCTAAGTATTTGGGAGTAAATGTTACATAAAAATAAGTGAAGAGAATTTGGGTAAATTTGATTCCAGAACAGATGAAGGAATATTTTAGGTTACTTATCTAATAGATGCTACAATATAAGGTTGGAAAATATATTAATGAGTACAAATGTGAAAGTGGATGATGAAAAGTCACATGTTACAAACTAGATTTTGAAAGAAGAAAAATACATAGAAGATGATGAATGTCTGCAAGAAGGACAACATGAAGAGGAACAACACGAAGAAGAACATCAAGAGGAATAACAACACGAAGAAAAACATCAAGAAGAATAACAACAAGAAAATAAGGATCTGCAAACAGAAGAAGAAGATGAAACAAAAAGATAGGACACAAAAACTCCTTCAACGTATGTACAAAAGAATCATCCTGAAAGCCAAATTCTTGGAGATAGGAGTGCAAGACCCCAAACAAGGAGAAGAATAAACAATCAAGTAATTTTTTCCTTACTATCTATAATAGAGCCTCATAACTTTGAAGATTAACATTGGATCAATGCCATGAACGATGAATTGGATCAAATTGAAAAGAATCAAACCTAGGATCTTGTTCCTAGACCCAAGGATAAAAATATAATAGGCATTCAATGAATTTTCAGTAATAAACAAAATGAAAATGGACATGTAGTAAGAAACAAAGAAAGAATAGTATGCAAGGGATATTCTCAAATTAAAGGAGTTGATTTTGATGAAACTTTTTCTCTTGTAGCAAGATTGGAAGCAATCATAATGTTTTTGGCATTTGCTTGCTACAAGAACTTCAAAATTTATTTTCTAAATGGAAATTTAGAGGAAGAAGTGTACATTGAGCAACTTGAAGGATTTCAGTTGTAATAAGATGGATATTATGTGTGTAAACTCAAAAAGGCCCTCTATGGCATGAAGTAAGCCCCTAGAGTTTGGTACTCCAGAATGTACATGTATATGAAAAAACAAGGATTCAAAAGAGGAGTTGACAACAACATCTACATCAAAAGGGAGGAAAAATATATGATACTAATTGTTGTCTATGTGGATGATATAATATTTGGAAGTAATGTTGACAAACTAAGAAAACATTTTTCTGAAGATATGCAAAGTGAATTTGAGATGTCAATTCTAGGAGAGCTATCATTCTTCTTAGGACTACATATCTCTCAATCAAACAAAAGGTATATTTATATCTCAAATGAAGTACATTAAGGAGATGCTCAAGAAGTTAAAACTGGAGGATTTCAAATGAGTTAGCACTCCTATGACCACATGATGCAAGCTCAACAAAAATGATGAATCCATGGAAGCAGATAAAAAATTATACAGGTCTATGATTAGCAGTTTACTATATGTAACGACTTGAAGGCCAGATGTGATGCAAGCAATTGGAATTGTTGCAAGGTTTCAATCTGCACCAAAAGAATCTCATGTACAAGCAGTCAAGAGAATATTAAGATACCTGAAGGGTAATTTGGACTATGGACTGTGGTATCCAAAAGGTGAATATTTTACGTTGAAATCATACACCGATGCTAATTGGGAAGGATGTGTAGATGACCAAAAAAGCACAAGTGGAGGTGCATTCTTTGTACAAAATTGCCTAGTTTCCTAGTTGAGCAAAAAGTAGTCATCAATCTTTCTGAAAACTGCAGAAGACGAATATATTGCAACATAAAACTATTGCACACAAATTCTTTTGATGAAGCAAACCTTACAAGACATTCAAATTGATTACAAATAACCAATCTCTATACTATGTGATAACACCAGTGCAATAATAATTTCTAAGAACCCCATCATGCATTCAAAAACAAAACACATACCTATCAAGTACCATTTTCTAATATAATAGGTTGAAAACCAAGTTGTAAAACTTGAATATGTGCCAACAAAGGAACAAATTACAAACATATTTACAAAACCACTTCCCATAGATACATTTGAGTATCTCTGACAGAAGATGGGAGCCATTCCCATTTCTGCTTAAGGTATGACAACTTCAATTGAAAGATGTTTGGAGCTTAACAAAATCAAAATCTCAGGGGGAGCTGCATAAAAACAAGAAGGTCGCTGGTTACATAGGAGAAAATTAAGAGTACATTGTAAGGGTGAGAAAATCCATTTTCCATTGATGTTAAAAAGGGGAGAGAAAAGATAGATGGGGAGACTTGCATAGACTAGCATAATTTATGAAAGTGTTGAGAGAATAGAGACAGGGGGAAACTTGCGTAGACTAGCAGAATTTATGAAGGTGTTGCCATCAATGACAAAGGGGGATATTGTTGAAAAGGTGTTCTCATTGATGTCAAAATGGACATGGTGTTGTCCTTGATGATTTCCGTAGTGTAATATTCTTCAAGAAAACAATAAGAAGATTTCGTGTTAATAACGGTGAAGGATCTGCAGAAGAAGTGTGAGGACACAGAGAAAGCACAAAGAACATGTTTAGGTTAATGAAAAGAAAGAACAAGGAAGCGTAGAAAGTGCACGAGATGGAGTCAAAGTTGCAGGCGCACAAATTTTGAGCATGTAAGAAATAGCAGGGAAAAATCCCATGTTCTTATATCCCACATTCGTTGGGAAAATCATAATTGAAGGATTTATATTGCAAAAGATTTTTATGTCACTTGAAAGTGAATAAAGGAGATACAAAACTTTGTATGTAGTGTAACCTTCTGGTTTGAAGAATAGTGGACACAGAGACGGTTAAATCCTAACTGTTGTTTCTCTAATATCAACGACCAAGATCGAAGGTTTGAGGCCCGTGGTGGGAACTAAAAAATCACTAAGTCCCAATAAATTTCGTAAGAACAGAGAATCAAAATAATGTGCGAAAAAATGCAATAATCCTACGGCCCTACGAACTTGCAGTGAAATCTTGTGGACTCGTCGTTCTACGAAGAATATGAGAAAATGACTAAGTGTTGGATGGTGTATGGATAGATGAACAAAGCCAAAAGAATCACAAAAATTCTATAGTCCCACGACCCACTGTGAAATCTTGAAATACAACTAAGTGGAGGATGGCAGACAGATAAGAGAGAACTTTTCAAAGTAGTTTGACAAACTCTACTTCCGTGGTTGAACTTTAGAGACTAAGTTCGGAACACAAAATATCAAAAGGAAAAAACAACTAAGTATCAAGAATTGGATGGATAGATAAGTCACGAAAAATGACTAAGTGTTGAGGATTCATGGAGATAATGAGCATGATTGGAAAGATGAGAGAAAATCTTGTGGTCCCGTGGTAAGATCTTGAAGAATTGGCTAAGTATGAAATGACTAAGTATCAAGAATGAGAGATCGAATGGCCTAGAGGGAAAGGGATCCAATGACTCAGGAGGTTGCCACGTGTCACAGATCGGATGATATAAAAGGTAAGAGATCCGATGACTCAGGAGGTCACCACGTGTCATAGATAAGACAACCCAGGAGGTCGCCATGTGTCACATATCTAATGGTCCATAAAGCAAGAGATATTATGCCCGATGATATTTCCACGTGTCCAAAATTAGATGGTCCAGAAAACTCACAGTGAAATGTCCTGAAATATGTCAAAGTGTGGGTATAAAATGAGTGCGGCGGAACTTGGGGGGTGCTATTTGGAGGCTGTAAAATTATTAAAATATATGCCTTAGACCCATGGCGAAAGAGATCAATGGTGAAGATTAATCCAAGGTACAAATCAGATGGTTGCTATGAATTATGGTTATATTGCATGTTTTGATGAGTAGTGAATGACTTAATGACCACGATTTATTCGAGAAGAAGATCTGATAGTTTCACATTAAGACGATCAATGGTCAAGATCAAATCAAAGATAGATTGAACTGCTATTGAGAACCTGAGAGTGTGTTGTGTGACAATGAATAAAATCGACATATGAGATTGAATCTTGGAACAAATTTGATGATATCTGTACGTCGATCTTGTTCTTGAACAAATTAAGTACGAAAAAGAAGGGGTTTTAGACAGGTGGATGCAACCTAGTTTTGTGGATATCTTGAGCCGACCCTGTACTCTTTGGATATGTGGACAAATATTTGGGTGTATCTTTTTGTATAAATATCCAATATCTTGTGAAGTTCAAGTGAGTGTGAGTGAAGAGATGTAACAAAGAGATTAAGTTTACGAGAAAGAAGGTGAGAAGAGTAGCATAAAGAATGAAAGAGGAACGTCTTAGGATGGTTGTGTGATGCAAGGAAGTTTAATTGGAAGCAGATTAATTTATGGGTGGTAGTGTGGTGCTCAAGAATATTGGTGTCTTCATTTAGCAGGTTGGTGCTTCCTTCTAGTTGGAGCTAGTAAAGCCAGAGGGTTGGTGCCTCCTTCCAATCGATGCTGGTAAATCAAGGAGTTGGAGCTTCCTTTAGGTTGGTGCCTGTAAATTAGGGGGTAGGTGCCTCCTTCCAATTGGTGCTGGAGAGTCTTGAAATTTGGTGCCTCCCATGAATGTAATCTTGACTTGATGTAAGAAAAACATTATGTGGTTTTCTCCTGTTTGGGTTTCCACGTAAAAATCATTGTGTTCTGCGTATGCTTTTTGTGATAATGAATGAAATTGTTAATTGTTAATGTTTACATAATGTGCTTAAGGTTAAAAATGGTAAAAAGTGCTCAATACTGATTCACCCCCCCAATATTGGTGAATATTCCAACAACTTTGTCTAAGGATTTTGATAGATAAACCTTGAGTGATACTTCTTTCTGTTTCAAGGTGTGAACATAGTGCAATTATTCTTGGGCTAGGATGATTGCCTCATGTATTTTCCTTCCTTCGAGGAATCCAAATTTCTTTAGAGAAATGTGGTCCAAGAGAAAGTCTAAGAGCCTTGTTGCTATCATCTTTGAAATGATTTTATAAATGTTGATGCAGAGAGAGATGGGTCGAAAATGGTCAAATGAGATGGGGTTACACTTTCAAGGATTAGAGTGATGAAGGTGGAGTTGAAGGCCTCAATAATTTGACCAGTGGTTCTTGAGTATTCAAACACTTTAAGTGAATCATCTCCCAAGAAGTTAAAAAAAGTTGAGTAGAATTCCACCAGAAGACTGTCTGGCACAAGGCTTTTGTATTTTTGAAAATTGTGAATGGTGGCTAGGATCTCTTCCTTGGTGATTTCTTCCATTAGTTGTTGATTTCCATCTTGGTCTATAAATTTGGGGAAGATATATGCTATTCTTAGGATCTATTCAATAGAATCTCTGGAGTCTTCTCTAAAAAGAGATTGAAATTGATTGTTGTTGGCTTCTGCCATGTCCTTAAAAGTTGTGGCTTTTGTCTCGTTTTTCCCATCTATCTATGAGGTTGTGTTAATTTTTTTTCGATGGTTTTCAAATTTGTGGAATAATTTGTTGTTTTCATCCCCTACTTGAAGCTAGAGTGCCCTACTTTTTAGTCTCCATTCTTTTTATTTGGTGGGCATAATATTTTGTCTCTCCCTTTCTATTCCTTTAGACATGTTTTTTAATATTTGGAGAGGGGACCATGGATTTCCTCTTTGTACCAGATATGTATTTTTGTTTTGATTTCTTGGAGGGATTCAAAATCATTTTTTCTCTTTTTTGTTCTGCAAGCTTGTGCTACTTTTTTTTTTCTTTTTTTAGATTCTCCAGGAATTGCAGTTGGAGGGAGTCCATGATAAATGGATTGAAAGTAGACCAACTTAAATTTATAGCCTCCTTAAACATAAGATATTCCAACCAAACATAATTCAATTTGAACAGAATCAGAGGCTTTTGTGAAAGGGATTTGATTTAAAAAATAATTGGGTTGTGATCAGAGTCCCCCCCAATGGAGATCCATTGACGACATCCAGGAAGAGAGTCTAGAAGAGCTTAAGAGATGAGAAATCAGTCCAGGTGCTTCACAATTCTATCCTCACCAACTCTCATGTTTCTCTAGGTTGGGACTATTTGAGGAGGTTGAATATCGATAAGACCCACTTCATCCAAATTGTGAATGAGGGATTCTAAGAGAGGGTCATTTTGGGAAGAAGTGCCCCAAACCTCATTGGTGCCCAAGGTGAAATTTAAGTCACCTCCAATTAATATTAAAAATTATTCTTTGAACAAATTGTTCTTGAGAGTGTGGTCCTAGTAGGATATTTGGACACCATTGTAAGGTCCATAAAGGTTTATACAGGTGAAGTCCAAATCCAATTCAGAGGAGTGGAATTCAATTCCTAGTCCTGATTGAATGGCCCAAGCATTCTGAAAAAGCAAGGAGGAGATTCTCCATCCAGTAGATATACCTATTGAGAGTCTAGATGCATTGATTAAGAGGAAGTCCCACCCTGGGAAGAGATATGAAAGAGAGACTGTAAAGAAATCCCTAACCAACATTATTTCTTGTTGGAGGATGATGGATGGATGGTGGATCTCCATCAACCTTTTTATGTCCAGTTTTTTGTGGGGATTTGAAAACCCCCTGCAATTTAGTGAGAGACTGATCATGGGGAAGGCGACGAGGGAGATTTTTCTCTAAGGGTCCCAATGAGAGATTTTTGTTTCCCTGACCTTACTTCTGAATTTTCTAGTCTATGAGCTATGGCGAGGTACGATTTTTGACCTCTGGAGGGAGTTTTTTGGTTACGGTCCAAATGGGACCCAAGGCATCCTTCTTCTCCCAGGATTTCAAGTGGGAGTGCTTTGGATTTGGACCACAGATTGTATTTTGAGTTGGGAGGAGGAGGGGGGGAAAGGGGAGGGGAGGGAGGGCGTAGGGTAGGAATTTCAAGGGAGGGGGGGTGAAGGGGAAAGGGTGTGGGGGAGGGAATATATGAGGGAATCGAATAAGGGGGGAGGTCTAGGAAAAGAGGGAGAGGGAGTAGGGTGGGTGGTGACTTAAGGGCTGAGAAGGGGGTCTAGGTACGAGGGAAATGAGAAGGTGTCTGAAAATAGCTAAACGAGACCATCCTTAAGAGAATAAAAAGACAAAAAATCAGTAAGGGAGGGAGGTGAGTTTGAATTACCTCAGAAAATGCCCACTTCTTGATCCGAGGAAGGTGAAATATGAACCTTTTGGCTAGATATGGACCCAGATAGGGGTTACCACGAGGCGATTAGAGCTTGCAACCAAATTTGCAGTCCACTTCTTTATAAAAAGAGCTTGTGATCCTCATCTCCACCTGGAGTGCAAGATTTTTGTAACACACCCAATCTATAAATACCCTTTTCTAGGGATGGGGTATCAAATTTTTACTTTCCCTAGTTCATTTTTTGTCCCTTACTAAGCAAAACCCTCTTAATCAACTTCCCCAAAAGTTACCTCTCCAACTGAGTGGTTGAACTAGCTAGCGGGGTCCTCCTTGTGACCTTGGGTTGAAAACCATGAGCTAAGAGTTTGTGTTATCAAAGGTTTCGACACTTCGGAAGTTCTCGGACTTCTGGAGTTCCAACGTTGTTTTCAAATTCTTAGATCACTGAACAATGGAGGGGATCAACGGTCCACATACTCCATCGATATTTACAGTTAAAAAGGGGATTTGGTATTCGACATGTGACACTCCTTTTTCCTAACTTCTGAAGTCTCTAAATATCACCATGTGGCTTAGCCCTTCGACGATATTCATTCCACGTGTTCGGCATTTCGACGATTGACGATCAACGTTGGAATTTCGACATTCGACGATCGACTATCTTCATTGTACCCTCCTTAGCTATACTATGTTCAATCTTCTGAACTCTTGAAATCATCTAGACTCCCGGAGTTTCAGACACATCACCAACTATGTTGGCCAGGAGGGCACAAACCAGAAGTTGACACATGATGAGGGTCAAGGGGTGACACATGTCCTCATCAGGGTTGACACATGTCATGCTTTAATAGTCATAAAGGGTATGTGAATCGACCAAATCTGGGTGACACGTGACACCTTGGTTTCGGGTCCACATCACCCAGGATGATGTCAGTGAATCACGTCAACCCCCATAATGCGGTTGAGATTTACCCACGTGGATCCATAGATCCATGGTCCTCGTTACTTCACGACTCCAAGATTTGGAGCTTAACGCATCCTCTCGATGCAAATTCCCCGAAGAGGTAAGTCTCTGGACTCTTGGATCTAGTGCCACACGTCCTCTTCCTATCAATAAATGAGATTCATTTCGACGTTTGCGACTTCGGTTGTTTTCACACCTTGAAAATCCTTGGCCAAAATCCTCAAGAGTATGAAGTCTCCAAACCATAGGATCACTTGCCACGTATCGATTCATCCAACGGTCCTCATCACTTCGCTAGTTCGACATTCGAGAGTTTGACATGTATCTCCTGAATTTCTTTTGGACCACACCATATATATTTCCATGTACACCTAACATCTATGGCCAGGATTTACTTCGACTTACAAAGCTCTGAGGGAAATTCACACGTCCCTATATCGCTCAATTATCCGGACTCCTAGAGGATCGTTGATTTGTGGACACGTGTCCCTCCATTTTAAACGGTCCAGATTTACTTCACGACTTTGGCATTCAGGAGTTTCAGCACTAGACTACTCCTATTCTCCCAAAGTAGAACTTCGTCGAAGCGCTTAACGCTTCCCTTCCTACATTCGATCTAATGAATGAGAGAGATCCATATTGAATCCCTATATCGACGATCCTCGTCGATTCACAACTTCGGCCTTCGACTACTTTCGAGGGTTGTAGAATCATAAGTTCCGAAGTCCCGAAGCTGAAAGAGATAGCCCCTTTTTTGGACTAGCATAGGGTTCCCAGACCCTGGTCACATGGATACTTTGGAAATTATAGGGGCTAAGCACTAAAAATTTAGAAAAAATTGGGTTAAGGATGTGGGTGAGAGCCCTCGGTCAGATGGGGGGGGGGGGAATAGTTTGAAGGGGACACCCTTCTCCCACAAAATTCAAACTTGACTTTCCCTCTAAGGTAAACTTCAAGGGATTGAGAGGACTTAGACATTTCAGTCGATCCTACCCCGACCCTCCTCCAGATTCCCATCCCATGACTCTCTAGCAGTTAGTCTGAGAAAATACAAAGAACGTGAAAACATAACAGTTTGCAGAAGTAAAAGTGCCTATCTAATATCTGTTCAAAATACTGAAAGACTTAATCACAAACACATACATTTCATTATAACATCCAATATATTACACAGAGTATGAGAATACTTATCAGAAATGGAAAATGTGAAGCAACTGTTGAAAGGGGTGCATGCTTCCTCCCAACCATAGGAATAGTCACTCCTAACAGATTTACCACTGGCCACCCTGAGCTAGACCTTGATGCTCTGAGAGAGATTCTTTCTCTTTTCTCCACAATAGTCAGGGACAAAGGTTACTCTCCTCCTCCCACATGAACTTGGTAACTAGTTTTCTCTACTCTAAGAAAGGAGGTCTACATGAAAGAAAGGAGGTCTTCCTCAGTCACTCCATCCTCGTTTATCAACTTGTAGCCAAACCCTGTCCATGGATTCTTTTAGCCAAAATGAGCTTACTCCTTAGCTTTTTCCTTTCAACTTCAGAGTCAAAGTATCCTTCCCTTCTCTTCTCGAAAGAGTGTTTTCGCTACTCTGATAAATGACAGATCTGTCTCTGTCCATGAATTACCTCATTTCTTTCCTTCCTCAACAAGATTGCGTGGGTCCGAATCCCAATTCATGGTCAGGTCTGGAAGCCTTATAGATGGGTACCCTGACCCATCTCCTCATTAACTCTTGAGGATGGCCTTCCAACTACCAACTTGACTGGTAATTCATTTCTGGGTCAGAGGAATGTTGAGCAATTACACCCAGTAGGTACTGGTCTGGTGAGGGTCATATCAACCATTCTTGGTTTCCCCTCACCATATCTCTCAAAGGATCCATGGTCTATCTTGGAAAACTTCCCCCCTTTCAGAAGTTGTGCAACACATATCAAATTTCTATCAATAACATAAAATTCATACATTGACCCTTTTATACAAAGGTTCATCAAATCATACATTCACACATATTTAGTTTGCCATAGTCTCTTGGCCATTTATAGTTATATTTACAAGGTGGGGGAAACAAGGGTATTGCAATTTTATTTGCATCTTCCACTAAATGTGTGATCCAAGATATCCAACCCTTTGCAAGGGTTAGGGATTTCCGTTCATAACCTAGGATGGGCATGAACAGATCCCGGGTCCATCATTTGAGATCCTTCGTAGTCATCCACTTTCTAGTGAATTTTGCAACTAGCGCTTCTTCTTCCATATGGGAAATTTCTGTGAGTTGAATGTCTTCCGCCAATACCATATTTAATCCTTCGAATTTCCTCTTAGCACATTTTCAGCTGGAGCGAGGAACTTCCATGGATGAGGTTTTGTGGGAGGCTAGAAATATTGTTGATGAGGTGGATGAGGCTGCACTAAGGACATTCTCACTCCCACACATATGGGTTTCATCCAACTTCTTCTCGATAAAACCAAAATGTAGCTCAGACGCGGTGACTTCTTCTCCAAGATTTGAAGTACCACTATTGGTACAAAGGAGGTCAAAGTCATTATAGAAAAATGCTTGCAGGGATCAAGGCGAAGGAAGGGGATCATTCGAGAAGCAGGGAGAACAGATGGGGGGATGAGGTGTCACTACGTCGAGTGAGCATGTTTCCAATGGGATTTCCTAATGGGATTGAGGGCAGACAGGATGTAGAGATACAAAGAGGGAAACAACATGATGATGGGATAGATAAGGAGGGAGTGAGACAGAGGGACTGGAAGCAGGTGAAAGATCACGGGGATGAATGGTTAGCGATGCCCAAATGTTTTCTTCGAGGAGGGGGTCATCATAGTAGTTTACTAGGTCCTCCAACATGGCTGCTGGCGAGGGGGTCATCAAAGTAGTTTACTAGGTCCTCCAACATGGTTGCTGGCGAGGGGGGAACCTTTGAAAACCATAGGTCATGGGGAATAGGTCGAAAAGAGCACACATGACTGCAGAGTTGTGAAGAAAACTACAGACCCCATTCTCATCCTCCAGTTGTGTTACCATATAACTTTGGTCAGAGGATACCTCAACCTATTTTCTTATGAAAAATATCATTATTACAATTGCTAGAAGAAATTCTTTGGTTTTTATTTATTTATTATTATTATTATTTTCGATACAAGAGGGAAAACCCACTCTTGTTATTGCAAGTGTCTAGTATTTATTCATTAAGTGTTTGAAAATATTGTATTGAAAATAATGGTAATTATATACTCCAATATAGTTTCAATAGACCAAGTCCGGAAGATATTGATTTTAAGTGCTTTGTTCGACTCGATTATCCAAGTTTGATGGATTGAGAAATGTGCTACATTAGAAACAAATGAATCAGAACATAATAGAGAAGTACAATTTTTTTTTTAGATACAAGTGGGTAGAGGGAAAACCCACTCCAATTATTGCAAGTGTCCAATATTTATACCTTTAGTGAGATTGAGTTTTTTCAAAATGAGAGAGTAAAAAATTGCTTAATTCACTACTTTGAATATAAATATATATTACATAAATTTGAAGCAAATCTTCCATTAAAACTTGGATTCATTACATTATTTATATTATTATTGTTTATATTTTTGTATTAAAATCTAAATTCATCAAGGTTTGATGATATGAACCAGATCTAAATTAATCTCTCTTCCAAACTTTGTAAAAAATGAACCCTTGGAAAAAATTTGAAGTCAAAAACCAACTTGAAGGATAAAGGCCAAAGGCCACAAGAAGGTGAAATGAATCACTTGATGGTTGGAATTCCAAGGCAACATTATAATAAATAAGGCTTCCTTGATGCAAAGAAACCCATGCGAGATGGAAAAAAGAAAGCTAGGGAATAAGAAAAGGTATTAGTAGAAGAATGAGGATTGGGGATGACACATTTTGCTCAAATATCCAAGGAAGAAGGGGATTCTAAACCTATCTGTGAAAAAAAATTACATTTGAGGTAGAGAAATATACAAAATTCCACCAATGAGTAAGAATACACGAAAACTCCGTTGAGAGTGTATAACTTACCTTATGTATACAAAATTCTCGAGCATAATCAAAACACATCTTTGATAGTTTTCTCGTTTGAGTTTCTAGGGTAAATTCCATTGTTTATGTCATGTGATTAAATTCTCTGCATGCTTAATTAATATGGTGGTAATTAATCTTAACACGCCTCGACATATGGATCGATTTTGTTGGCTTGAACATAGGTGTAAAATAATTGTTTGTGAACTGCATATTCCCCGATAATAATGTTGCTCTTAATTTGTTAACTCAATGGAGGTTTACCCATGCACACATTGAACCCATAATTTTCTTTTATCATTGATCAAATAACTAGTGGAACTCACATCCCAATCAACCTCTTATTGATACTGGCATGGGAAATACACGGTTCACTATCTAAATTATTGAGTGAATGCACATACAACCTTGTTATTAATTTTGGATTGATCATTGGCTCGAGAAATCTTTTTGAAAATCATATTACACAACCCCAATTTGAAAGTATCCTCCACACACATCTATTCACTTTTACAAAGGGACACACACACACACACACACACACACACACACACACACACACACACACACACACACACACACACACACACACGCGCGCGCGCGCGCGCGCGTGCACATGACAAATGTATGTTTTATGGAACTCTAGATTTGAATCTATAGAATCAGGATGTGTTACTTTGGTGGAAGAACATAGTTGGAGTACACTTGAACCCACAACATTGTCATGATCCCTTGAGTAAGTAACCTAGTAGTGGAACACATATGAAAACAAAGATATCCATTCATTCCTATTGGTGATTTCCAAATGTATGTTTGATGGAAACATATATTTGAATCTATAGAATCATAGTGTGTTACGTTGGTGGTAGAACATAGTTGGAGTACACTTGAAGCCAAAACATTGCCATGATCCCTTGAGTAAGTAAACTAGTAGTGGAACACATATGAAAACAAAGATATCCATTCATGCCTATTCTTGATTAGAAACATAGAAGCTTTGAAATCATCATTTCTAATGATTAAAAAACCAATTATTCTAATTTCACAGAGCATCCATGTTGATGGGATTGAAAGACCATAGGCCTACCATTTACAGATAACATCCTTAACCTTGAAGAAGATACTAACACTTTAAGAAGAAATCATACCAATCATGGGTAAAGCATTTAAAAGAGAAAGGTTGGAAGACCTAAGGGCCATCAAGGTGTAGATCCAAGAGGAGAATCAACACTTGAAGGAGAAGATAAAAGATATGGAAAAGGACCTTGATAATTTTTAAAAATTGTTTCCTTTATTAAAGGAACACTTTTTGAATGCCAGGACACTCTTTCCATTGTTATGGTATATTGGGACAAAATAAAAGATCAACTTTTGCAATTGAGAGAGAATAAAATTGAGTTGGATGATTAGCAAGAATAAAGTATCACTCAAATGGTGGATTAGTTGTACCCAAATTTGGCAACAATGGTGGAGGCATCAACAAAGATACAAGTAGATATCTAAGAGATTAAGGAAGTATAATCACCTTTCATTACTACTACAAATTCAACACTTTGATTGAGACAAGCATGGTAAGATCAAACTCCAAGGACATTTCTCAATTAATTTTGAAATATACCTTTGGTATTTTTGAAAAACATACCAAAGGCATATGTTCCAAGCTAACGAGGAAAATGGGATATGATGGCCATGGGCTAGGTAAAAGAAGCCAAGGTATTTAAACCCCAATCTAATTGAACATGGGGTAAAGCATTAAGGCCCAGGTTTTAGTGGAGAAGAGGAAGTGAGTGAATCCAACTCATCTCTCAACAACTTGGCTCAAGATAACACCACAAGATAACCTTTGTCAAGGTAAGAGGGACCAAATAAAAGGCCATTTTGGTTGAAGAAAAGGAAACAAAATAAAGGAGTGGATAGCATACCATTAATCCAACTTTATTTTAGTAGGTTGAATAAGGGAAACTGAGGGATATTTTTTCCATATGAAACTACACCAAAACTTTGAGGGCCAAGAAAACAAGCCAACAAGCACAAGAAAAACCTTAAGAGGTATGGCATACAATCTTTAGTTTTTTTTTTGTTGTAAGAAGAAAGGCCACAAGGTTGATTATTGGTAGCACTATGGTACATGTTCCTTTTGTGGTTTCAGAGATTTCAAATGACTATATGTTGGAAGAAGCAAGCCATTACAAAAATGAATAACATGAACAAGAAAATAATGCCTAACAACCCATGTAATCCTAGGAATTTTTGCTAGAATTGTAGGATAATTGAACATTGGAAGCCACATGTTGGAGGCTTCATACAAAAATTCATCATGTGAACCACACATCCAAGAGACAAGTTTGGAGAGCCAAAGTTGAGGGGAAATATGCGATTTCTGTAATTATAGACCAAGGAGAAATAATTGCTCAAGAAAATTGATATGAAAGAGTTTTCTTCAAACTTGGATGGAATTTATACAAGGTTTCCATGAATAGAGAGTGCGTTGGAAATGAAAACAACATGCTTCTCCTTTGATTTGAAGTTTTAGGGGACTAAAATCCTATGAATGGGGAGTTGTGACCCAAAATGGAAAAAAGGTAATCCTTGGCAAATATTGAAGTTACCAATCAACCTGAATACTGAAGGAAAAAGGCAATAAGAAGGTGAAATGAATCATTTTATGGTTGGGATTACAAGGTAGCATTTTAATAAACAATTATTGCTTGATGCAAAGACAACCTATTGAATATAGAAGAAAAGAAATCCTAAGAAGAGGAAGGTTAACAACAAAATAATGACGATGAGGAATGAAACAAATTGTTCAAAGAATGGAGGACGAAGGGGATTCTAAACCTTTGCATGCAGAGCAAAGATTGTCTATGAACCAAAGAAATTTACAAAATTCCACCAGTTAGTAAGAATACATGAAATATCTATGAAGAGTGTATATCTCACCTCGTGTAACAATCCCAACTAAAATCAGAACCCATCCTTGTTGGTTTTCACATTTTCTATTACAAGGTAAATTCTATTGTTTATGGGTTGTGATTAAATTCTCTATATGCTTAATTAGTATGGTGGTATTTACTCTTAACTCCCTTGAACATACAAATCAATTCTTTGTTAGCTCGACTCCTAGTGTGAAATTATTTCCCATGCACTACATAATTCCCTTGTAACAATGCTACTCTTAATTTGTTAACTTGTTGGAGGTTTACCCATGCTCACATTGATATTATAATTCAATTTTCTCTTTGATTGTATAGTTGGCATAACCCACAACCCAATCAAGATCTTGTTGATTATTGGCATGGGAAATACATGGTGTGTTATTTAAATCACTGAGTAAATGCTAATACAACCTTCTCATTATTTGGGATTGATTGCTGGTTTGAGTAATCTCTATGGAAATCACATTCCACAACCCCAATTTGCAACATATCCTCTGTGTGGATTCTGAGGCATTCACCTATTTCCAATTGCACCAAAACATAGCCAATTAAAATGTTTCTACAACCAGTCTCATCCAATCAAATCAAGGCATGTGCTATAATCTATTCTCCCTTAGCATGTGCTTGATTAATAACTAGAACTTTGTGTTGAATTGACCATATATTGTACAATAATTCCACAAGGAATCATAACACTTTCCACCCATTCACTTTGATAACTCCTCCTAGACACCTTATACAAACAAAGGGATATATATATATGTCATAGTTGTGAATAGATGCATGTTTGATGGAATGCTAGGTTTGAATATATAGAAGCAAAGTGTGTTAGTTTGGTGGTAGAACATAGCTAGATTGATTGCACTTGAAGACACAATGTTTCCATCCCTTACACAAGTAACCAAGCATTGAAGAACACACAAAATCATAGATATCCATTCACATGCTGGTGATTAGCAACACAAAATCTTTGAAGTCAACATTTCCAATGATTGCATAACCAATTATTTTAATTCTATGGAGCATCCATGTTGATGAGACGAATGGTCTATAGGCCTCCAATTTACGAATCATTTGCCTCATGAATACTAGATTGTGCAAGAATTTTTTGACCTACAAAGTTATTTACTAACATATTAATATCATGTTTCTTACTATTATTAACCATTTTAATTATTGACATAGTAATTATTGAATCTATGTCGAGTATAAGTTATTATACTAGTAGGAGGTTGGCACCATTTTAGAGTGACCTATAATAAAGTTATTTAATGACATAATACTGTGTTTGTTACTACAATAATTTTAATTATTGACATAGTAACCATTGTATCTGCTTTGAGTATATGTTATTATAGGAGGTTAGCACCATTTTAAAGTCAACAAGAGAAAATATTTTATAAGAGTACATTTAGGTGTAACATCCCCTAGCTTAACTGAAGAACATTACTTGCGAAAAATACACATAAATTTGAGATTTACCTGCTAATTAAATTCCTGTAGCTTATCAGCTACGGATTATACACATACATAACTATTGTCTGATACCATATAATTAAATGCATCTATGACATTATAAATTATCATGAAGGTCGCGTCCTCACTAAGACAAACCCCACGTGCAACATCCTTTGTATTGTGCACAATAACTATTCACAACATGCACACAATCAACTTGTACTACGTGCAAAAACTATTCTCAGCAAGAGCGACGATTCAAGCATCATGATGGAATCTGTAACATACCCAGCCTCCAAGATGATTCCTGTCACTACAAAAACAACCTTTCCTGCAAAATACAAATTTAAATATGTCCCATACATATAAAAGAAACCAAGGGGCAACATGCTCATAAAAATTACAATAAATAACATGTTGATTTTCCCAGGCATCTAACATCATATATATAAATGTGAGTACATCCAGTAAGAATGCAACAAACATACAACATTCAAATATTCATTTACAAAGCGGAATAAGTATAATAAAAACAACAAAACACTTATCTTTTTATAAATATAACCAACTAGCTGCATACGAAGGATGAACCTATCAACCATAGGCACTGCTGTTCCAAATCTCAACAATAGGCCACCCCTAAGCTAAGGCTATGAGTCCACAAAGAGATCCAGTCCTCTGGCTATCTACTGTCCACACACAACAACCCCAAACACAAGCTCTACTCCTGCAGTAGTTCCAATCCACTAGCTTTGTCTTCTCCACAACCTGCACAACCCAAGGAATGTACCCCCTTCACTGCTCATAGTCCCTCGAGATGTACCATTCATTTATTAAGGCTTCTAGTGCACTCGGTTGGCCAATAATCTCTTAGTTGGGTACTCTAGGAACTCTTAGCTACTTCAGGAGTGCTCCCAACAACCTTCACAAGGCTCTTGAGCCATTTCCTCAACAAGAAATCCAACTACATGCTTACAACCTATTTTTATAGGCACATAGGCCAAATTTCCAACATAAAACACAACAAAACAATGGCTACCTTCAAGCACAACATGGATGCATCTCTTTCCAACATTCGACTCCTCTCTTCTTGCCCAAAATCTACATGTAAAAATTATCTATTTTCTCCATACGAATTTCCTTCTCTTTCCCTTGCTTGCTTGACTCACACTCTTCCCAAGGATGATTATACTTCAACCCCATACTCCCAATAACTATGGGATGTGAATCCTCACACCCACTCTCTTACATGTGTTTAATGATTGGCTTTGGGAACACTCAACAACAAAATAGAAGGTTATACACAATGATAATAATTCAGAAAAGTGGGTTGGATTAATACCCATGAATATTCCCTTTTGGACCCCTCTCTCTTATAGAATCATAGCCCCCCATCATTTTCATCCCTCTAGTATTGCAACCAATTATTACTACTTTTATGAATGATTTCAATGTTCATATTATACAATTTCATCCTCGACCATATTAATCCATACAAGCTCTTTTCCCCAAACATACGGGTCGATCACTAGCCTAAATGACATTTATACAATTACATTATAAATTATGGGGATTAAAATTGGGGATGTTACATTCCCCTCCCTTTTATTTTTGCACTTTCCTCAATGCACAACCCCATACATTGTACATACAATTACAATGCTAGGCTCCCTGAACTTTAATCAACATATAGGCTCTCCGACCTAATATCACATGGGCATTCCAAACTAAATATAAATACATAGGCACTTCGACCCCAAAACTATAATTACATAAGCACTCTGACCCCCAAAACTACAAATACATAGGCACTCTAGCCTAAAAAAAATAGATACATATCCCACTGACATTCTCCTACGACTATCCCAATTTCCACCAACTCTCTTCCTCTTGACTTTCCCAACTCAAAGAATGTACCCCCTTCACTGCTCTCAGTCCATCAGAATGTACCATTTGTTTATCAGGTATGACCCAAGGAATGTGCCCCCTTCACTGCTTTCAGTCCATTGGCATGCATCATCTATTTATCAGAGTCTCTTGGCACATGTAAGTAGGAATCTTACTACTGGGAACTCAAGGGATTCATTGCTAGGAAAACTACTAGGAAATAACCAACAACAACCTTGTTGCTCCAGTGCAACTCATAGGAGTTCACTCTTCATGCATGATAACCTGGTTCTTTGACACTACAACTCCCACATATGAGTTCACTCTTCAGGCCTAACAACCTGGTTCTTCTGCAAGCCTGCCAACTTCTTCTTCTCTTCTCTTCTTGAGTTTTACTTTATTTCTTTACTCACCTTTTAGTCTTAGGCATCCCTTTCACTGTTATACAGTTCCTTAAGCGATCCTTCATTTTCCAAGGTGTTCTTGCGCATGCGTATGCCAAATCACTGCTAGACTTCCACTAGCAATCTGTGACCTATGGAAACCATCCCAATTGCATCATATGCATACAGTCAATACGAGACATCATCATACGATTTTCATTTATAAATTTTCGAGGAAAACACAATTTTCCAAGCATGAGCTTCCTTCTCATTATATTTAGCTCGCGTAGCAGCATGCATCGTCTTCTTTATGGGATTACATCCCTTCCATATACAAGACAATTCTCCCTAGAATTTTCTTAATTTTCACTCAGTCAAACAAATTGTAGCAATTTTTAAATTATAAATTTTCAAAACTGTTTTAAATAAGAATATAAATTTCCTAGGCATGATATTTCTGCTCATTATGTTTGGCTCGCACAATGGAAGACATCGATATTGTTTATGGGATTACATCCATGCCATATCCAAGACTATTCTCCCTACAATTTTCTCAATTTTAACTCATCCAAACAAATTGTTAGCAATTTTAAATTATAAACTCTCAAAACTGTTTTATACAAGAACATAAAATTTCCCATGCATGATATTTTTGCTCGTTATGTTTGGCTTTTGCAAAAGCATGCATTAGTATTATTTATGGGCTTACATCCATGCCATATCCAAGAATGTTCTCCCTGCAATTTTATCAATTTTAACTTAACCAAACAGATTGTTAGTACTCATGCACATTTTCAACAACTCATGAATTGATATTAGAATTGTATTTTACCATCGATTCAATTATTTCTAGCTATTATTCACATTAAAAATGACATTTCAACCATTGATGATCTATCTAAAACAAAATTATTGTTCATTTTACATGCATTATGACCACACCAAGCTTTTCATAATGAAATCAAATATTACCCATAAATAAAACCAAAGCGCCCATACCCATGGTCACATCTACACAATGCATCCTTGCATTGACTATGGAATACCATATGTCCATGTCATGTATTCCACCATGTGAGTTGGAAGGTATATCCCACACATAAATACATCATCCCAACTCTTCCCGATTTACTTGTCTGATCATTTGGATACCTTCCTCTTCAATCCATACACAACACCATGAATATAATTGTCTTAGTGCTCTCTTGTGTCGACAAAGAGGTTTCATCCCAAACATCAGTTATATAGGAGAAAATCATTATGCACTTGCATGGTGCTATATCCCTTCCATTTACACCCACATCATGGCCTTACACATGGCTATCTATAATGAAATCCATTGCTACAACAAGAGTAATGTCTCATGACTTAACTTGGTTATGATCTCATAACCAACATAACACAATATGCATTTAAATTTATCATGAATGTATTCAAGCATCGATAAGTTTTGTATACTCAAGGCCCTTAGCCTTTACATCAATTTTAAATATTTGAAAATATGGGTGAGGGAATTCTTACCTCAATTCCCTTGAACAATTATGCATCATAACAACCTCAATTGCATACCTGCATGGATGTTATTGCATTAATTGATGCTACCTGACCATCTTATATTTTTTTGGCATCTTGCAAAATCCCTTCATTGACCTCTTTATCAACATCTTCCCATCCTTGTTCATTTTCACATGGATGACTATCATATGCAACAACATCATCAACATCTTCAACCATTCTATACACAATTTCCTGGATACACAATCGATCATTAGTCTTATTCAACATCACACCATCGTTAATTCACACACACACACACACATCATCATACTACTCTCAGTCTAAAAGTATGCCTCAGACATGTTCAAGCATGCCCATATTCACAAACACACATCAATATGCACTAAGAATTAAATCTTATCATGCCCAATTCATGAAGATGTATTCTATCATTCTTATATGCATTATGCATCACTTCCATTATGCACTCCAATGCATAATTATTTCAGATTAATTAATTTATTTTGTTGTGTTAAATTCCTTGAATTCCTGTAGACCCTTGCTATTATGCACTACCATTATGATCATTTGCACACCATTGATTCTCCTTCCTAAGCATCTTCCAACCAAGTCCAACTTAACTATTAAGCATTTCCAGCCAGTATGCCTTATTGGAAACTGCCCCCACTCATGAAAACATGCCCCAACTTTACCCTACCAAAATTCATCTCGTGCATTGGAATGATGTAATTTCTATCATTCCACCTTCTAATACTACAATATTTTCTAACTTGCTTAACCATTTAGCAACATAGAAATTTTCTTGCAAAGCCCTGTTCATTTTCTCAAGACTAAGTTGCTTCCAATGGAATGTTATATTTTCCCATTGAAACTTAGAAGTGAAATTGAAATTTCATTTTTCCATCCTTCCTTTCACATGTACCAAGATTTCATTGTACACTCTAATAACATAAGTTTATTTCTTGCCAAGTAGCTAAACCATTCCTTCTTCTTGTATTCCTATGCTTTCACATAGAGATGAATCATCCACTCTATGAGTCACATCTCACCTCATGAGATCCTTTCTTCCCCCCCTTTTTTTTCCACAAAATTTCCACCTTCACCACATCTCTACCTTCAAGGCTATGGAGTCCTCCTTAACTCCCTATGCACACAAATGCCATTCTTCGCTCACTAGCTTCATGTTCATGTGAGAATCTCTATTGATTTTCCTTTGTAATCCATTTAGAATCTATAACATTTGAATACTAATATTTATCTCCTCTTCCTGAGTCCTTTTTCAACCTTTCAATACCCGCTCTATAGCCCTGCACTTCCCTCTACAACTCTTCGTTACCTCAACCAACTGCACAGTCTTTGACCCGCTTCCTCAACCAATGGACCTTGATATTACTCTGAAATATACCCACACAATATTCATTTATGTAATCTTATGCTCTTTCTAGTAGTCCCTTCACACAACACTCTATGCTTGAGTGCTTTTCTGCTTATTAACAATGCCTTGTTATTAAGCTCAACCTCTTTTATTTCCAAGGGGTTTCACTTTCCAAGGTGCCTCTACACCACTGCATAGGCACTATCATAGGAATCAATACTCTTGTTTTGAACCTCTGCTCACCTTTTGCATGTACCTCTAACATCTGGAGATATTTTCCCAAAATTGAGTTGTTTTGGAAAACTTTCATAGAGTAATTGTATGGCTCGTAGAGTCCAATTTCCCTTTTCCCCATAGACTTATAACACAACCAAATGACTCATAGGATAACCTAATCTTTCTATAATGTTTTCCTCTAGATTACCTTTCCAAATAACATACTCATGCTTCAATCCGATTTATGATCCAATAATTATGGCTTCCTGAAATTCCCATTTTTCTCAATGGTGTCCTAGTTCAAGTCCATCAATAAGTTTCCTTTTGATTCCTTGAGAATCATTTGGCTTAAAAATAAGCTTTGGGTGGATAGTTGGATTCTCCTATCCAATATCTTTCCAATGACTACTTTATTTCTCAATTCATAGCACCGAGCAGAAAATCATAGACAATCGAATATTTCCAATTTACCCCTTTTGTGCACCTTCTCCCAAGTGCAAAATAATCTCAAACACCAACTTTGGCCACTTGCATAGGTAAATTTGTTAGGAAACAAGAAAATTTTGTATGAGACATAGATGATAATGATTACATGGAATTTATAAAAAATATCAGATTGTCAATTTGATGCTCCAGTCAAAAACTATAGCAATATGGAAATGACAACTTTGTCCTTTATCACTTATTTTCCCAGACTAGAATTTTTAGCCAATCTGGCTATCTCCCAAACTGCGCACTTCTAGAAAAACTTCACTAAACAAAATTTGTCTATCTTGATGAGCATACACAATGTCGAGTAAATAAAATTTTATGGATAGGTGATTTAGGGTCTCCTTTCTTCCTTTGATGTTTTAAAAAATCCTCATAATGCCCTTAGAAATAGTGGAATTTTCCCTATTTTGGCATCTCCACATTAACTCCATTTGAATTTTTCCAGGAGGCCAAATGGGTATCTTCATGCTTGGTTTTTTAGTTGTCTGTACAATTTTCACCCTTATATGGGCACCGGTTACTGAGCACAACCCACACCTTCAAAAGTCACTATTTCAGTTTTTTCGGATAATGGAAGCAGAATTAGTTGATGGTCCTCACTGGAATTCTTGTATCCCTTGTCACCGCAGAAAGAAATCTAAAATTTCATCCAAATTTGAGTTAAACTGGTCATATTATACCCAAAACAAGTTTTGGGCTCCATACTTTTTTTTTGTAAAAAGGGCTATTTCTCCTTCCCTTTTCCTCTTCTTTTCTTTCTTTCTTCTTTTATCTTTCTCTTATTTCAAATCTCGTGCACACACCAATATTGTATTATGCACCAATATTTAGCTTGTACCAGTTCCACAATATACAACACCAATATTTAACGCACACACCACACACCAATATTGAGTGCGCACAACTTTAATACAACACAACACCAATATCCAGTGCACACAATTTTTATGCCGTGCATCGATATCCAGTGCGCACAATTTTTTATGTTGCGCACCATATTCAGTGCACACAACTTCTTCATTGTGCACCCATATCCAGTGCACACAAATTTTTGTGCCGCACACCAATATTCGGTGCGCACAACTATTTGTGTCGCACACCAATATTGAGTGTGCACAAATTTTTGTGCCCCACACCAATATTATGCATGCACCATAATTCCACTATGAGCAACACAAATATTCAATGCGCACAAACTGTGCACCAACCATTCTACTTCGCTGAACATGAATATTCAATGCGCACACACTGCGCACCAACACTACCCGTGCACCACAAGATCTATTCTGCACAATGCTAAATTTTAGTGCGCACCCCCGCACAATATTATTTTTTGTGCATTACCATATCTGCATTGCGCAACGTCAAAATTTAGTGTGTACACTTGTGCACCATTATTTTCTGTGCATTACCAGCTCTGCATCATACAACACCAAAATTTAGTGCACATACTCGTACACCATTATTTTCTGCGCATTACCAACTTTGCACCACACAATGCCAAAATTTAGTGTGCACACCTAGACATCATTATTTTCTGCGCATCACCACTACTTAGTGCACACAAATCCTTTCTTCGCTTAGCTATTTTTTTTCCATAATTCCAACTCGCGATCATCATGGAAATTCCCGAATTGCCTGTCTAAGACAAATTCAATCACTTGGAAGTCGAAACGACCCCTCCATTATAACCATTCCGAGTGCAATTTTGACTTGAATTTGCTTAGAAATTTGGGAATTTCACTTAGATTTCACCGTTTTCCCCAAATTTGGCACAACTCAAATGTTGAGATGACAAATTTACCAAATTCATGCTGATATCTGTCCCATACAAGTCCGATGTTGAACCAAAATCTCTTGTACCATTCTGTAATGTCCCCCAACTAAACCGAAGAACATTACTTTTGAAAAATACACATAAATTCGAGAACTATCTGTTAATTAAATTCATGTATCTTATCAGTTACAAATTACACACATAGTTAAATATTGTCTGATACCATATAATTAAATGCATCTACGACATTCCAAATGATCATGAAGGTTGTGTCCTCACTGAGACAAACCCCGCACGCAACATCCTTTGTACTGCACATGGTAACTATTCATAGCACATACACAATCAACTTATACTATGTGCAATAACTATTCTCAGCATGCGCGATGATTCGAGCATTGCATAGGAATTTGTAACATACCTAGCCTCCAAGATGAGTCTTGTCACTGCAAAAACAACATTTCCTTCTAAATACAAATTTAAATATGCCCCATACATATAAAATAAACCAAGGGGAAACATGCCCATAAAAATAACAACAAATAACATGTTGATTTTCCCATGCATCTAAAATCATATATAAAAATGCGAATACATCCAGTAAGTACACAACAAACATACAACATTCAAATATTCATTTACATAGTGGAATAATTATAATCAAAACAACATAACACTTATCTTTTTATAAATATAACCAACTAGCTGCATACAAAGGATGAACCTCCCAACCATAGGTGTTGCTGTTCCAAATATCAATAGAAAGCCACCCCCGATCTGAGGCTATGATTCCACAAGGAGATTTGGTCCTCTCGCTATATACTCTACACACACAACAACCCCAAACCCAGACTCTACTCCTGCAGTAGTTCCAATCCACCAGCTCTCTCTTCCCCACAACTTGCACAATCCAATGAATGTACCCCCTTCACTGCTCATAGTCCCTCAGGATGTACCATTTGTTTATCAGGGCTTCCAATGCACTCAGTTGGCCAAGAATCTCTCAGCTGGGGAATCTATGAACTCTTAGTTTCTTCAGGAGTGCTCGTTGTAGCCTTCACAAGGCTCTTGAGCCATTTCCTCAACATAAATCGCACTACATGCTTACAACCCATTTTTACAGGAACACATGCCACATTTCCAACACAAAACACAACAAAACAATGTCCGCCTTCAAGCGCAACATGGATGGAGTTGTTTCCAACATTCAACTCCTTTCTTGTTTCCCAAAATCTACATGCAAAAACTATCTCTTTTCTCCATAAGAATTTCCTTCTCTTTCTCTTGCTTGCTTGACTCACACTCTTCCCAAGGATGATTATACATCAGCCCCATACTCCCTATAACTATCGGGTGTGACTCTTCACACCCACTCTCTTACTTGTGTTTAATGATGGGATTTGGGAACACTCAACATCAAAATAGAGGGTTATACACAATGATAATAATTCAAGAAAGCATGTTGGATTAATACCCATGAATATTCCCCTTTAGACCCCTATCTCTTGTGGAATCATATCCCCCCATCATTTTCATCCCTCTCATATCACAACCAACGATTACTACTTTTATTAATCATTTCAATGTTCATATTATACAATTTGGCCCTCGACCATATTAATCCATATGAGCTCTTTGCCCCAAACATACAGACTCACCAACCCAAATGGCATTTATACAATTACATTATATTTTTGGGGATTAAAACTGGGTATGTTACACTAGGTCTGTCATTTAATGATCAAAATCAATTATGAATTAGAATAGCAACATAGTATTACAATTTGATTTTTTTCAGATACAAGAGGGAAGAGGGAAAAGGGAAAACCCACTCTAGTTATTTCAAGTGTTTAATATTTATTCATGAAGTGTTTGAACATATGAGGTTGAAAAGAATGCTAATTATCTACTCTAATATTGTTAGGGACCTAACCTCCCTAACCCCTCACATAGGTAGAATAGTATATGTTCCATGTAATAAAGGTTGATATTAATAAGGCCTAGTAATAAGGAAGAATAAGTCAAATGTAAGAAGACCTAATAGAATCTTCCACTTCTATAAAGATATTCCTTTATATTGTTCTTTTGGTATATGGATTTAGTATAAATAGGAGTCCGGGGCATGGGAATTTTTTGTCTTGAGAATTATTGTAATAGAACGTTGCTCTGCTGGAGGTTTCCCCATCGAAGAGGAAAGTGAACATTGTTTCCTATCAATAAAGGTATTATTTTGGTGCCATGGTTTCATTTATTGTGTTGTTCCACTGTTATTCTTTGCAATATTTCCGTTTTCTACTATTATAATAAATATGGTACCTTACAAGTGGTATCAAAGAACTTTCCTTGGTAGGAATTGTGGGTTGTTTTTTCAAGGTAGATACATGTTCCAACGTCTTAAAAATACATAGATATTTCATTCAATGCATAAATCTGCAGTCTAGGAAGCATACACGCAGGAACTACAAGCAGTTCTTAAGCGCACATTGTTGGCCACCGATGTAACCCCTATTTGTACCCCTTCGAGTGGTAGCGCATCAGACAACACCTGTATACATATTGGCCTATATTTCCTGAAGCCCTCCATAGATAAACCAATCGATCGCCTAATTGCTATAGTGCCACCGAGAACAACACTCGGGAAGACACTCTCTCATACCTAGGTAATTGATTAGTACAACTAAGGGTACGATCTATCCTTCTTAATTAGTGCCCTGAGATATTGGGTTGAGTACTACTATTTGACCTCGCACGTATATCAAAGAGAAATAACATAGGGAAAACCCTTGTCTTTAAAAACCCTCAACAACCTAACCCTTAGAACATAAACATAACAAAAAAGGAATAGACAAGATCTATTGTCGTGCAACCTTGCCCCCTTCAATCAGGTTGCAGAATTACTACACATTTCTTCCTATTAAGAATTTGGACATTTATTCATTGCAATATTATTTAGATCAGAGTATAACTCCAGAGGAGTAAAAAAAATAAAAAATTATGTTGCCTGCCCACACCCTTATTTGAGATCTATTCCATTGGATTCCTCTTTTCGTTCTGATCCCAATCATACCTATGATTTTTTATTTATTTTTCTCGGTGGTCCCGATCCCCTTCTAGCCCCCTTATTTGGGACCTACCCCATTGTATTCCCCTCTTGCCCCTGATCATTGTGACACCCTTCACGCATAACCCCTTTTATGTGTGGTCCCACCTACCTCTTTCCTATGCTCACTTTAATCATGGCCCACACTTGTAGCTAAGACCTTGAATCACGCCTCAATACCTTGTCATTAGCTTTCTTTGAGACATAACAAGAAGTGCAAAAAATATGTGCCAATATTACCATGATCAATTTCAAAATGCATTCCACCATAGATGCCAAAATGGAAACCCTGAAACATGACCTCTTTTCCCAACTTGAATCCTTTACTTCTTAGCTTTGCACTAAGATGAATATTCTTGGAGACCTTACCTCATCTGACCAACCTTTGCAACTTGATAGTGAGACTTCCTTCAATTCCCAGATTTTTCTGTCCCATCAGTTTCAACATGATCTACGCCTTCCTAGAGTGGATGTGAACAAATTGGATGGATCATATCCCATGGGTTGGTTCACCCAAATGGAACATTACTTCTCTTTGCATGACATTATCGATGAGCTGGGAAAAATCAATTATGGTGTTCTCCATTTGGATCCTGAATGATGGAAATGATGGATTTGGCATAAAAAGGCATGCCAAGGGTATGTGTCTTGGACACAATTTGTTGTAGATCTCTATGACCACTTTGAAACCGACACCCATCATTTAGGCCATTTGACGAAGTTGAAACAAATTGTCCCAATGAAAGAGTTTATAGCTTCGTTTGAGCAATTATCTTTTCGAACAAAGGGTATGAAAGATGCTTTTTTCAGGGAATGCTTTATCAACAACCTCAAGGATGAAATATGTGCTCATGTCCTCATGGATCACCTATAGACTTGGTTGGAAGCTATAAAATGGGCCAAGGAATCACAACAAGTTATATCCTCCCAAAGTCGAAAAACACCCTTTATTCCTTGCCCTAAACTCCCCCTTCCTGCCACTCCTACCACTCCCCTCAAGATCCATAAATTGACTTGGGATGAAATGGATGAATGCCTACTTAAGGGTCTTTGTTATAATTGGGATGACAAGTATTTTCTAGGGCACAAGTGTAAGGAAAAAGTTTTTTTATGGCTATGTATGAGGATATTTATTAAGAAGAGGCAGATGTGTCTCATGTACCCGATCTACCCCCACCAGAGGATCTTCCTCCACCCTTTGACCCACCGATAGTTGAACTACTAATTTCTCTCAATGCACTCACATGTTTCTTTGCTCCCCAAACCCTCAAATTAATTGGCTACACTAATAACTGGAAAGTCATCATTTTAATTGATAGTGACAACACCCATAATTTTATTCATCGCCACATTTCCCAAGAAGTCAAATGCTATATCCGTCTAGTCAATAATTTCCAAATCATGATTGCCAATGGGGGTTCCATGAAATGTGGTGGGCACTGTGAAAATGTACGCTTCCAAATTGGTTAATATCACCTGAAATATCATATGTTTGCGATTGACAAGAGTGGTTGTGACATTGTACTTGGTGCATAATGGTTACACACTCTCGACCCTATTACCATGGATTTCAATAAATTAACCATGCAATTCTAGCAAGAGGGACAACAACACCATTTCCGAGGCATCACAACAAGGTCACCAAAGATCATCAGTTCCCACTGAATGGAAAATCTCCTCAAAAAAGGCCATTCGAGAATTATTTTCCGACTTCATACCATTCAGGTGGTTGAGACACCCTCTGTACATCCCAACCTCCATTCTATCCTCTCCTAACACCAAGTTGTGTTTCAAACTCCCTAGGGAATTCCACCTTATTGTAGTGTCCATGACCATTCCATTACTCTTGTTCAAGGTATTTTTCCTCCAAATGTTCACCCTTATTGTCATCTTTTTGCTCAGAAGAATGAAATTGGAAACATTGTTCAAGATTTGCTAGAAGCGGGTGTCATCCGTCCTAGTACTAGTCCCTATTTTTCTCCAATAGTCATGGTACTCAAGAAAGAAGGTACTTGGTGCATGTGTCCTGATTTTTGAGCTCTTAACAAACTCACCATCAAAGACAAATTTCCCATTCCTGTCATTGATGACCTTTTGGATGAATTAAGTGGTACTCAATATTTTACCAAACTTGATCTCTGCTCTGGCTACCACTAGATTTGTATGAAACCATAAGACATTCCCAATACTACATTCAAAACTCATGAGGATCACTATGAGTTGTTAGTTATGCCATTCAACTTCTGTAATTATCCCTCCACTTTTCAAAGTCTCATGAATCATGTCTTCCTTCCTTTCCTCTGTCATTTTGTATTGGTTTTATTTGATGATATTCTCATCTATAACACAACTTGGCAAGCAAATCTCGCCCATGTGGATCAAGTCCTCCAACTACTGTCTCAACACAAACCTTTTCTTAAGCAGTCTAAATGTTCCTTTGGAGCCTCTGAAGTTGAGTACATGGGACATACTCTTGGAAAGGATGGATTCTAGGTAGATCCAAAGAAAATTGAAGCTATGTAGGATTGGTCGTGCCCGAAAAATCTTAAAAGTCTATGTGGCTTCTTGGGTTTGATGGGATATTATTGCAAGTTTGTTAATAATTATGGAAAAATTGCAGCTCCTCTCACATTGCTCCTTAAAAATAATGCTTTCAGTTGGACTCCAGTAGCTGGCCACGCCTTCCAAGATTTGAAAGTGGCTATGTGTACTAATTCGGTTCTGGCTTTCCCTGAAATCAACAAGACCTTTGTACTGAAATGTGATGCCTCATGGAAAGGCATTGGGGTTGTTCTCATGAATGATGGTAGACCTTTTTCTTTCACCAAAAAGCAATTTTCTGAGATCCATTTGGGCTAGTCCACCTATGAAAATGAAATCCTGCCTATTCTTCATGTTGTGGATCTTTTGCGTCCTTATCTCTTTGGGCAACGCTTCCAAATCAAAACTGATCATCAAAGCCTCAAGTATTTTCTAGAACAAATAATTTCTTCCCCGAAGCAAAAAAAATGGGTAACCAAGTTGTTTGGCTATGATTATGAGATCATCTACAAAAAAAGAGAAGAAAATGTGGTGGCTGATGCCCTTTCCAAGAAATATGAAGAATATGGTCTCTTTTTTCCCTCTCATTAATTGTCACAGATTGGATTCAGGTGGTTCGCTAGAAATGGTTGCAAGACCCCAAACTTTCAAGACTGATGAAAACACTGCAACATGATTCAAAAAATGATCCAGGGTACTCGTGGCACCAAGATGAGCTTCGTTATAAAGGTCGTCTGTATTTAAGCACATAATTTGATCTAGGTGGATTTTGGTGGCCACCCACCTATTCCATCTGGCTCCTTGTGTCCATTTTTGTTTAGCAGGTTCTTTTGTGTTGCTTTGTAATTGTGGGTTCTACACTTCTTGGGTTGTCTGAAGCCCCACACATCCTCGAGGTGGATATGGGTGGCCTCTCACCTAATCTAACTGACTTATTTTGTATGTTTTCATATCAACACATCTTGTTGTACTTTCGGGGCTGTTTTGGGGCCCTAAACGTTGTTTTTTTGGCTCGCCATAGTCAAACTGTAGACGAAGTCTATGTTTGATGGTGGAATCTGTATTTCTATGAAATACCTTTCCAATGAGCTATCACACACTTAAAACGAAGGTCACATGCAAAAGTTACGGTTCTAGGAAGTTGAGGTACCAAATTACACTAACTTACCTATAGGGCCCACATAAATTTTGGCGTTTCACATTCTAGGGTTAGGTTTTTGGATGTATAAAGCTTTGGCATTCATGAGTAATATAAAAAATGCCTATGGAGCCTCATTGTAATCCATTCTTCTCAGATGGATGTGTGTAGCAGCCACATATCTTGTCAGAGATAGCTACCACCATTCGAGTAAGTTTTCAGTTCTGCAGTTTTATAGTTTCAGCCTATTTCATTATTTAATAGAAGATATTGTTCATTGGATATTTGTGTTATTCTCCATATATTTGTGTTTATTGTATTCAATCTTTTAATCAGTTTGTTCCACTCCTAAATCTGGACCAGTGGTATTAGAGCGATTTTCTCTTCATTTATTTTTCTTCATGCATGTCCCTGACAAGATCTGGGTACAAGAGGTTGGGACTCGAACCAATTGATCCATTACCAGATCGACCGTGCCGAGCCCGAAAAAAACCCATGGGGGACGAAAAGAAAGATGATAGAGCAGGAGATCCTATTAAAATGTTACTCAAGGAATGCCTCGTGCAAAAAAGGAATGAAATGATGGACAACTTCGCGCAGATCCTTCGACAATTGCCCACAGGAGAAGCATCTTCATAAAGCATCCATGAAACCCCCTTCAAGGTACTGATAGATGTGGATGCTATATATAAATGGTTGAATCTGCTCGAAAAATATTTTTTGGTCCACAATTTTTTCGATAGGGAAAATATCACTTTTGCACTTCTCAAGGCCATTCCCCGTGTTAAAGACTGGTGGGATACTTACTCTGAGCAAAGGGCCATGGAGGAATCTACAATGTTTGTGGTGGACCCTACATGAATTCCTTCCGGGATTCCATTAAAGAACAATACTACCCTGTTGGAATCTACTAGGACCAGTACACCAGATGGACCACACTACGACAAGAAAGGGACCAAACAATACCAAATTTCACCAATATTTTCCATACCCTATGCACTAAATTGGGTATCAAAGACTCTGAGTGTCATATGGTGCTCAAATACCACAACTGTTTTCATAGATGCATCCAAACATTAATGGAGTTCCTAGACATCACCTCTTTGGGCACGACTTATAGATACATTTTCAAGATCGAGCATAAATTTAAGCAGAAATGACAAGATTTTCGATCTGTAAACCCCTCACATCTGAAGTAGGGAAAAGGCATCCCAAACCCACACAGAAAGGGACCAATTCGAGATGGTTGCCTTCAGGACAACCAGTCCAGGCCACCACACAAGAAGGGAAATGAGAAGATGGAAAAGTCACGGGAAAATGGTGTGAGTACCATAAAAGTGCTTGGCACAACACCGAAGAATGCCGCTCCAAGCAATCCCTTGTGGCCGAGATGAAGGCTTCCAAGTCAGAGGATGATTCTAATTTCATGTCAAATCCTGAAGGAGGGAAGTGGATTATCGATGCTGAACCCAGTGTCACTGTCACTACCAGTAAAGTCCATTCGAGTGAACCCGAAGAACTAGATAAAGGGGACAACCTCTTTCACTCGTAGATGTGGTTCAAGGGGGCTCCTATTCATTTCATTGTTGACAATGGTAGTCAGAAGAAATTGATTTCACCAGAGGTCATCAAGTGGCTGCACCTTCCAACGACACCACACACGCAACCCTACACCATTGGCTGGCTTCACCAAGGAAGAAATCTACGTGTCAGCCAACAATGCCATATTCCCTACGAGATCAAGCCTTTCAAAGATGAGGTACATTGTGATATTGATCCCCTTAAAGTTTGTGATGTTATTTTAGGAAAACCATATTTGTGGAAGCGTCATGTTGTGTATGAGTCTAGACCCTGTAGTGTTATTATTACTCTGGGTAGACAATTGTAAAGGACCCCAGAGGTAGCGCCACCTACTGCTATTTATTTAATATTTTCTAAGAAATGCCGTAAGGTCATTTCACAGACCAGGAAGTTCATCTTCTTTGTGATCCATGCTCACAGTAAGCAGAAGGTCACCGCCACATTCGTGGTCTCTACACAACACCTCTTTTTGTAGCATAAGCAAGTGGACGAGATCGTGGAAGAATATAGAGACATATTCTCCTCACCAACAGGGGTACTGACACACTGCCAAGTCAAGCATCCAATTTATCTAACCCTTGAAACACCTCTACCTAATGGACCAGTCTATCGGTGCTCGCTAATGGAGAATGAAAAAATCAGGCTTTGGATCCGAGAGCTTCTTCAAAAGGGGCACATTAGACCCAACTCCTCCCCTTGTAGAATCTTGATTGTACTTGTGGATAAGAAGGACGAGACTTGGCAACTCTGCATTGATTACGGATCCTTAAACAAAATCATATTCAAGAACTGCTATCCCATTCATAGAATTGATGACATTCTTGATCAACTCAAGGGGGCCAAGTTCTTTAACAAGATTGACCTAAAGTCTGGCTACCTACATGTCCCCATTGAACCAACTGATGTATGGAAGACAACCTTCAAGTCTAAAGAAGGTCTCTACAAATGGATAGTCATGCCCTTTGGCTTAACAAATGCACCAACCACTTTCATGAGGTTGATGGATGATGTATTAAGACCCTTCACCAACTCCTTTATGGTGGTATATTTAGATGACATCCTCATCTTTAGTGGGACATGGGAAGAGCACATGCAACATATTCAACAGGTTTTGAGCACTCTATGGTAGCACAAGCTGTATGCCAACTTGGAAAAGTTCTCTTTTGGCATGAACATGGTCCAATATTTGGGATACATTGTTGATGAGCATGGGGTACATGTTGATCCAGCTAAGATCCAAGTCATCTGTGACTATCCAACCCCAACCACAATGATCGAGATTCATATCTTTCTGGGGATATCCAACTTCTACCGATGGTTCGTGTTGGGATTCTCCCATATTGCATGGGCCCCCAGCTAGGTGACCAAGGGTGGTGGTAGGGCCAAGTTCGTGTGGAGGAAGGAGAAACAATAAGCATTCAATGATCTAAAGCATCGCATATGCTCATCTCTGGTACTCTCCTTGCCTGATCTCCAACAACCATTCGAGATTGAGACTGATGCATTTGATTATGTTGTGGGCGCAGTTCTCACTCAACACGGGCATCCAATGGCATACGATAGTGATACACTCTCTGATACTGTCCGAAAATACCCCACCTATGACAAGGAAATGTATTCCAATGTACAAGCCTATTGTTAATGGAAACATTACATTCTGGGGAAAGAGACGATCATACAAACTAATCACAAGCCTCTGTAGTTCATACAGACACATGGGAAATTGTAGAACAACCACCATCAGAAGTGGTACACCTACCTGCAACAGTTTCATCTCAACATCAAGTATAAGTCATGTATCTCCAATCATGTCGATGACTGCCTCAATCGACCCCAAGTGGCTGCACTCAACACTGTGCTCCATTCCTATGGACATGAAGCCTCTGAGTGGCCCCAACTTTATCAACAATATCCAAACTTCGCCACCACATATCAGCTCTTGGGTACATGCGCAACTGTCACTGATTTTCACATTCAGGACAAACTCTTATGCCACCTGGGCCATCTTTGTGTTCCTACAAGTGAGCGTGCAAAGATGATTTCAGAATCCCACTACAGTAGGGTGGTAGGGAATTTTGGCGTAGAGAAAACCATGGATGTTCTTTAGAAACATTTTTATTGGCCAAAAATTTGACAGGACGTCCGCAAGTATATCAAATCTTGCACTACCTATGCCATTTCCAAGCCAACCATCAAGAAGCAAGGCTTATATACCTCCCTTAGTATTCCTGAGAAACCTTGGGAATCCATATGAATGGATTACATGTATGGCTTTCCATCCACTAAGCATGGAAATTACTACGTGTTTGCGGTCGTTGATCGATTTTCAAAGATGGCCATCCTCACAACTTGTAAGAAAACTGTCATAGTGGCAGAGACTGCCAATATCTTCTTCAAGCGAGTGTGGGTCCACTTTGGGATACCACAAACCATCATCTCTGACCGAGACATTAGGTTCCTCAACACCTTTTGGTTGAGTCTCTGGTCTCTGTTGGACACCAAGCTCACAAAATCCACTACTTTCCACCCCTAAACTGATGGCCAAACTGAGTTCGTCAATCAGATGATTGTGCACATCCTTTACATGTACAATTCTAAGCATCCACGTACATGGGAAAAGAGTCTTCCCTATGTCCAACACATTTAAAACATGGCTCTCCATAGTTCCACTGGCCATAACCTATTTTAGGAGGGTCTATTATTCCAACCCTTGAGACCCATTGATGTTTCACTCCCTCTTTCCACCACACAGACAGACTCTTCCCCTGATCAATATGTGATTGACAAAGCCACCAGATTCATTGAGAAGATTCAACACATCCACGAATAGGTCCAGGAGATTTTGCAGAAATCCAATGCTAAGTAAAAGAAACACCATGATCAACACAGGGTATGTTGGCACACAGGGGCAGACCCAGGGTTCAACGCTATAACATCACACCAACAAATCCTTAACTACCAACCCTTTCAGCAACACCTACTGTTAGCACATAATTATGACTGGGGATACTCTCCTGAAGAAGCGTCCCTTGGACAAAGGAAAAAGATCCCAAAACTCACTTTCCCAAAGTTTTGAGGGCGGACGTGTCATTTTAATGAATGGGCACTTTGGGGCGATCATGATCTGCCCGCCTGAATCTACGGCTCTCATGTGATTCTGGACCCCCCCCGACTTTCTGCCTTTAACGAGGGGGGGGGGTCTGGAATCGGGCGCACACCTTTCCAACGGTGGAGATTGAGGCGCCCAGATCAACGACTCTCATGCGATTCCGGACCCTCTTACCGTTCTACCCCGCCTGTCATGTCAACCTCCTATCCACCTTTCCCATCTCAGGACCCATGTATCTTGCCATGTCCAGCCACATGGCCCCCCTTTCAACTCATCTCCATCTCATCGCCTGCCATGTGTCCCTTTCACCTAGTCACCTCCACCTCGACACCTTCCTCCATTCGCTGCCACCCATCCCCATATCACTTACATGAAAGCACCCCTATCCCCCCCGCCTCACCTTCACTATACTGGCACCTACAACCTCCTCGTCAAGCATGCCACATATTCCTCCTCTCATCCCGTGAATCGTTCGGCTGGTCCAGGTGGCCCCTCGAGAAGACCTCCACATCCCCAAAAGGCAGAGTTGACTAGGACCGTTCCTGATCCCAAGAGGGTGGTTATTGCAGTTGTTGGAGGTGGTTAGACATCGTCTCCACCATAAATGGAAAGACCGGCAAAGGACTGAATCACGTCAATCCATCCGCAGGACAGTCAAGAGTCCAATTGCAATCGTTCGGAGTCTGCATGCGCAGACTGTCAAAAAACATGCAAACGTAATGCTTTTATTGCAATATCTTGTTTTCACTGCGAGGGGTTTTGTATGGAGTATATTTGGGCGTTTTGGCCAAATTTGGTACATCATCAAGGGTTGAGAAAGGCTCCCGGTTGTAAAATTTGAATGAAGCACTGGTTATTCTGGTTATGCATGGACTTTTGAGACTTCTTGCCTTATGAATGTCGGTTTCTTTTGCGTCTTTGTTTACACTTTGTTAGAGCAACTCAAATATGGAGGATCCAGTCGAGTTGTAACTGTTATAGGATGATGTAGGTTGGATCACTGTAACAGTTGCATTGTTTCTAATTGGTCCCTATGATTTTCTTAGTGTTGAACGACTTGGAATCGGAGGATCCAGTCAAGTCCCCCTTTCAGTTCCTCGAAGCCATGAACCAAGAGGATCTTGCATTCGAAGTTTTTCTTCTGCAAACCGTTGAAAGGCCTGTTGCCTGAGGTAGTTTGCTCACTCTTCTTACCAAGTCTTCCACTTTCTCACCTTTTAATCAACTCACTAACTGAAGTTAGATCAAGACCTCCTTTGTTCTTTACATACTAGATCTAGTCCTTGAGTTAGAGTGATATCTACCTGAATCTCTACCCATTTGATCACCCATTAAAATTATCGTGACATAAAACTGATGGGCGTTGGGCTCTGCTCTTGCAAGCAATCCAGGAGTGACTTCTGACGCTAACACCTACGAAGCAGATGAAGTCTCACCCGAGGTAGAGGGAGGGGTGGTTGCAGGACTCAAGTGTCTGCAACCTTAGCTGGGACACAGATCTGTGATTATAACACTTAATAAAGCACTTAGCACCGTTAGTTCCTTAATATACAGTCAATAACCACTTCTCTTATAAGACAAAACTTCGCAACATTCACACTAATCTACAGTATTCAAGCACTTAGCATATACAAATGGATTAGGATGAACATATCAAGCATTAAGCATGAATATCTAGATCAGATCTGCCATTATCACATATAATAAGCACCAAGCATGAATAGATCTATCTAAGCATATAACATATGAACATATCAAGAAAGGAGCACAAATCACATCACACAATGTTTACATGGTTCACCCCTACCCTAGGGCTATGTCCACCAACTCTTCTTCTTTATATTCTTCGATCAATCGGTTACAAGCATAAAGCCTCAAAATCCTTACTCCGCACATGACAAAAGATCTGCGCAACTCGCTAGATCCTTCTTCCTTGTGTTACAATAGAAATACTTCTACAGTTTTTCATAAGGACTTGCACTCAACTCTACAAGTCTCACATAGTATACACAGAGCACTTACAATCCCTTGATCACATAGATCTAGCACTTATTCATTCCTTTATCATTTAACACACCGAGCTATATCACGTAGATGCACTACTACTTCTATCTAGCCTATGCATCTATTTATATATTACAAAATAGGCCTAAGCATGGGTAAAACCCATGGGCCGACATCCCATTCTCATTACATATTCCCAAAAACCCCAAAAGGGGCCCAAAAGGGGGCCAAGATCCCGTGATCTCCACTTCGACTTGCGCTCCTCCTTCGATAAGCTGTCAAAGTCCCAAATTAGGTCAACATGACCAAGAAGCTCCCAAAACTTGGTCAAGCGCCAATAGGCCCTC
Organism: Picea engelmannii; assembly: GCA_009831015.1. Lineage (NCBI taxonomy): Eukaryota > Viridiplantae > Streptophyta > Pinopsida > Pinales > Pinaceae > Picea > Picea engelmannii. The sequence goes on along the minus strand of ML781904.1, from coordinate 456,424 downwards.
AACACCCACCTGTGACTCGTCCAGAGTCACTCAAGTCTGAGTAGTTCTGCCTCGAACACCTAGAGCTTGGCTCGAGATGCTTCAAATTGCTACTTTGATGTGGCCTCTTGTTCGGTGAACTCCTGGATCACTACGTCATTCATTTTCACTTCTAGGCATTGTTCTACTATGAGGACGACCTGTTCTAGCTCTGCTCCTTGGCTCTCAACCTTTGTAAACAATAGACATGCCTTGTCTTGCATAGGTTGAATTCATTGAGTGACTTCCATCACTTTGCTTTGAATCATATGGATCTGATGTTGAGATGTGCATTGTTCTTTAGATATATTCATCCTTTCTACAACTGACAGGGCCTTCAACTGCACCTGTAGTGTATCTGCATTCTGCTTCGCTTCTTGGAGCTGGGACTCCAGTGTTTGCAATTCCATATTTTTAGTGAGATTTTCATATGTTTGGGTGTTGCGTTTACTGATCTTCTTGCACTCCAAGGCAAGAGATTTTAATCTTTCAACTGCGCTGCTGGCAGCTGCTTCTCTTCGGTTCCTTATTTCATGTGGGGTTTCAGGTACTGCGCGGAGCTCTAAGTCGGTGATGCGTTGCTGTAGCTTTTGGATTACCTCTTCCAGTTGTGCCACCTGCTGTGGAACTTGTTCCTCAGTCTGTACTTCATTGAATGTCACAGAGCGAAGTTCTCTGTTGACCCTTTCCTTAACTTCAAGTTGCTCGGCGAGCAACTATTCCTTGCTTTTCTGTAGCTCTGCTTTTTCTTCATCCCATTTTGCTTGTAGAGAAAGCTTTTCCTTTTCTGTAGCAATTCATTTCTCCTCAAGGTCTTTCTATACTTGTGCTAAAACCTGGGTGGCTTGTGCTGTCTCTCCCCGATCTCATCGAAAGCGAGCCTCAACTGTATCAACAATGCGGTGTAATTGAGTGGGATCATCACCTAGTTCTGGCATTGCAACTGTCAGGGGCACAGTGGATACTGCACAACTGGACTGTAGTGCCTGCTGTAGTCCTTAGAGTTCATCCTTAATGTGACTGAACACCTCCTTGTGCTTAACTTATTGCTTCTTTGCTATCTCTAGCGAAGCATCATTTAGTGATGCGACGATGAAGTCAAAGTCATCTGAGGTGAGGGTGGTCTCGAATTTGGTTCTGGTTTCTTTCATTTTATTCTTTGAAGAATGTTTCGGAGGGGAAACCTTCCTTTTCTTAGAGGGATCCTCCTCATCTCTTAGCGGTGTAACCTCACCTTTCTTCTGTTCGACTTCTATGCCATCAACTCCTTGCTTTGCTGAGATGGACGTGGTCTTCATGGATGCATTGTCTAAATCGTGGACCTCTTTGGTCTTCTTTATCTTGCTAGGTTCGGCTATATCTGACGCATTTTTGGGGTTGTTAACATCAGACATCTCTGCAGGGTCCGCTGGAACAAGGAGGTTCGCCGACCATTCCTTGGTAATCTCCTCCAAGTCATCCTCCATTAAATTGTAGTATGACTGTAACTACTGTTTATGATCATCAACGCACAAAATGATATAGATGAAATGGAGGTCTGCGCTGAATTTCATTAAGGTTCTAAACCTGTGAAGTGTGTTCGGGGTTATGCGAGGCGTGGCCAATATGGATACCTTCAACTAGTTAAAAAAATGTGTGGAAGATGGCATTTGATTGCCACTACTTGTTCATGTCACTAGATTACCACAATGTACTGAAATTCATGGCCAGAGTGACCCATGTGGATATTGGTGGCCACCCACCTATTCCACTTGGACCCACACCATTGTTTTTTTTCAATTTTTCAGTTTCCTTAATTGTAGCACAATTTACTGTTTTTAGCAGTTGTTCGGGTCCTGAACTTTCAGAGCTGTTTTGAGGCCCTAAACGACGTTTTTTGGGCATGAATGCCCCAACAAATATGAATCCGTTTTAGCCTCGATATTCACCGTCAGCAGTGTAGTCCTCGGATAGATATTTCTAAGGATGTATCATGTGCCTCAAATGGAGATAATATGCCAAAGTTACGACCACGAGAAATTGATGTACCAATTTACCCCAATGGGGCCCATATTCCAGCATTTCATCTCCTAGGGTTAGGTTTTTGGATGTTTAGGGTTTTCCATTATTTCTCAGTAATATATAGGCCTTCAAGCCTCATTGTAACAAGAAATTCAGAGGCCAGTAGCCGCCACATATCTTCTCAGAATAAGCTACCAACGCCCTAGCTAGTTTATTTCCATTCTGTCTGTAAGCATTTTTCAGTCATTTGTTATGAATGAAATGAAGTCTTATTTCCGCTGCATCTATGCGTTTATGTGTATTTCTGTATTTCATTGTGTTCCTACATAAATCTGGATCAGTGGTATCAGAGTTGTCTTCTCGTTCTAGATATTTCTTTGCATGTACCCAACGAGGTCAGGGTATAAGGAGTTGGGGCTCAATTTGGTTGAACCTTTGCAAGATCAGTCTCGCAAACCCCGACGACCGCCCATGGGGGAAGAAAATAAAGACGAGGGAGCAAGAGATCCTATAAAAATTTTGCTCGAGGAGGCCCTCGAGAAACAAAGGAACGTGATGATGGACAACTTTGCCCAGATTCTTCAACGGATTCCCACTAGCGGCACATCGACATCCAACAACCACTCTGGAGGCGCCACTCCTTTTAAGGTACAAGTAAGCTTTGACATTCCCATATTTGAGGGCCAAATAGATGAAGATGCTGTAGATAGATGGTTGAATTTGTTAGAAGGATATTTCTCAGTTCATGAATTTTCCGATCGAGAAAAGATTCTTTTCGCACTCCTCAAAGCCGCCCCCCATGTCAAGGACTGGTGGGAAACCTACTGGGAGCAACAGGGTGAGGGGGAACCCTCTCTGTTCTCAGCCACACCCACTTGGAATTATTTCAGAGATGCCATCAAGGAACAATATTATCCCGTGGGGAGCTATGAGGACAAATACATACAATGGACTACGCTGCGGCAACAAAGGGACCAAGATGTGCATGAGATGACAAATATGTTTCATACCCTAAGCAAAAAGTTGGGTATCAAATATTCAGAGAAACATTTGGTGTTAAAGTACCACAATTGTTTGCACAAATACATTCAGGAGGAAATGGAGTTCCTCAAAATCTCCTCTCTTGGTGTGGCGTACTGATACGCTGCCAAGATTGAGCAGAAGTTCAAACAAAAAAAGCGAGACTTTGGGTCTGCGAATCAGAAGTAGGGGAAAGGTACCCCCAAATCGCAGAACAAAGGACCAAGCCAAGGCGGGGTGGCCTAGTATAACCTACCAAATAAACAAGCAAAGAAGAACACCATGAAGCCAAAAAAGGACACGGGGAAGTGGTGTGAGTTCCATAAGAGGTCCACTCACAACATAAGTGAGTGTCAGTCGAAGCAGTCACTGGTAGCTGAGTTGAAGGCTTCTGAATCAGATGCATGATCCGACTCTGAATCAGAACTCAAAAAGGGGAATGATAAGGGGAAGCAGATTATCAATGCGGAGCCCAATGCCACCATTGCCACCATGAACATCCAGAAGGAGGAACCAGAAGATCCAGAGGAGGTAGAGCGTCTCTTCCATTCCAAGATGTGGGTAAAGGGTTCCTCGTTGAAGTTCATTGTCAATAGCGAGAGCCATAAGAACCTCATCTTGGTAGAGGTCATGAAGCGGCTGGGATTTTCGACCACAACACACCCACAACCATACACCATTGGGTGGTTGCACCAAGGACGGGACCTCCGCGACAGCCAACAATGTCGCCTTCCCTACAACATCAAGCCCTTCACGGATGAGGTATTATGTGACATTGCTCCTCTTGATGTTTCTCATGTATTATTAGGCCAACCATACTTGTGGAAGTGACATGTTGTGTATGAGTCCAGGCCTCGTGCTGTTATTATCACCTTGGAAAATAAGCTGTACAGGATATCGGAGATAGAACCGTCGACCGCCATCTCTTTGGTTACTGAAAAACAATGAAGCAAGCTCATTTCAAAAACCAGGAAATTTGTTTTCTTGATGATCCTCCGTCAGGGAAAGAGGAAGACTGTGGCCATGACCTCCAGACAGGGCACCTCTGCATGAAAACAACAGATGGATAAGGTCGTGGAGGAGTACAAGGACATCTTCGCCTCCCCTGCAGGGTTTCCCCTACATTGCTAGGTCAAGCACCCCATCGATATGACCCCAGGTGAACCGCTTCCTAATGGACCCATCTATCGGCTCTCTGTTCTAGAGAATGACGAAATCAAGAGGCAGATTCAGGAGTTGTTGCAGAAAGGTCACATTTGTCCGAGTTCATCACCCTATGGGAGCCCAATCGTGTTGGTGCAGAAGAAGGATGGGACTTGGAGACTTTGCATTGGCTATCGGGCATTGAACAAGATCATTGTTTGGAATAGGTACTCGATCCCACAGATTGATGACCTTCTGGACCAACTCAAGGGGGTGAAATATTTCAGCAAGATCGACTTGAAGTCAGGGTATCACCAGGTACCAATCGAACCCTTTGATGTGTGGAAGACTGCCTTCAAATCCAAGGAGGGCCTTTTCGAATGGTTGGTCATGCCGTTCAGGTTGACGAATTCCCCCACAACCTTCATGAGGCTAATGGATGACATCCTACGGCCATTCACCAACTCATTTGTAGTGGTGTACTTGGATGACATTCTGATCTTCAACCAGACTTGGGAAGAGCACCTCCACTACATCCGACAGGTCCTCCAAACACTGCGACAACACAAGTTGTGTGCCAATTTGGAGAAATGCACTTTTGGCATGACCCAGGTTTAGTATCTGGGATACATTATTGATGAGCAGGGGGTGCATGTGGATCCATCAAAGATCCAAGTCATTCGGGATTGGCCAGCCCCAACCACCCTAACATAGATCCACATCTTTTTAGGTATTGCCAATTTCTATCGTAGGTTTGTGTTAGGATTCTCTCATATCACTTGGCCCTTGAGTCAAGTCAACAAGGGAGGAGCTAAAGCAAAATTATTTTGGTCCAAATCTCAACAGAAGGTGTTCGAGGAGTTGAAGTATCGCCTCTGCTCTGCACCAATGCTCACATTACCAAACTTGCAACAACCATTTGAGATCGAGATAGATGCATCTGACTATGCCATTGGGGCAGTCCTTACTAAAAATGGGCATCTAGTGGCATATCACAATGAGACACTTTCCGACATAGTCCGGAAGTATCCCACTTATGACAAAGAAATGTATTCCATTGTGCAGGCTTGTCAGCAATGGAAGCATTACATTTTGGGAAAGGAAACGATCATCCACACAGACCACCGACCCCTGTAGTCCATAGAGACACAAGGGAAGTTGCAGAACAATCGCCATCAAAAGTGGTCCACATACCTGCAACAGTTTCATTTGAACATTAAGTACAAGAAAGGCAACACCAATAATGTTGCAGACAACCTCAGTCAACCATCCATCATGGCGCTAACCAATGTGCTCAACTCTTGTGGGCACGAGACTTCTGATTGACCGCTTCTCTACACAAGTGATCCAGAATTCAGCCACACATACAATACACTCTTGGAGGGTAAGAAAGTTCCCAATTTTCACCTCCAGGATGCCCTGCTTTGTCACCTGGGACACCTTTGTGTTCCTTCAAGCGAGCATGCCAAGATGATTTGGGAGGTGCACTACAGTCGAGTCGTTGGGAATTTTGGGGTCGAGAAAACCATGGCAGTACAGCAAAAGTATTTCTATTGACCGAACCTTCGACAGGATGTCGGGAAATACATCAAGTCCTGCACTGCTTGCGCCATTGCCAAACTGACCATCAAGAAGCAAGGCCTCTATACTCCACTTCCTACCTCTAGTCCAGCTTGGGAATCCATCTCTATGGATTACATGTCAGGCCTTCCCTCTACTAAGCATGGCAATGACCGTGTTTTTGTGGTCGTCGACCGATTCTCGAAGATGTCCATTATGATGGCTTGCAAGAATAATATCACAACAGAAGCCACTGCTAAACTCTTCTTTGAACGAGTGTGGGTACACTTTGGGATCCCACAGTCTATCATCTCAGATCGGGACAACAGGTTCCTTAGTACATTTTGGTCCAGCCTCTAGTCGATGCTGGACACCAAGCTCATCAAGTCCACAGCTTTCCATCCGCAAACTGATGGCCAGGAAGAGGTCGTCAACCGAATGATTGTACACATTCTATGCATGTACAACTCAAAGCATCCACACACATGGGATGAGAGCCTCCCCCATGTACAACACAACTACAACCGGGCTCTCCATAGCTCAACCAACCACAACCCCTTTCAAGTGGGCTTGGGATTCCAGCCACTATGTCCCATTGACGTAGCCATGCCATTTGCGGCTACTCGGGAAGATCCAACCCATGTCCAGTCTGAGGCTGACAAGGAAAATGAATTCATTGAGCACATTCAACACATCCGCCAACAAGTTCATGACATCTTGGATAGAGCCAATGCTAAGTACAAGAAATGACATGATCAACATCACGTGCCACACAACTTCCATGTGGGTGATAAAGTGTTGATACATTTGCAAAAGGAGCGCCTCGCTGGACCCTACCGCAAGATTCACCCGCTTCGATATGGGCCATACACCATCACCAAGGCTGTAGGGGACAATGCCTTTGAGATCGGTATTCCACCATTCCTTGGTCTGCACCCAGTGTTCAATGTGGACCGCCTTCGGCCCTACTTTCCACCTCTACTAGACACATCTGACATGGCAGAACAACTCACACCAACAGAGTTAAACCCAGATTGCATGGAACAAGCCACAACTGATCGAATTATGGACTCACAGATCAAGAACACCCGCCAATAGAGGATCCATCTATATCGAGTTGTCAAAGCAGGCCAACTCCTTCACTAGGGCAAGTGGCTCACCAGGGACCAAGTTCAGCAGAAGTTTCCTCATCTCATGGAGGAACTCAACGCAATGGGGACCATTGCTTCCTGAGGAGGGAGGACTGATCCAAGTGGATATTGGTAGCCACCCGCCTATTCCAGTTGGACACACACCATTGTTTTTTTCAGTTTTTTAGTTTCCTTAATTGTAGCACAATTTACTATTTTTAGTAGTTGTTCGGGTCTTGAACTTCCAGAGCTATTTTGAGGCCCTAAACGACATTTTTTGGGCATGAATGCCCTAGCAAATATGAGTCCGTTTCGAACTCAATATTTGATGTCAGTATTGTATTCCTCAGATAGATCTTTCTAACAATGTATCATGTGCATCAAACGAAGATAGTATGCCAAAGTTACGACCTCGGGAAATTGATGTACCAATTTACCCCAACGGGGCCCATATTCTGGCGTTTCATCTCCTGGGGTTAGGTTTTTGGATGTTTAGGGTTTTCCATTATTTCTAAGTAATATATAGGCCTTCGAGCCTCATTGTAACAAGCAGTTTAGAGGCCATTATCCGCCACATCTCTTCTCAGAGATAAGCTACCAGTGCCCTAGCTAGTTTATTTCCATTCTGTCTGTAAGCATTTTTCAGTCATTTGTTATTAATGAAATGAAGTCTTATTTCCGCTGCATCTCTGCGTTTATGTGTATTTCTGTATTTCATTGTGTTCCTACATAAATCTGGATCAGTGGTATCAGAGCGGTCTGCTCGTTCTCGATCTTTCTTTGCATGTCCCCAACGAGGTCAGGGTATAAGGAGTTGGGGCTCGATTTGGTTGAACCTTTTTAAGATCAGTGTCACAAACCCCGATGACTGCCCATGGGGGAAGAAAAGAAAGATGAGGGAGTAGGATATCCTATTAAAATGTTGCTCGAGGAGGCCCTCGAGAAAAAAAGGAACGCGATGATGGACAACTTTGCCTAGATTCTTCAACGGATTCCCACTAGCGGCGCATCGACATCCAACAACCACTCTGGAGGTGCCACTCCTTTTAAGGTACAAGTAAACTTTAACATTCCCATATTTGAGGGCCAAATAGATGCAGATGCCGTAGATAGATGGTTGAATCTGTTAGAAGGATATTTCTCAGTTCATGAATTTTTTGACCGAGAAAAAATTATTTTCGCACTCCTCAAAGCTTCCCTCCATGTCAAGGACTGGTGGGAAACCTACTGGGAGCAACAGGGCGAGGGGGAACCCTCTCTATTCTCGGCCACACCCACTTGGAATTCTTTTCGAGATGCCATCAAGGAACAATACTATCCCATGGGGAGCTATGAGGACAAATACATACAATGGACTACACTGCGGCAACAAAGGGACCAAGATGTGCATGAGATGACAAATCTGTTTCATACCCTACTCACAAAGTTGGGTATCAAAGATTCAGAGAAACATTTGGTGTTAAAGTACCGCAATTTTCTTCACATATACATTCAAGAGGAAATGGAGTTCCTCGACATCTCCTCACTTGGTGTGGTGTATCGATACGCTGCCAAGATTGAGCAGAAGTTCAAACAGAAAAAGAGAGACTTTGGGTCTGGGAATCAGAAGCAGGGGAAAGGTACCCCCAAACCGCAGAAAAAAGGACCAAGCCAAGGTGGGGCAGCCCAGGATAACCCGCCAAAGACACAAGCAAAGAACAACACCATGAAGCCAAAAAAGGACACAGGGAAGTGGTGTGAGTTCCATAAGAGCTCCACTCACAACACAAGTGATTGTCGGGCGAAGCAGTCACTGGTAGCCGAGTTGAAGGCTTCTGAATTGGATGCATGCTCCGACTATGAATCAAAACTCGGCTAGGGGAATTATAGGGGGAAGCATATTATCGATGCGGAGCCCAACACCACCACTGCCACCACGAACATCTAGTAGGAGGAACCAAAAGATCCAGAGGAGGCAGAGAATCTTTTCCATTCTAAGATGTGGGTAAAGGGTTCCCCGTTGTAGTTCATTGTCGACAACGAGAGCCAGAAGAACCTCATCTCAGTAGAGGTCATGAAGCAGTTGGGATTGCCGACCACAACACACCCACAACCATACACCATCGGGTGGTTTCACCAAGGACGGGACCTCCGTGTCAGCCAACAATGTCACCTTCCCTACAACATCAAGCCCTTCATGGATGAGGTATTATGTGACATTACTCCTCTTGATGTTTCTGATGTATTATTAGGCCAAAAATACTTGTGGAAGTGACATGCTATGTATGAGTCCAGACCTCATGCTGTTATTATCACCTTGGGAAATAACATGTACATGATACCGGAGATAGCACTGCCTACCGCCATCTCTTTGGTTACTACAAAACAATGTAGTAAGATCATTTCAAAAACTAGGAAATTTGTTTTCCCGATGATCCGCCCTCAGGGAAAGAGGAAGACCGTGGCCATGACCTCCAGACAGGGCCTCGCTACATGAAAGCAACAGATGGATAAGGTCATGGAGGAGTACGAGGACATCTTCACCTCCCCCACAGGGGTGCCTCTACATTGCCAGGTCAAGCACCCCATCGATCTGATCGCAGGAGCGCTACTGCCCAATGGACCCATCTATTGGCGCTCTGTTATGGAGAATGACGAAATCAAGAGGTAAATTCAGGAGTTCTTGTAGAAAGGTCACATCCGACCGAGTTCATCATCCTGTGGGAGCCCGATCGTGTTGGTGCAAAAGAAGGATGGGACTTGGAGACTTTGCATTGACTATCGAGCACTAAAAAAGATCACTGTTCGGAATAGGTACCTGATCCCACAGATTGATGACCTTCTGGACCAACTCAAGGGGGTGAAATATTTCAGCAAGATCGACTTGAAGTCAGGGTATCACCAGGTACCAATCGAACCCTCTGATGTGTGGAAGACTGCTTTCAAATCCAAGGAGGGTCTTTTCGAATGGTTGGTCATGCCGTTCGGGTTGACAAATGCCCCCGCAACCTTCATGAGGCTAATGGACGACATCCTATGGCCATTCACCAACTCATTTGTAGTGGTGTACTTGGATGACATTCTGATCTTCAACTAGACTTGGGAAGAGCACCTCCACCACATCCGACAGGTTCTCCAAACACTGCGACAACACAAGTTGTGTGCCAATTTGGAGAAATGCACTTTTGGCATGACCCAGGTTTAATATCTGGGATACATTATTGATGAGTGGGGGTGTATGTGGATCCAACAGAGATCTAAGTCATTCGGGATTGGCCAGCCCCAACCACCCTAACAGAGCTCCGCAACTTTTTAGGTCTTGCCAATTTCTACCGTAGGTTTGTGTTGGGATTCTCTCATATCACTTGGCCCTTGAGTCAAGTCACCAAGGGAGGAGCTATTTTTTTTTTTTTTTTGGTCCGAATCTCAACAAAAGGCATTCGAGGAGTTGAAGCATCGCCTCTGCTCCGCACCAGTGCTCACATTGCCAGACTTGCAACAACCATTTGAGATCGAGACAGATGCCTCTGACTATGCCATCGGGGCAATCCTTACTCAACATGGGCATCCAGTGGAATATCACAATGAGACACTTTCCGACACAGTCTGAAAGTATCCCACTTATGAAAAAGAAATGTATTCCATTGTGTAGGATTTTCGGCAATGGAAGCATTACATTTTGGGAAAGGAAACGGTCATCCACATAGACCACCGACCCCTGCAGTTCATACAGACACAAGGGAAGTTGCAGAATGATCGCCATTAGAAGTGGTCCACATACCTACAACAATTTCATTTGAACATTAAGTACAATAAAGGTAGCACCAATAATGTTGCAGACAACCTCGGTCGACCACCCATCATGGCGCTAACCAATGTGCTCAACTCTTGTGGGCACAAGACTTCTGATTGGCCGCTTCTCTACACAAGTGATCCAGAATTCAACCACACATACAATACACTCTTGGAGGGTAAGAAAGTTCCCAATTTTCACCTCCACGATGCCCTTCTTTGTCACCTGGGACACCTTTGTGTTCCTTCAAGTGAGCGTGCCAAGATTATTTGGGAGGCGCACTATAGTTGGGTCGCTGGGCATTTCGGGGTCGAGAAAACCATGGCAGTACTACAAAAGTATTTCTATTGGCCGAACCTTCGACAGGATGTTGGGAAGTACATCAAGTCCTACACTGCTTGCGCCATTGCCAAATTGACCATCAAGAAGAAAGGCCTCTATACTCCACTTCCTACCCCCAGTCCACCTTGGGAATCCATCTCTATGGATTACATGTCGGGCCTTCCCTCTACTAAGCATGGAAATGATTGTGTTTTTGTGGTTGTCGACCGATTCTCAAAGATGTCCATTATGATGGTCTGGAAGAAGAATATCACAGTAGAATCCACTGCTAAACTCTTCTTTGAACGAGTGTGGGTACACTTTGGGATCCCACAATCTATCATCTCAGATCAGGACAACAGGTTCCTCAGTACATTTTGGTCCAGCCTTTGGTCGATGTTGGACACCAAGCTCACCAAGTCCACAACTTTCCATCTGCAAACTGATGGCCAGACAGAGGTTGTCAACCGAATGATTGTACACATTCTCCGCATGTACAACTCAAAGCATCCACACACATGGGATGAGAGCCTCCCCTATGTACAACACAACTACAACCGGGCTGTCCATAGCTCAACCAACTACAACCCCTTTCAAGTGGGCTCGGGATTCCAGCCACTATGTCCCATCGACGTAGCCATGCCATTTATGGCTACTCGGGAAGATTAAGCCCATGTCTAGTCTGAGGCTGACAAGGCAAACAACTTCATTGAGTGAATTCAACAGATACGCCAACAAGTTCATGACATATTGGACAGATCCAATGCTAAGTACAAGCAATGACATGATCAACATCGAGTACCACACAACTTCCAGGTGGGCGACAAAGTGTGGCTACATTTGCAAAAGGAGCACCTTGCTAGACCCTACCGCAAGATTCGCCCGCTCCGATATGGGCCATACACCATCACCAAGGCTATAGGGGACAATGCCTTTGATCTCGATATTCCACCATTCCTTGGTCTGCACCCAGTGTTCAATGTGGACCGCCTTCGGCCCTACTTTCCACCTCTACTAAACACATCCAACATGGCAGAACAACTCACACCAATAGAGTTAAACCCAGATTGCATGGAACAAGCCACAACTGATCAAATTATGGACACACTGATCAAGAAAACCTGCCAATAGAGGATCCAACTATATCGAGTTGTCAAAGCAGGCCAACTCCTTCACCAGGGCAAGTGGATCACCAGGGACCAAGTTCAACAGAAGTTTCCTCATCTCATGGAGGAACTCAACGCAATGGGGACCCTTGCTTCCTAAGGGGGGAGGACTGATCCAGGTGGATATTGGTGGCCACCTGCCTATTCCAGTTGGACACACACCATTGTTTTTTTCAGTTTTTTAGTTTCCTTAATTGTAGCACAATTTACTATTTTTAGTAGTTGTTTGGGTCCTGAACTTTCGTAGCTGTTTTGAGGCCCTAAACGACATTTTTTGTGCATGAATTCTTCGGTGAATATGAGTCAGTTATGGACTTGATATTCGCCATCAACAGTGTAGTCCTCAGATAGATCTTTCTAATGATGTATCATGTGCATCAAATGAAGATAGTATGACAAAGTTACAACCCCGGGAAATTGATGTACCAATTTACCCCAACGGGGCCCATATTCCGGCGTTTCATCTCCTAGGGTTAGGTTTTTGGATGTTTAGGGTTTTCCATTATTTCTCAGTAATATATAGGCCTTCAAGCCTCATTGTAATAGGTAGTTCAGAGGCCAGTAGCCACCACATCTCTTCTCAGAGATAAGCTACCAACACCATAGCTAGTTTATTTCCATTCTGTTTGTAAGCATTTTTCAGTCATTTGTTATTAATGAAATGAAGTCTTATTTCCATTGCATCTCTGCGTTTATGTGTATTTTTGTATTTCATTGTGTTCCTACATAAATCTGGATCACAGAGGTTCAAACGGCTCGGTGTCCGGGAAGTTCGCACCTTTCGGCATCTCCCATGCGATGAAGGCAACCAGGATAAGAATCCAGCTGAAGTGGAATTAGTATCCCTAATCCTATGATTCCATGCAATCTAGTTCTATCTGGTTCATGAGGTACTTCACCCAATTCATATGTAGTCCCTCTGCACACTTCCCTGCGAGGTCGACTAAGAATCCAGTTAGTTGGGTTGGTCGGTTCTTGCGAACTAGCTTGCCTTCGATCAACTGACAGACAAGGTGCACTGTGCCACTCTGGATAGAGGCTACCTTGTAGCATTGCGTTCCCTTCTCTACATCATCGTAAGTATCCTTTATCCTCTAGGAAAGAGCGTGATCTGCGGTCTTTCTGGGGTAGAAATCCTATGGGTCAGGGCCTTGCATGCTAAGACTTGTGATTTGATTAATCAAAGTCGGATCCACGGTGATTCAGTGGTTCAAACATAAGTATCCTCCATGATAGCAGGACAACAACAACTTGAAGTTATGCCTCCCGAAGTGAGGAATCTTCTTGTAGCGTGGATTGTGCAAGGTTCATGGTCCACTGATGGGGAACAATCTTTGAATTCTTTCCCTTGGTTCTAGTCAGGTACTTGTATGGGGCTAGCATATTGTACACTTCCTTGTCGTCGAGGTTGAAGTCACTAAACTTCAATGCTGCGATCTTGTCTTGGTCTGCGCCCATTGTGCATATCCATTTCGAAAGGTACGCAATGACCAATTCATATTGAAAATCTCTAGGCAAACTGTCTTGGTTTATTGCGCCGCTCAGAGGTGGTAGATAAGCAGGTAGAATGCTTGGAATCAACTTAGCATTCATGATATCGTCTTTGTGCTTCATTCGTTTCTCATCATCTAACCGTGATGGTCCGACTCGAGCAATGGATGGAGAGGCCTGCAGTCCTCTCATCGAAGATGCTTATACACCTGTAGACACTCCTCTCTCCAACATGACTCTCTCTGTCATCAAGTCGATCAAAACTTCCTCAACGAATTTCTCTACAGCGCTCAATGCTTCCGACATACGCACTCAGGGTAAACAATTCACGGGATCGGGGAACAACTCATACACAGTAATGATATAGAGAACGAGAGCACAATGATCACTATATAAACTTAGCTTAGGTTGTGGGCTTGAATTATTGATTGGAAAAAGTTTTCTCGGTGCATGGCGCAATGAGATAAACAGGTAATTCGACAATGGTTGGCTTGCAACAGGTATGAGCCTCCATTCACTCATGTTCGAGCCGTTATCTCATGGTCCAATGGCTATATGACGAACCTTTATTTATTTTCTATCCATTCGTAGTGGAATTTGAATAGATATATCGGCCCCAACGACTATATTGCTTTGTTATGGCAAAGTGCCATGTGTCGCTGTTATGATATCTCGTTGAATCTCCAATTCTGCAATTTTTCTTTCTGCAAGGTCTCCTCTAGAACCTCCTGTAACCTTTCAGTATTAGCCATCTTCTTTCTTAACTTTCTATCCTTCTTTCCAGTGAGCTTCATCTCGATGATGATTTTCTCATTCTGATTCTTTTCTTCTTTGGTCTTAGTTACTTCGCACCGTTGAAATTATTTCCTGGGGTTCCTGGATAATACTTCTTCTTTGTCTGGGATAGGTAATTCAATATTCTGAGGATCCTCTAGTGTTCTCTGAGCTTCAACATATGAGTTGCTAGTATTAAATATTTGCGATCCGCTCTCCTATTTCTCAATCAAGTGCGCGATCCTTCTGGTCATAAAGTCTTTTAACTCTTGTTTATTCTGTTCCAAAACTTCTTCTTCTTCCTTTCGTCTGGCTTGATCTCTATCAATCCAAGGTTTTCCTATTAGCATGGTAAACGTGGCACTGTCTTCAAAAAATTTAATAATCTCAAAGTCTTCTTCCGTCGAAGTTCCATTGACAGTCATAGGTATCCGAGTGAGCCTTCCACATAGGTTTACTAGCTTTCCTCTGAATAAACTTATTCCTCCTAGTGAAGGGATCATAACATGCCTTCCTATAGCTTCCCAGGTTCTCTCTGACATAATATTCATCTATTTTTCCTCATATAGAACATAGTCAATGTCGAAGTCTCCTACTCTTGCTTTGATGCATTCCCTTTCTTTGAAGATCTATGATAAGTTGACATGTCGGTGGTCATTCAGGGTTTCTTTCATCTATAGCAATGCTTCCTCTGATTCTTTCTAAGGTTCGTCCTTAGGTTTTGGATCTGCCTTAGGGTTTTCTTGATTCATGTTCATTCTTTCAAGCTTAGTAATCATTCTACGACAATCTAATACTTCATGGTCTAGAGCTTTACAACAAAGAAAACTAGTTCTTCCACCAGGGAATTCCTTAGCAAGATGTCCCGGTCTTCTACAACTGTAACAGAGGGTTAATCCTCTCTTCCTTTTAAATGATCTCCATCTTCTTCTATAATGCACACTAGGATCATGGGAGCTAACCTGCAACAAATTCTTTCTGGGATCCTGCATCCATTTGTTAGTCCAAACATTCTTTCTTTGCATAGGTATAATATATCTTTCACTATTCTTATCAGATCTACTCATATCAAATCTTCTTTCATATATTAATGACCTAGCTTTCAAACTAGGACAGACTCTATTAAACATACCTAGATCCATATTCTAGAAACAAAAAATTCCACTTATATTACCTCTACAGGGCACAAAGCTTCCAGATCTTAAAACTTTTAACTATTCTTACCTTTATCAGAGCACATAGCTTGCATATCTTACCTCTTTCAGTCAGAAATTTCCACTTTTACCTTTCTTAGAGCACAAAGCATTCAGATCTTGCTTCTTTTCTTCATATCCGACCTTCTCTTCTTCAGACCAGGATTCTTTCTTTCTGATCCAACCTTCTCTCTTTAGCATAGAGCTTTACAGATCAAGTAGAATACTGTGCACTAGGGCACAAATCTACGCTCAAATATTTCACAATTTCAGGATGAATCTTTGCACAGAGCTTCCTCTTTCTCAGTTCCCAGCAATCACAGTTTCAAGTCCTGACAATGGAACCATTTGTTGGCACACAGGGGCAGACCCAGGGTTCAACGCTACAACAACGCACCAAAAAATCCCTAACTACTGGCCCTTTCAAAAACACCTGCGAAGAATATGAAGTCTCACCTGAGGTAGAGACAAGGGTGTTTGCAAGACTCAAGTGTCTGCAACCTTAGTTGGGACAAAGATTTGTGATTAGAACACTTAATAAAGCACCTAGCACCATTAGTTCCTCAATATACAGTCAATAACCACTTCGCTTATAAGACAGAACTTCACAACCATCACACTGATCTACAATATTAAAGCACTTAGCATATACAAATGGATCAAGATGAGCATATCAAGAACTAAGCATGAATATCTAGATCAGATCTGCCATTCTCACATATAATAAGCACCAAGCATGAATAGATCTATCTAAGCATATAACATATGAACATATCAAGAAAGGAGAACAAAGCACATCACACAGTGTTTACGTGGTTCACCCCCACCTTCGGGCTATGTCCACCAACTCTTCTTTATATTCTTCGATCAATCGGTTACAAGCACAGAGCCTCAAAACCCTTACTCCGCACATGACAAAAGATTTGCGCACATCGCTAGATCCTTCTTCCTTGCGTTACAACACAAATCCTTCTACAGTCTTTCATAGGGACTCACACTCAACTCTACAAGTCTCACACAGTATGCACAGAGCACTTACAATCTCTTGATCACATAGATCTATCACCTAGCCATTCCTTTAACACTTAACACACCGAGCTATATCACATAGATGCACTACTACTTCTATCTAGCCTAGGCATCTATTTATATATTACAAAATAGGCCTAAGCATGGGTAAAACCCATGGTCCGACATCCCATTCCCATTACATAGTCCCAAAAACCCAAAAAGGGGACCAAAAGGGGCCAAGATCTCGTGATCTTCGCTTCGACTTGCGCTCCTCCTTTGATAGGCTGTCAAAGTCCCAAATTAGGTCAACATGACCAAGAAGATCCCAAAACTTGGTCAAGGGCCAACAAGGTACCACACTAGTTTCAGGTTGGCGACAAAGTCTGGTTACATATGCAGAAGGAGTGTCTCACTGAGCCCCATTGGAATCTTCTCCCACTTTGTTATGGGCCTTACACTATCACCAAGGCTATAGGTAGCAATGATTTTGAGCTCAACACTCCACCCTTCCTTGGTCCTCATATAATACTCAATGTGGACCTCCTTCGACCATATTTTCCACCATTATTGGACACTTTTGACATTGCAGAACAACTAACACCAAACAATATCAGCCCTGACTACATGGAACAAGCATCTACTTATCAGATTGTGGACACACAGGTCAAGGGCACTCGCTAGCAATGAATTCAGCTTTATTGGGTTGTCAATGCAGGGCAACTCCTACACCAAGGAAAGTGTCTCAGTTGGGGCCAAATCCAACAAAATTTTCCTCACCTAATGGGGGAACTCAATGCAATGGAGGCCATTGCTTCCTAAGGGGGGAGGATTGATCCAGGTGGATATTGGTGGCCACCCACCTATTCCAACTGGCTCCTCGTGTCCATTTTTGTTGAGCACGTTCTTCTGTACTGCTTTGTAATTGTGGTTTCTACACTTCTGGGGCTGTTTGAAGCCCCACACATACTCCAAGTGGATATGGGTGGCCTCTTTCCTAATCCAACTGGATTATTTTGTATGTTTTAATATCAACACATCTTGCTGTACTTCCGAGGCTGTTTTGGGGACCTAAACATTGTTTTTTGGCTTGCCACAATCAAGCTATAAACAAAGTCAAAGTTTAATGGCGGAATGTGTAGTTCTTTGAAAGACCTTTCCAACGAGCTATCACGTGCCTGAAACGAAGGTTGTATGCAAAAGTTACGGCCCTAGGAAGTTGAGGTACCAAATTACACCAACTTACCTATATGGCCCACATAACTTTTGGTGTTTCACCTTCTAGGGTTAGGTTTTTGGATGTCTAGGGTTTTGGAATTCATGAGTAATATCAAAAAGGCCTATGGAGCCTCATTTTAATCCATTCTTCTCAGAAAAATGCGTGTATTAGCCACATCTCTTCTCAGAGATAACTACCACCATTCAAACAAGTTTTCAGTTCTGCAGTTTTACAGTTTCAACCTATTTCATTATTTAATAGAAGATATTGTTCACTGGATATTTGTGTTATTCTCCATATCTCTATGTTTATTGTATTCAATATGTTAATCGGTTCATTTCGCTCCTAAGTCTGGATCACAATCACACCTTAAATCCACCGTGCTTTCTGAGTTTCATTCTGCACTTACAACTGGGCATTCTGGTTTTAACAAAACATATGAATGAGTCAAATGTTCTTTTTTCTGGAATGGTATGAAACAATACATTCACACCTTTGTGGTTGAATGTGATACCTGTCAATGCAATAAGGTATATACAGTCAAATCCCCAGACACACTCCAACCACTTCTGATCCCACCTACTACTTGGGCAGATATTTCTAAGGGCTTAATTGTTGGTTTACCTAAATCAGAAAATAAGTAAGTCATCATTGTAGTAGTGGATCGTCTTTCCAAATATGCACATTTATGTGCTCTTCAACACCTGTTCAATTCCTCCATCGTAGCTCAAATTTTTATGGATAATATATTCAAACTCCACTATATGCCTCATTCTATTGTGTCTGAATGTGATCTCACTTTCACCAGCACTTTCTGGAAAGAATTGTTCCGAATCCAGGGAACCCAATTACACCTTAGCACAACATATCATCCTTAGACTGATGGCCAAACTGAAGTAGTCAACAAGTGTTTGGAAACCTATTTGAGGTGTTTTGTTTCTAACCAACATAATCAATAGGTTCATTGGTTACCCCTCGCTAAATGGTGGTAGAAAACAATACCACACCGCCACTTGCATGACCCCCTTTGAAGAAGTTTATGGACAACCGCCATCTTAAGTTGTATCATACATTCCAGGCATCTCCAAGGTTTAACAAGTGAATCAAACTCTTATAGTTCGCACAACCATCCTATGTACTCTCAAAGAAAATTTGGTCATGGCTCAAAATCACATGAAACAACAAACAAATCAAGGCTGTTCTGAATGTGAATTTGCTGAAGGGGACCAGATGTTTCTTCGTCTACAACCTTATAAGCATACTTCACTCAAAGCCCAACACTATCAGAAACTTACCCCCCAAATTCTATGGTCCATACCGTATTCTCAAGAGAGTGGGGTCCATGGCCTACGAGTTAGAGTTACCCAGTCACTCTAAGCTCCACCCTGTTTTGAATGTTTCCTTCTTAAAGAAAGTGATCGACACTAAGTGTCATACTCATACCAGCTTACGTGAGTTGGATGAAGAAGGTTCTATTTGGTTACAACCACAAACAGTCGTGGAACAACGTGAGCGTCGTCTCTTCCAATGAACTATCAAGGAAGTTCTAGTTCAATGGAAGGACACACAACTAGAAGATGCCACTTGGGAGTTGACCACCATTCTGCATCTCAACCTTGAGGACAGGGCTAGTTTTAAGGGGGAGGGAATGTTAGGGACCTAACCTCTGTAACCCCTCACGTCGGTAGAATAATATATTTTCCATGTAATAAAGGCTGATATTAATAAGGCCTAGTAATAAGGAAGAATAAGTCAAATGTAAGAAGACCTAATAGAAGCTTCCGCTTCTATAACGATCTTTTTCTAGAATTTTCTTTTGGTAGATGGATTTAGTATAAATAGGATTCGAGGGCATGAGAAGTTTTTGTCTTGAGAATTATTGTAATAGATCATTTCTCTGCTGGAGGTTTACCCCTTGAAGAGGCAAGTGAACATTGTTTCCTATCAATAAAGGTATTATTTTGGTGATGTGGGTTCACATATTGCGTTGTTCCGTTGTTATTCTCTGCATTATTTCTATTTTATAATATTATAATAAATTTGGTACTTAGTATGAGTATTCTTTTGGACTCATCACATATGCTTTTAAGTCTAGACTAGACAAATGTGATCCATCATCAAGATGAGATAAGAGAAAAATATGATCAATAAAAATAAAAATATTAATATGAATAAGATGAAGATTCAAATTAAACTTGCATTTACAATCGAATCTTTAAAATGAGATTGTTTTATATTAACAACTACCTTTATTATGAAATTTTATGATCTATAATGAAATAACCGAAGGTATTGTCTTGAAATAAATATCTAATACTTAATTCATTGTTATATTTTAATAAATTGGTCAATGTTAAATTTATGATTAAATTTAATAAATATTTATAACAATAATTTAAAGTTAAATATATTGATTTAATTTTTATTTATTTATAATAAACATTTATTTTTTTTAAAACATTTATAGTTTCTTTAAAATGATTATTATCCTAATATATAAAAATAATATGATAAAGTATTGTAGAGATTTAAACAAAGATAAAAATTAAGGTTACCAAAACATAATAAAATATTGTAGAGATTTTTACAAATATTAAGGTTAAGATTACCAAATATTATATTATAAATAATATAGGATGAAAGTACATTTAAAAATGGGGGAGGAAGTCAGAGGCGATGGAGGAGAGGCGATTTTTTTGAATTAGTGTTTGGGCGGGTTTCCTTTTTTAGCAGTAGGCCAAATATTGGTTGTAGTTATCCATGGCCGTTTACTATTTTTAGAAACTGGTTATTTTGGTTTAGGACTCCTCTAATTTTGGTCACTGGGGTAGCTCTGAGATATGTTTTGGTTGGATAGATTTTTTAGTTTTAGTAATATTGGTGGGAAAAATGGAAGGTTATGCAAGAATCGAGGGTTTTTTCTTATCTACTTATGCCTAGGATGGTTTAATTGATCCTTCTTTGTTGGAATCCCATTGATAGTGGACTTCCTGGTGGCACTATTCATTACTATGGTCATAATTTTTTTGATCTCAAGGGAGTCTCGTGATCTTGGCCCCATAGTGGGTGATCAGACTGGTGTACAGTGCTGACAGGGGTTTGTTTAAGGTGGCAAATAAATAAATATGGCTAATTAGGTCAACGGGTTCCTGGGCGCGTCAGACGAGGAGGATTGAGATAGAGAAGGTCTCTTCAAGAAAATGGACGAAATGTGCAATTTAAAGAATGAAGGCTATCATTTATAAGAGCCTTTAATACTGTCCACCTATTGGCGCTCTGTTCCACCTCTTCATCTGATTCAATCGACTCATCTAAATCATCTTCTTCATTCCTCAGTTCAAACCACACCTTCTCTGGATTATTCTATGTTTGACTCATCACTTCATACTCAAACTTCCTTCTGACTTCTCTGAAGACCACATTTCGACTATAGACTGTTTTCCTTTATGTAGGATCCTAGATCTTATACCATTTCATTCCTTCTTTGTATCGAATGAAGATACACTTGACTTCCTTCTTGTCTAGCTTGCTCCTTTTTTCCTTGGGAACATGCACAAATGCATCACAACCAAATACTTTGAGATGTGAAACTGAAGGCTTCTTACCAGACCATACCTCATGTGGATTCATGTTGACTAGCACCAACAAAGGAGACATATTCACCAGATATTTTTTAGTGTCAACTGCCTCTACCTCGAATTCTTGTGCAAGCCCAACACCACTGAGCATGCTCCTTGCCTTGTCCATCAACATTCTATTCATTCTCTTAACAACTCCATTTTTTTGTGGGGTATATGGTGTGGTATTTTGGTGTCATATGCCACACTACTTGCAAAATTGAATTCACCACCATTATCAGTTCTCAACACCTTAATCTTCTTATCTGTCTGGTTTTTCTACAAGAGACTTAAACTCTTTGAATTTCTCGAAAACCTATGATTTCTTCCTTAGGAAATATATCCATGCCTTCTTGGAAAAATCATCTATGAAGGTGACATAATACATGGATCCACCAATTGAAGGCACCGAAACAGGGCCAAACACATCACTATGAACTAATTCTAGAATCCCCTTTGCCCTTGTCGCTCCATATTGGAACCTCACCCGACTTTGTTTTCCATATATACAATGTTCACAAAATTCGACTTCTAAATTACATTAAGAGAAGTATTTGACCATACATTTGTTATGCATAGATTGAAGTCCTTTTTCTCCAATTGTCCCAGTCTCTTGTTCCATAGCATGGTCAGGTCAACTTGACAAAGAATTGTCGAGTTGGTTTGAATCAACTCAACCTTATTTGAGTCGATTCGATTCAAGGTCAAGTTGATTTCAGGAAAAATAATGTCATTGCATCCAGTCGAGTCAACATTGTCTAAAAAATTGTATAGGGTTCCAATCCAAACTCCTTTCATTAAGACCATCATACCTATGACCATCTTGCACGTATCCTCATGAAATAGACTATGCACTTCTGTATCACTCATCTTACTAATAGATATCATTTTTCTTTCCAAACCTGGAATATGTAGCACACTTGGAAGGGTTTTACTCCTCCCATCCTACAGTATCAGTCAGACTCTTCCCCATCTGACAATTTTGGTTATCGAGTCATCCCCCAAGAACACATCTTCTTCTTCATATCATTCATATTCAAATAACCATTCTATATGTGGTGTCATATGATAGGATTCTCTTGATTTTATCAACCAAACATCTTGATCCGACTATATACTGGTCGACGCGAGGTACACATTGCCTCCCTTATCTGAAGTCATCTTTCTCTTAGTAGAGTGTTTCTCTTTGGATCTTGTACTAAATTCCATTTCCTTTGACTTGTATTCCTTTTTTTAATGCCTAAATTTACCACATTTCCAACATCTTCTCGTCGAATAAATAGGGGATTTAGATTCACCCTTCGACATAGACTTTCTACCAGAGAATTTTCCTTTATGTCTATCAACCAGTCGACCTCTCACCACTAATGCATATTTGGTCGATCCTTCCATGTACTTCCTTCTCATTTCTTCTAACGGTAGAGACGAAACCACGTATTCTATCACTAATTTGGTTAAATTACTCCCTATAGCCATAACTAAGCTATCCCAAGAATCTGACAAATGACATAACAGGCTAATGCATTTCTACTCCTTAGTGATTTTAATATCCACATAAGATAATTAGACTATTATGGTATTAAACACATTTAAATGATCAGTTACCGAACTTTCCTCACTCATCCTCAAAAGATACATTTTATTTCTAAGGAACAACTTGTTTACCAGGGATTTTGATTGGTATAAGTTCCCCAACTTGTCCCATAGTTTCTTGGCCGGATATTCACTTGAGACATTCAACAACACAAAAATGCAAGACAAAGTCAAATTGTACTCCTTTCCCTTCTCTCAAGTTTCTCCCATTCATCCCTTGACATAACTACCAGAATGGTACCTGGATATACTACTGCCCATCGTTCTCGATCTACAAGGAGATCTTCAATTTTAAGCTTCCAAAGCTCAAAATTTTGGCCATTGAATTTTTTGATCTCTATTCTCGAGCTACTTGCCATTATTTAAGAGCACATTTAAAGATATTTGACTTACAACTCTTACTGGACATAGGGTTTAGATAAGATAAAAGTTTGTTAAAACAAGATCTAATACCACATGTGAGGAAATATAACACTTCCACTCTAAACCTAACAGAAGAGAGGAAGAAAGATTTAAGATATAATGTATATGACAAAAAAAAACCACAATAAACATAGATTTTACCCTAGAAATCTAAACGGGATAACCAACATTCCTTGAGCATCTTTCTCTCTTGTTGTCTTATTCATTCATAATAAAAGGTTACATGCCAAACCTTGGTTTACACCTAAGACACAATCGACAACATACCTTCTTTCTTTACACAAGAACAACTTTGTAATCAATTCAACTTACATCTACATGACCAACAAGCTCTAAAACGATTTCTCTAAAGATTAGCTTTTACAACATTACAACACACCTTATTTATAGTATTTACAGTAGGAAAAACCCTAAATAAAGGTGCCCAAAAATGGTTATATATCCTCAAAGATCATTGGCTAAAAATCTTGTGAATCTCAGGATTTTGTTACAGTCGATTACTAAGTCGGATTACATCTCAACTACTAGTTGACCTTCATTTGGTATTCATTTGGTTGCCACACGACAACCTATCAACCTCTTTTTGGTTGAACTCTTCAACTTGCTGTTGATTATATTGACTTCAAATTTTCTTGGTCGATCCACCTCAACTTTCGAATTTCATTGCTAGTCGATGTTGGAATTACTAAGACAACTGAGGGGGGGGGGTGAATTAGTTGTTACTGTGCTTAAATTTTTTGTGCCTATTAAATTATTATTAACCTTCTCCAAGTGATCATCAAGATTATGCAAGACATGATAAACAAAAATAACAAACATCACTCACACATATGATATACACAGAGACATATATTCACGAGGAAACCCATAAAGGGAGAAAACCTCTTCTTCTTCGAATTATAGGCAGTCTTTTAAGTTCTGTACATCATATTTCTTTGAGAACCAACTCAAAATGAGGCTACAACCTCTTCTTTAACAAGCTGCAACTTGGTGAGAGTACCAACTCTCTGGTTTCTCTAGCACCCACTAGAAGGAAGCACCAACTCCCTGAGTGTTCCAACGCCAACTGGATGGAAGCACCAACTTCCAGTCACACAGACACCAACCTGCATAATATAGAACAATGGTTCTCCGTTGCACCACCCTACCACCCTGGTTTTTCTGGCTGCAACCATATGGAAGCTACAACTCCCTGTGTTCAAGCACCCACTTGAAACTCTGAGGACAATAGTACTCCCTAGCACCACCCTACCACCCTGGTTTTTTTGGCTGCAACCAGATGGAAGCTACAACTCCCTGTGTTCAAGAACCCAATTGAAACTCTGAGGACAAAAATCCTCTCTAGAACCAACTTACCACCCTGAGATATAAATATTTGCTGGCTGTAATTTATTACAGTGATACATTATTTATCAATGGCTTACCAGTCTCATCAATGTTATGCTACACTGGTCTACTTTGCCTGCATCAGTGTCTTCCTGCTTGCATCTTCTTGCACTTAAGTTCTCGTACAATATGATTTTTTCACCATTTCTTCTCTGTCCAGCTTATGTTCTTCATCTCTGCATTTTCTCCCTCAGTTCATGCTGTAATCTTCATTGATTATAGTTCGACTAATTTTTACAGAGAAACAAAAACCTCTCTTTGTCATGACATTTTTATTTTATTCCTGCTCTCATTATCCGTTACACTCCGCATCTCCAATGCTTAAGTCGAGAATCTAAAAAACGCTCAGGCAACATGATTCCAATGCCCAGGAACAATGATTCAACCGCTCAGTAACAATGATTTAGTTAGTGTAACTGAATCCTAACTGATCAAGAAATCACAAAGTGAAACAAAAATCCTTCAATCAGACTCTGTTTGATCAACGCCATTAGATTATACACGCAAAGGACCTTATGACTTTTCAATGCGTAACCTTTGACGTGGAGCCTAGCAGCGCTAGCTCCTTCCCCCATCTTCCGTTGATGTGACCTTGGGATATGATATCATGTGACCATGCAAATGCGGGCGCAACCAAAGGTGGTTTGAGATCAAACTGCATTTCACCCCGTAATTTACCTCGAGCCTCCACGTTTCCTTTCTCCAAAACCAAGGTTTCAATTGCGGCCTGCCCTTAACTTTTTAAAGTTCGTGAACCTTCAATCCCCGCAATGCGACGAGACCGTCGATCTCACAATCTTGAAAGTGCTATTGAATAGACGGTTCAGATATATCCTCTCAAGTCCACGGATCAAATCTAGCCTTCCTAAATCAACGATTGTGATTTACTTCCTGATCTGGGCTATGGGAGTTTCAAATCTCAAACCCTGCTTTTCTCTGTATGCCAATATTATGGAGTCGATGATCTGCATACACTTGTCCTTCTCAATTGACGAATCTGCCTCTACTTCGGGGATTTTTCCTCTCAACTAGATCAATGAACCTGTGTCTCCTTTCTCGATCAATGGTTGAGATCTTCTTCGCTACTCTAGGCTTCGACGATTTCAATTCTCAACCTTCACGCTCTACCAGAATGCTTTTAGTCGGAGTCCATAGATTCCTACCATGTGTCCTCCTCAAATTGACGGTCCTCGTTCACTTCGAGACTTCGGCCTTTGGGAGATTCAACTCCTCTACACTTGCTTGCTCTCGGAGCGTTTCACCCGAAGTCCACAATCTAACGACGCGTGTCCCCTTGAATCAGACGATTGAGGATTACTTCGGGCCTTTACCTGAAATCCACAGATTTACACCACATCTCTTCTGGATCAGACGACCCAGATCCACTTCGGATGATTCAATGCTTGAGATTTACTATGAACAATCTGGTGACTGAGATCTATTTAGGATGATCGGATGATCGATATTTACTTCGTCTCTCCGGCTCTTTGGGCTTCAGGAGTTTCATATCTCAACTAAAAACTCTCGAAGTGATTTCTCTGAAGTTCATGATCCGTCGCCACGTATCCCTTTGGATATGACGGTTGAAATTTACTCTGGCTCTTCGTCTCTCCGGGCTTCGGGAATTTAAATTCTCAACTGGAAATTATTGAAGTGAGATTTCTCCGAAATATCAGATCAGCTAAAATGTACTCCCCCGATGATCAACGAACTAGATTCTCCTCCTGGTGATGAACAATCTCAAGTTAGTTCGGCTATTTCACCTCCTTTTGATCCACGAACTTCCAGAGTTGTGGATCTTACGCCACCTGTCCTCCTTGATGATGGACGGTCCCAAAATACTTTGGGACTTAAATTTTTTTGTAAGTCCTCTCTTCTGCGTTCACAAAGTGTTAAGGCTCGTGCACCTTGTTTCAATCAGATAACTATTGGTCCTCTATGCTGTGATCCAACGGTCACTGTCGCCTTCTCTCCCGAGCTTCTGATATCTTTGACTTAGAAGGTTTTTTAAGTGTTCAAAGGTCTCGACCTTTTCTCCTCCTGCGAGTCCGTCTCTTGGACCTCATCTGCACTTCTAGAAAGTGCTATCTCTTTCGAGATTTCTCGTCTTCGTCGGTGCTATTCTTTCCATCAATGAAAAGCACACTCTTCCTGTAAACGCGCCAATAGTCGATCCAACTCGACTATACTTTCACTACAAAGATAATAACAACCCAACACATATATCCATTTGGTCTTTTTGTGACCCACACATCTATAAAGGGAAGCCTACCATTAACATAAAACTCTATGGTGAGTTTTATGTGACTAGAATATCTATTAAGGTTGTCATCAAATTCATCCAATTTATCATGACCATGGGTCCATTTTGATGATGGACCACATTTTTCTAGTCCAAAATGTCTAGTTAAAAATAGATGTGATGAACCTTGAAGAACACTCATATCATA
This sequence comes from Picea engelmannii, assembly GCA_009831015.1. Classification (NCBI taxonomy): domain Eukaryota; kingdom Viridiplantae; phylum Streptophyta; class Pinopsida; order Pinales; family Pinaceae; genus Picea; species Picea engelmannii. Next base: position 429,139 of record ML781904.1, on the reverse strand, counting down.
ACATTGATCATAGAAGTATTAGAACTGAGATACTCCAATTTAATAGACCAATCCTATAAGATGTATCTCAACCTTCATTTTTGTATCCATTAAGGAAAATTTTGAATTCATACACCTTGTCAATCAATCTAGGTGGAAGCACCTTTTTTTCTTCAATTCCACGACATGTATCCATCATCTTAGGTAAATAATATATATATTTACTTTTTAATTTTGAAGACATTCTTTCATAGGTTCCATCTATGCCTTCATGGGTGTGTCCCACACACAAGAACCTATCTCGATAGTGATGAAGACACCAACCAAAATATAACAATACTTATCATCACTTGTTGCACTGTCTAGTTGTAAAAACAAATGTAGAGGAATATTTGTCTTGACTTTCCCATCTTCCATGATATAGAACATCATCTTTGTACTCTCTACATTTTGAGTAAATCTAAGTGTCAAGTATTGCCTCTAAAATTGATCTTTTTGAATTTCCACTTTCATAAAGGAGATCGCCATAGATATCAAGGTGTGGGTAGTCAAGGTCCCTTAAGCACTTAGCAAGGGATGTAATGCTAAATTGTGATCCCATACGTACAAATGGTAGGGGGAAATTACCAAATCCTCTTGTATTATTCCCATGTGTTAACATATTTTTCAATGACAAATCAAAGTTTTTTCATGCAACAAATTTCCATTTGACACGTAGCCTTGAGATTGACATCTTTGTTTTGGCTATTTTATCATGGATAAGGCTGAAACACTCCTTTGGAAATTGATTTGACATAATTTTGTGGGCATAGTAGCAATATAGTCCACACATAATGTCCTTGTTATATTTGTTCAATCTAGCTTACGCCTTTTCTTCCAACTCTTTTGTAGTTGTTGACTTCATCTATGATTTCAACATGATAACTTCACTACATTTACTAAAGTTGGTGTTCTTTGAGAATACCACATCTTGAAAATGAGTATTCCATATCTTACTCATTATTGGTTGTGATATTGATGGGTAGATAAGTTTTTCAAGACCCTCATAGATCTCTCTGGAAAAGATATTTGTGTGTAAGTCAAAGGAAAAAATGTCAGAGGAGCATGAGTGCCATCTTATTCAACTTGATGTGTTTGTTTTTGTGAAAAATCTAAATTACCCATTACAATTCTATGTAGTATTTCAATGGTTTCCACACTATTTTCATGTGTTGGTGTTACAAGGAATGCTTTTCATATTACCTTGTTCGAAATATTTCTAGTAGTTATATAAGGTGCTTCGAGGAATCTTATGTATCATGTACCATGATTTCTTACCAATAACATTCTCATCAAGTCTCATGTCCTTTATTTTCCTAAAAATGGGAGGGAGATCATGGCCATGGAACTTTGACATGACAATGTGTGAAAGGAGTGAATTCAAGACAAATTTCCTAAGACCATTTTTATTTTTCATTCCATATCACTTCTAGCATTGACAATAGATTTCCTCTCCATGGACTGAAGAAAATCTTGTTTACAACATTCCTCCATGGCCAAAAGTTAGTGTTATTGCTCAAACTATCACTTAAGGGAAAGTCCCACCCTATGGAGTAGAGCTTGGTGCAACGAATAAGAAATCCACCCACTTTTACCTCAGTGGAATTGCCTCTACACTTTAAGTCTAAGATCTCTAACCTAAGGATAATATTCCTAGGAGGTCAAGACTAAGTCCTATTATTATATCTGAAAGGGAAGGTTCAGGACTTGTTTTGACTTGGAGTTTCTAACTTCTCTTAGGGGTAAAGTGCATCAAGTAGAGAGACGGGAAACTAAGAATATTAATTGATAACTAGCTCAAAGAGAATATGAATTAGACAACAATGCTCAATTGCGAAGTGCTTGGAACGTAAAATGTTTGTATTGTACCCAAAATATGTATCAAATCAATGTACCATTCATCATACACCATTTATCGATCCGTAAGTTACATGCCTATTCTTAACCAATGAAAGAGGGTAGATTATGTGCTAATTATAAGCATCCAATGATCATGTGCTAAAGAACTTAGACAATGGAATATTTCTGCTAGTACACCACTAGGAGAGCATAATAATATTTTTCCAATGAGAGAATTCAAACCATAGATGAATATCCAAATAATGCAGTTATGTGAACCATGAAATACTTTAAACAAGTGGCATGAAAACCAATGAATGTAACCAATCCAAGAGGTATTTGAAATGTGTAAGGGACAACAAGTACAAACATGCTGACAATCATACATCGACAATAAATTTTAGTGAACATATTGCACCATTGTATCATTACCACAATGACCCTTTCTTATGAATTTTATACCATAAACCACACATATTATCAATGTTGTAATAGAGTGTTAAAGGCAATTAATAAAGGAGTAAACATATGATCTATGTGACTTGCCAAACTCAAACTCAAAAATGGTATTTAGGGTATTTTGAGATCACATTTATTTAATCATTCAATGTATTAAAATTCATAGGATTGAGTATGTGTGCATCATATTTCAACATAGATAATATAAAATTATAGGTGTTGGTCAAGAGATATAAAACCATGCAACTAGAGAATACACCATTAGCAATTTATATGATACACTTGAACTCTACAATAAGCCAAACGCTTAATAAACAGAAAGATAGAGCCAATGTCAACCCTTTAAGAGATGTTGTTTGGTGCAAAACCCCCTTCTCTCCAAGGGTTGCGCGACCTCTCGATCTTAGGATCTTCTCAAGACTGAATTGAAACAGTCTTTGATTCCCTACTGGAACCTCTAAGAAACAATCCACAAGTATTTGAAAAACTTGTCCTTCGTGAACAAGTGCTAAAACACAAGTCTCCTCCACGTGACCACACCTTGTGACCACATGCCTATTCGAAAAGGCATGTCACGATTTTTGCGTATTGACTATATGAGTCAACCGATTCTTCATCCTTCGAACTCCCGAGTCCTAAAATTTCGACAAGGACCTAGCGCATGCTAGATCCTCCCTTATCCTTCACCCATATGAACCTTCACGATAACCTGGGGCCAATCTTTCCGAGCGCGTCGAGATTTCGCGTATCGGAACTCCCGATGTGATTCACCTCAGTTCTCCTGATACCCAAAATTATGAAAATTTCGGATCAGATCAACGATCCACAATAGCTCTCCAACCAATAGATGTGATCAAGTCATGATTTTGCGTTTCGTGAATTCTCACAACTCTGCCCTTTGACCTTTCCACTCTATGAGTCAACTAAATGATGATATCTTGTCATGTGTCCCTTCCAATGGACGGTCATGATGATTTCAGGAATTCACGAACTTCACCCTACTTCTTCCAAATCCTTTGTTTTTGTGAAATTCCGATAACTCCTCGCAACTAACCAGTGCGCTACTTCTCCGAGATCTAACAGCTTGAAATATTTTGGCTCTTTATGAATGGATCTTGACCCTCAATCTTGTCCAATCTTCAAATTATTTTCTTAAGGATTTCTCTTGCTCAATCCTCTGTACTTGTCCTTCCTTCGAACTCCAACTTTTTGCGCTCCACCTTTGAGCACTTCAACTCTTCGAAACTTAATTTTTTTTCTAAGTGTCTCCTCTTGAGACTTAAAACCACTACTCCTTCTTAGCTTCTGGCAATTGAAACTTAAATCTTGCCCCTTAGCGCTCACTTGGACTCTGTGTCTTCTTCAAAAGACGTTCTAACGCCCTCCTGGCATACTCTCCGCTCAACTTTTTGAGCTTTCAAACTTTAACACAAGTTTGTTTCTGCACACACTCCTTGCGCTCAATATGCACACTCTGCATATGAAAATTCTTTGCTATCTCTTATGAGCTTTAAGTCAAAAAAGACTTCTTCACACACACTCCTTGCACTCTACATGCACTCCTTGCATAATCTTACAAAAGAGAAACAATTGAACTCCTTCAATTATTCATTCACTCACTATGAACATCATACATTCACAAACACATAACAACACAGTCAAACCATAACAATATCAACAATGTGTATTTGGGTCAATTTCCTCTGTTCTATTCATTCAGAAGAAAACATAATTACAGTTGGTTTTCCTTAAAACTATTACAAGAAAACTTGCCTAAGGACCTAGAGATTTTTTGCTCTCCTTCCTCCTACCTAAATACTATTTTCATAATGTTCAAGTGGTTACCTACTCCATTAATGCAACCTAATGACTAATCAGGGCTAATATCCCACACCTGTAATACATTACAATCGTGTAAAGGATTTACAATCGTTTCGTCATTTCAAATGGTGGCTCGACTTTACATACAGTTAATAAATTAACAAGAAAATAAAAAATATCCTTACACCGCTACCAAGCTGTTTAAGGTCGGTTTGGCTCCTTCGATGTGTTGAGGTGTCGATTCTGATTCCACATTTGCTTCCTTTTGATGTGATAGCAATGCTCCTGCATCATACTCCTCTGGCCAAAAATATTCATGGACTCTTATCCATGAGCTCTCGTACCATTTTTCCATATTTCAAAATATCAGGTTCAGTTACCCAACTCCAATCTTCCACAGGGTGATCCTTCCACTTTACCAAATATTCAGGATACATTTTTCTTTTAGTTTTCCTTCCAACTCTCTGTTCTAAATTTTTCTCCATATGAGGTTTTTCTACTATGGGCATCTGTTCTTCCCATTGAATTTTTTTTCTGATCATCCAATTCTCCAATGTCATCTCTGTTATAAGGATACAAATCTGCAACATTGAATATTAGTGATATCCCAACATTATCTGGCAACTCAATTTCATAAGCATTTGCTGCAAATTTTCTAAGGATCTTGCATGGTCCTATCTTTTCCATCTTCAACTTATTCTATGTTCTTCTTGGAAAGATTTCTTTCCTCAAATGAGCTAAAACTTCATCTCCCACTTCAAATTGAACTTCCCTTCTTTTCTGATCAACCCTGTCCTTATAATTTTGATTACTATCACGTATCTGCCTCTTAACTTGACTGTGAAGTCTTTACATTTCTGTAGAAAAATATTTTGCTCCAACGCTTCTAAATTTATCTTGTTTCAGTTCCTTCAATTCTGCAACCCCTCTCGGCTGTCTTCCATATACTATCTCGAATGGACTTTTTCCAGTGCTTCTATTAACTTAATTGTTAAATGCAAATTCTACGTCTGCCAGAATCTAATCCCACTGACGACATTGTTCAATGACTAAATTCCTTAACAAATTTCCTAGACTCCTATTCACCACTTTAGTCTGTCCGTCTGTTTGAGGGTGATATGCAGAACTAAAATATAGATTATTTCCCAGCCTCTTCCATAAAGCCCTCCAAAAGTGTCCCACAAACTTAGTATCCTTGTCTGAAACTATGCTTCTGGGAAATCCATGTAGTCTCACAACTTATTTGAAAAACAAATTGGCTATGTGTATAGCGTCATTTGTTTTTTGGCATGGTATGAAATGTGCCATCTTGGAAAATCTATTGACCACAACAAATATGGAATCACTTCTCTTCTGGGTTCTAGGTAATCCCAATACAAAATCCATACTAATTGCATCCCAAGGCCTTTCTAGAATAGGCAATGGCTGATACAAACCAATGCTTTGTCTCTTCCCCTTTGCATGTTGAAAAATATTACATTGATCTACAAATATCTTCACATATGACCTCATACCTGGCCAATAATACAAACTATTCAGTTGTGCAAATGTTTTGTCATGACCAAAATGTCCAGCTAAACCTCCACTATGTTTTTCTTTCAACAAATTATCTCTCATTGAACATCTTGGTATGCACAATTGGCTTCCTTTAAACAACAATCCATCCCGTATCAAACATTATGACCATGAGTTGTTATCCCTCAACAAAGGATTTCCATATGCTTCATAAGCCTCCTTAAAATCTGAATCTTCCGGATACATTTCCTTAAGGTTCTCAAACCCTAAGGTCTTCACTTGAAATTCCCGTATAACCAAATTTCTCCTGCTCAAAGCATCTGCAACTTTGTTAGCACTTCGAGAAATATGTTTAATGACAAGAGTAAAATTCTGCATGAATTCTACCCACTTAGCATGTCTCTGATTCAACTTCTATTTCCTAGTAATAAATTGCAAAGCTTGATTAGCACTATACAAGACAAACTCTTTTGGAATTAAATAATGTCTCCATTTTTTCAAAGCTTGAATCACTGCATAAAATTCCTTGTCATATGTAGAATATTTATTCTTAGCATCATTCAAATTCTCACTGAAATAAGCAACTGGCCTATTATATTGACTCAAAATTTCTCCGATGGCTACCCCACTTGCATCACACCTCACCTGAAATTTCTTTCCAAAGTATGGTAAAATCATAACTGGTTGTTCTGTTATCTTCTTCTTCAACGCTATGAATATTTTCTTAGCCTCCTCTGTCCAATTAAAATACTTATGTTTCTTCTTCACAATATCCATCATTGGTGCACATATACCACTAAAATTTCTGATAAACTTTCTATAAAAACTTGCTAAACCATGGAAACTTCTCACCTCAAATATGCTCCTGGGTGACAACCATTCTTTGATTGCTCTCACATTTTCTGGATCCATATTCAATTCATTTGAAGATATCACAAAACCCAAATATGTGAGCTCTGTCTTCATAAAATAACTTTTCTTCAAGTTTATTAACAACTTTTCTTGCTGCAATTTCTTCATCACTAATGTCAAGTGCTTTAAATGTTCTTCCTCTATTTTGATGAAAACTAATATATCATACAGATATACAATAACAAATTTACCTATGAAGTTCTTCAGTACTTCATTCATAAACCTCATAAATGTACTTGGAGCATTTGTCAATCCAAATGGCATGACTAGCCATTCATATAAACCTTCATTTGTCTTGAATGCTGTTTTCCATTCATCTCCATCTCTCATTCTTATCTGATGATATCCACTCTTCAAGTCTATTTTTGAAAAATAGCTCACTCCACTCAAAAATCCATCAAATCATCCATCATGGGTAAAGGAAATCTATACCTGATAGTTATGTTGTTTATGGCTCTAGAATATGTACACATTCTCCATCCCCCCTCCTTTGGACTTAATACAGTTGGAACTGCACATGGGCTTAGACTTTCCCTGACTAAACCTTTATCCAACAACTCTTGAACTTGATTTTTAACTTCTTCATTCTCTCGAGGTGTCAACCTATACGTTGCTTTATTTTGTAAACTGGCTCCTGGAATCAAGTCAATATGGTGGCTAATACTCAAAATAGGTGGTAATGAGTGAGGCAACTCATCCACTACTATGTCAGCAAAATTCTCCAACAATTCTTGGATTTCTTCAGGTAAATCATCCACATAAGTATTGGTAAGGATAAATCTTGGTTTCCTTACTACAACAAATTGCATTTCCCGATCTTTCTTGATCTCCTTCAAGAGTTCCTTCCCACTCATGAGAAGTTTTCTTGTGCTGGCTTCTTCCTTTTCTTTCTTCTCTTCTATTGGCAGTAACATGTGGGTTCTACCGTCCTTTTCCATAGTATAAGTGTTTTTCCTCCCATCATGAATAACATTCCTACCAAACTGCCATGGTATTCCCAACAAAATATGACAAACATCCATGGGAATTACATCACACAAAATCTCATCTTTATAGCTTCCTATTTTAAATTCAACTTTGCATTGTTGACTTACCATTACTTGATGTCCTTTTTGCAGCCATGATACTTTGTATGGAATTGGGTGTGCAGTTGTCTCTAGCTCCAAATTCTCCACCATCTCTGTGGATACTAAATTATCGGTACTCCCACTGTCTATAATCATCTTGAAAACTTTGTCCTTTGTCTTACAAGCAGTCCTGAACAACCTTGTCCGCTGAACTGAGTCTTCTATTTCTTTCTCTGGATTTAGAAGAACTTTCCTCATCATAAGATTTTGTCCTCCTTCTGCTGCCTTGCTTCCACATTCTTCTGGTCTTCATAAATATGTGCATCTCCTCCTCCTTCTCTCTTCCTCTTGGGACATTCCCAAGACATATGTCCTGTCTTTCCCCAGGCATAACACTTAACTCCACCTCCTCTACTTCTTCCTCTCCCTTGAGGAAAATAATTTCTCCCACCAAATGGTCTTCTTTGGGAACTTCCTCCTCTTTCAAAATGACCATATGATTTCTCATTCTCATCCTTAGCTTTCGGTGCCTTATCATAAACAACTCCCTTACCTCTATTTAAGCCTCTTCTTCTGTTCCATTGACCCTGGATTCTGGCCAACTTTTCTTCTTTCTTCAATGCAATCTGATAATCATCTTCCACTTTCCTCACAGTCATCATACTAATTTCATCCTGAATTTCATACCTCAAACCATTTATATAATTGGAAACTTTTTCATCATCCTTCTCTCTTTGTCCAGTCCTAATATTTAACCTATAAAATTCTTCTATATACTCTTTCACTGTCATGCCTCTCTGTCTCAGGTTCTGCAATTTTCTGAACAACTCTATCTGATAATCCCTTGGTATGAATTTAGCCTTCAGTTTAGCTACCATCCTATCCCAATTATTTATCTTATGTTTGCCTTTGATCCTTCTTTATGCCTGCAGTTCATCCCACCACAGTGATGCGTGTCCTTTTAATCTCGTGACAACATGTCTCACCTTCATTCCTTCCTTGACATCTTCATAGTCGAAATACTTATCCAGGGACCTTATCCAGCCCAATAACTCTTTGGCATCCAAATTACCTTCATACATTGGGACGTCCATCTTTGCTCTAGCTCCCACCTTCACAACAACTTTCAGTAGGCGTTCTTCAGCCGGATCTTCCCCTATAACTTCTTCAATTTCTATTTCTTCACTTTCTGCATCACTGACATCTTCAGTGACAGATGTTTCCCTTTGTATTTCTTCCATTGCTTCCAATCTTGTGTGAATTTCTCTTACTTCTCTTCCTGCAACACGATTTTCTATAGGTGGTATTGTGCGTACTCTCGGTGACATCACTTCAACTATTCCTAACACACTGAGTTGAACTTCAAATCTTTTTCAAGCTCTGATACCACTTGGTGCAGACCCCCCTTCTCTCCAAGGGCTGTGCAACCTCCCGGTCTTAGGATCTTCTCAAGACTGAATTGAAATAGTCTTCAATTCCCTGCTGGAACCTCTAAGAAACAATCCACAGGTCTTTTCAAAACTTGTCCTTCGTGAACAAGCGCTAAAACGCATGTCTCCTCCACATGGCCATGCCTTGTGACCACATGCCTATCCGAAAAGTTGCATTGACTATGTGAGTCAACCGATTCTCCATCCTTCGAACTCCCAAGTCCCGAAATTCCGACAAGGGCCCAATAAATGCTAGCTCCTCCCTTATCCGTCACCCATATGACCTTTTGTTATAACCTGGGGATAATATTTCTGAGCGCCTCAGGATTTCGCATATCAGAACTACCAATGTGATTCACCTCCGTTCTCCCGATACCCAAAATTACAAAAATTTCGGATTAGATCAACGGTCCACAATATCTCTCTAGCCAACGACTGTGATCAAGTCGCGATTTCGCGTTTTGGGAATTCTCACAACTCTGCCCTTTTACCTTTCCACTCTGTGAGTCAGCGAAATGCTGATCTCTTGCCATGTGTCCCTTCTGATGGACGGTCTCGATGATTTCAGGATTTCGCGAACTTCACCCTACTTCTTCCAAATCCTTTGTTTTTGTGAAATTCCAATAACTCCTCGCAACTAACCAGTGTGCTACTTCTCCGAGATCTAACGGATTGAAATATTTTGGCTCTTTCTGAATGGATCTTGACCCTCGATCTTGTCCAATCTTCAAATTATTTTCTGAAGGATTTCTCCCTCTCAATCCTTCGTACTTGTCCTTCCTTCAAACTTCAATTTTCTGTGCTCCACCTTTGAGCACTTCAACTATTCGAAACTTATAATTTTTTCTAAGTGTCTCCTCTTGAGACTTAAAACTACTACTCCTCCTGAGCTTCTGGCAATTGAAACTTAAATCTCACTTCAAAAGACGTTCTAACGCCCTCCTGGCATACTCTGCCCCCAACTTCCCAAGCTTTCAAACTTTAACACAAGTTTGTTTCTGCATGCACTCCTTGCGCTCGATATGCACATTCTGCATATGAAAATTCTCTGCTATCTCTTCTGAGATTTAAGTCGAAAAAGACTTCTTCACACACACTCCTTGCACAATCTTACAGAAGAGAAACAATTGAACTCATTCAATTATTCATTCACTCACTATGAACATCATACATTCACAAACACATAACAACACAGTCAAACCATAACAATATCGACACTGTGTATTTGGGTCAATTTCCTCTGTTCTATTCATTCAAAAGAAAACATAATTACAGTCAGTTTTCCTCAAAACTATTACAAGAAAACTTGCCTAAGGACCCAGAGATTTTTCTCTCTCGTTCCTCCTACCTAAATACTATTTTCATATTGTTCAAGCGGTTACCTACTCCATTAATGTAGCCTAATGACTAATCAGGATAATATCCCACACCTGTAATACATTACAGTCGTGTAAAGGATTTACAATCATTCCGTCATTTCAAACAGTGGCCTGACTTTACATAAAGTTAATAAATTAACAAGAAAATAAAAAATATCTTCACACCGCTACCAAGCTGTTTAAGGTCGGTTTGGCTCCTTCGATGTGTTGAGGTGTCGATTCTGATTCCATGTCCTCTTCCTTTTGATGTGATATCGATTCTCCTGCATCATTGTTGGACCCCCTAAGGTGTCGTTTTGTTTCTATGAAGTATGTGGAACGATGCAACATCCAAACAATGTCAAAGAGAGGTCATGCCATGATCAAACACACACTTTCAATTTTTGTAGTCTTGAACAATTATAAGATATTTAAATAGTGATTAGAAGGGGTATTGGTTTGCTCTTTTAGGAAGTCATTTGACCCTTTATCATATCAATTTGTTACTATGATAGTTTGGAACAAGAAATATTCATAACATTTCAAAAAAATGGTGTGATAAATAATAAATTGTAACCCTCATTCACACATGTATCTAGTAAATTAACTAGATATGGAAACAACAGTAAACTAGATTATTAAACTCATTCCTTCATCATTTTTTTTTTTTATGTGTGAGAGTAATAACCATGAAATATACTCCAATGTTTCAAAGATTAATGATCTAGATAAGATTTGTTTCCATGTGTTCCAAGAACTGGTATTCAAGACATCCACAAATGGTTGAGTGTGGTTCAAATAAGATATTCCTAATTAAACCAAGAGTTACATCCTTTGTAAGAGTTAAAAAAATAAAACTAGATTTAAAACCCTCTTATTCCAACAAATAAATATTATTTAGGAGCAAGTTAGCATGCGTAAATAATTATGTGTATCATTGAAGCCCAAGCAATCTAGACAAAAAATATGACGATGCAAACCCTAGATTGCAAACAAAAAATAAAAAAGAAAAAAAAGGGAAAGAGGATTTTGGTTTTTTGGGTGGTTGAAGAAAAGAATAGACCAGTTCCTAGAGAGGATTACGGGGTCTCTACACCAAATCTAGGTGAAGATTTATGGTTAAATATAATACAATGTTGATGGAACCCATATAATTTCCCCTCAAGCGTTGTCCAGGGTTATAAGGTTCTCTTCAATATTGGATGGGGGGATTGGTCCATGAAGAAGCCTCTCCAAGTACTAATAAGGTGATCTCAAAGGTTGACCAAGGAAGAAGGGAATATCCCTAGGATGCCATACCTTAATGTATTGGAACAATTCTTCAATGGTAAAAGGGGGAAGGCAAGAATACTATAACTTAGTTTCCCCTCTAGTGGAGAAATATTCACTTCTTTGGCCTTGTAGTAGTTCTATCCTCCAACGAACCTGGAAAATATTCCATATAACCCTTGAAAAAAATCCTAAAACAACACATAGAAGAATATAGATGCACAAGAATTTTGTAGGCAATTTTTATCAATAATCTCCAACAAAGAAAATGAGAGAGGTCTCCTCCTTTTATAGCCAAGGATCCTCCTCAATAGATTGTGCTAGCTCAATACCAAGAACTCAAAATCATTGGCCTAGTCAAAATACAATAAATGGGATAGACTATCCCTCAAAATCATCCAATACAAGAGTTTCCCCTCTCAAATGGCCCAAATACATCAAACAATACCACACATGTGAGATAGAGAGGGCTAAGATAGATGTGCCTCTCAAAATATGTGCTGAAGTCCCATCATTGGGGGAAAGATGAGTCAAACATGACCCAAGGACTCCAATTCCCCTCTAACCAACTGTCAAAATGTGAGGAATGGTCCAAACAAGAAATAACTATGTCAAAATGCATGACATCACCCCCACACATGTGGGCCATCCATGTCAACAATCCAATGCACGTGGCATGTTTGACCTCCTCTAGGTGGGTGATCCTCAAATAAATAATGGTGATATATGCCAAATCATCCAATGGTCAATCTAACCACCTGAAACCACCCCAACAACTTATAACCAACTCCTCAAATGCATCAATGGTTCCCACGTGTGGTTCAAGGAGATACTAATAATGCATGAATGTGAGTACAACATCCAATTGAGAAAGGAGAGAAAATCTAAGTGGTACATATGGAAAGTGTGATGACATGGAATCCATATCATGGCCTAATGCATTGTCATGGATCCCAATGCGGTGACATGTATCCCAATGTAGTACATGAATCCCAAGACAAATGAAACATATACCAATGTCTGTAGATATGATCAATTAGGAGTATATGGATCCCATTTTTGTGTCACAAATATCGAGGCATGATACACATATCCCAATGCAAGGTACCCACTTAAAGTGATGGGTCTATCTTATTAACATGACATTATATGATACACCTGGTGATATCTCTTAACACAACATAACAAATAAGGGTTAGTTTTAATATTTTCCTTAATTTTATAATGGGGGAACAATATTAACCCTTATACATGTACCAAGTCTTAGGGAAGGGAAAGACTTTATGTGATGGAAAAGTAAAAATATGAATAATGATGGAAAAGGGAAGGGAAAGACTTCATGTGATGACCCTCAATTTAGTAATTTATATGCATAGGTATTTTTACTTGTTTGTATAGCTTTCATGAGCTATGATTTTTTATACAATAGCCTTCAAGAGGGAGATATAGCATTGAGTTATTTGTCCTCGACAATGTTTCTCTTACTACCCCTTTATACCTTTTTCTTATGTGTTTAGTTTATTGAACACATGCCTTCTTATTTAAATGTTCATAGACAAGCTAGGGACTAGGGGCATTGGCCTCATAGTAAGGTGGCATTGCTCAAGCTTTTTGTTTTTGGATTTTTGATTTTATCAATTCACCTCTAGACATTTTGGGATTTATTAATTCAAAAATTTCATCAGTTAGACCTTTCTTTTAACCTTTAAGAAGTCATACACGATCAAGATAGATTTTTATATGGATGGAATGAAATTAGATAGGGAATGTGGAAAATTTCTAGCATGGTTAGGATGTGGACAACACTATCTTGGCTAAGTACCTAGTAATATAAACTGACCTGAGAAATGACACACTTCTAGAGGAAAAATATGGTCCCCCAAAGAACAATGAGGCAAATAATAAAACTATGCATGTTATGAAGTGCTATCAGATTTTGATTTAGCATTTACCACTTTCACGACTAACTAGGAAGTTATAAAATCACATCCAAATGAACACCAATACATGGAATATCAATATAGAGCATAATGAAACCATACTATACCATCCTATTGTACCGACACCAACAACTCCTGTTACAAGGGAAAAACTCTCTATGGCCAAGGGTAAACCACAATAGACAGGTATGACTGCATAAATCAACTCAATTCCAACATATGCTATATGATTTAATGTGAAAGATAAGAAAGAGGCCTACCTCGATCCAACGTTTGATGATGTTCCACCATTGAGCACTTCGACCCAAAGCTTTATACTTGCAATAAGTTATTAAAAAACGAGCAGAGCAAGTATATAGTGATGATATAAAGGGGTTAGCACATTAGATAGCATAATCCATCAATAAACATTACAAACATTCCCATGGATAATAATCATATATTTTCAATATACCAATAGGACGGGAAAGGAGTATTTCTATTAATAATTGATCAACAGAAGTGACAACATTATAGACTTCCATGTTGGCACGGTTCAAAACCAAGAAACCAAGTTCCTTCCAATTGGGCCTCCACCACTTCAATCCTCCACCAAAGGCAATCTCATAAGAGAGAGTCAATGAGGTTCTCTCAACAATAGGGAAGGAGCTTGGGGGATGAACACTGTGTTCAGACTTGAGGGACAAAAGGATGTAGACTCAATATGAAGTAATTTCTCCAGAGTAACTTTGCTCTCAAAGTTGAATGCTTTCCCCTTATTTTCCATAGCTCGAAATTGTGCTTTTATAGCCTTCAGAATGCAATTGAAGGGCTGAGTTAGAACATTTCTAGTAGGTGGAAGGCCAAGGATCAAAGATCTTCTGTCGTGACATGGAAACCCGACCTCATTTTTGTATTTTCTAGCACAAATCCCGATATACATGGGCTGTAGTGGAGTAGCCAACGTATACACATCTTGCATAGCTGATAGGGAGCGTATATGTGGAAAAATGTATATTTTTGGCTCTGGATTCATCAAAAAGGGATGACAAGTCTGCATAGGGAAATGGAAAAAGGCCCTCTGTGCAAGATAACAATGGTGAGACAAATATTTCTATAACAACTCCCCTTTTTCTTGTTTTTGTCTATGAAGCCAGAATTTTTGTCAAGAAATAGGGACCCGTTGAATCGAAAACTCGCCACCAGTTATATAGCCTACAAATGGTTGCAAGGCATACTAAAGTTATTATGATAAATATAATTAGTAGGTGGGACCCCTTAGAAGAGAAAATAAGTGAATGGTTTATTTTCAATTAATCATAAGATAACAATGAATGCTTAAAAACAAATTCAAAGGATAATCTACATTTATGATATGCATGGCGATATTTTCCTTTCTCCAGCTTAATTATGACATCTTCTTTAACTTGGTTGCATATGAAAGATTGAGATAAGACTCATAAAATTTTAAAGGGTTCCTCGTATTTCATACACCTATGCTCATACAATGTCATTACATTCTGATGTTTCTTTGGGGAATTTATCTGTTATAATCACAAATAATGAATGTTTATTTTAAAAGGTTTGTTACATTCTCCTAAACCTCATCACATTCCATGTCAAGAATTTGAGGATATATATTGCAAGTAACAATGTATACATGACAAAACACATATATTATATTCCATATGAAGTGGTTATTTTCGAGCTTCATGTTACAAGATGGCGATACATGAAATAATTTAAACGATGGAGTATAAAAATTCGTATAGCATGTGGTATATGTATATGAGCTTTGAGTCAATGATACAAATTTGTTTTTGGGATTCCATTCGAGCTTTGGTTTATGTTACACATTAGGTCCACCGACCAACATATATCAATGTATTGCATTTGGTTTATGCCATAAATGTGGTTTAATAATGCAAACCATAGTTATTGAAATGGGTCGTCATCCAATGGTTATAGTGATACAACAATTATGATGTGATTTACATGGATATGGCATGATAACTCCTGCATACTTGGCATTCAACCTTGTATTTGATTGGTTGTTATAGCACTTGTCAGAAAGGTGAAATGTGACATGGAAAGGGTTTTGATTGCATATGATTTTGGGTTAATGTGAGGCTGACCATGCATTCAATTCACAAGGACATGGGTATTAACCCATCACTTTGTGTATACTACCCTCATTTTGAAGTTTGACATCATTTTCACTGCTCTTGTGAAGATATTACAATCTGAACCTAGTAAGAAATCTCGACCATGGTGGTTTTGATAACTTTCTCCACATATTTTTTCAAGTATTTAAAGAACTTGATGCAAGTATGCAAACACCAACTCGTTTATCCATCAAATGTTTGATTTATTTGCAATTATAATTTATGGTGGCTCTGTTTGGACTAGTTTTGAGTGTGTTTTTCTCCCCTGTTCTCTTATTCTATTGAAGAATCTCCAAAATAAATCTTGATATCATTCATTTGTTCACTTTCCATATTTTTCACTGCAATATTATCAGTCCAACTTATTGTGAAAGAACCCAGTTGAGTTTATGTGGTAAAATGATCAGGGTTCGAGTTATCTCGATGATATTTTATTTTTTCACAATTATAGTTTGACAAGAGATATTCTGGTTGAATACTCAAGTTTTCTCAGCTGTTTGTTGACTTAATATCAATAAATTAAGTAAATTTTGTAGGCTCACGGTATGTTTTCCTGAAGTATAAAACCCATAAAACACAAGACTTTACAAATCAATATTCTGTTAAAATGCCTTACATGCTTGATTTTGAGTTTTCTTAACTCTGGTTTCAAAGCTACATGCAATCATTTTTGTCAAGATAAAGGTTGGTTTTGAAAACTCGACCTGTTAGTCACATGTGAAAGCCTTTCTAATGAAGTTTTGAATGTATGGTTGATTTTGAGTTATGGAGTTGGGATTTTTTGACTTTGAATTCAAAGTTGTTGATGTTCATAATGGTATTGTTTTGTGCCAAGTCTAGGGTCGGATTTGAAAACCCGATTTAAGTTTTACTATGAATATACTCTTGCCAGAGTTTTGAACCCACGATGATATGATACATTCCTTTGCTAGTCTCAAAGGCATGTATTATAGATTATGGTTTTGACTTCTGTATGATGGGTTTGCAATCTGTGTTCATATTAAGAGTTATGCTATTGATTATAATGACGGGTTTGAAGGTGTTGGTGCCCTCATTGATCCAGGCAGAAATCGGTGGCCACCCACTTATTCCACTGGCTTAAAACAAGGGTTTCCACCTTGGCTGTTTTTCTACAAATTTTCAGGTCCTAAACTTCCAGGGTCGTTTTGAGGCCCTAAACAACATTTTTTGGGCCCACCACAGTCACACTATAGGCTTTAGACAAAGTGTAACGATAAAATATGTATTCCTTATATAGACCTTTCAAATGAGCTAGCATGCATCCCAAACATAGATCACATGCAAAAGTTACGCCCTTGGGAAGTCAATGTACCAATTACCCCCATCGGGGCCCACAAACCTTTTGGAGTTTCATCTTTCGGGGTTAGGGTTTTTGGATTTTCTTTATGTTAAAAATGCCTCTAGAGACTCATTGTAAACATCATCATATTCTTGCGAATGAGCACAACCATCACATCTCTTCTCATAGATAAGATGCCACCATTTTAGCGAGTCATTCACTCTATAATTTTACAGTTTCTGTACAGTCTCTCATTAATAAAAATTGTGCATTACTGTATCTCTGTGTTTATTGAAATATCTATGCATATTTCATTGTTATATCTCTGTATTCATTTCATTCTCAAAATAATCTGGATCAGTGGTATCAAAGAAGGCTACTCCTTTTTCATTTCTTAGTGCATGTCCCCGATGAGGTCAGGGTATAGAGAGTTGGGTCTAGAGCTAGTTTCTCTAGAGGAAAAATGCTCTTTCCAACCCAAGCGACCTCCCATGGAGGAAGAGAAAAGGAGCGAGGGAGAAAAATATCCCATCAAGCTGTTGCTCATAGAATCCCTCACACAACATAGGAATGAGATGTTGGATAATTTGTTTCCAAATCCTTCAATGATTGCTGACAACAACAGACAAGTCTTCGTTAAGGAGTCTCTTTGGAGACGCTAATCCATTCAAGGTAAAAGTTAATTTTGATATTCCTGTATTTGAAGGTCAGATCAATGTGGATGCTTTGGAAAAATGGTTAAATTTTCTCGAAGGTTATTTCTCTGTTCACAATTTTTTCGACAGAGAAAAGATCACCTTTGCACTTCTTAAGGCTCTCCCCCATGTAAAACATTGGTCGGAAACTTACTGGGAACAAAATTTCACAGAGGAGTCTAGAATATTTGGGGTCGAGCCCACTTGGGATTTTTTATGGATGTAGTCAAGGAACAATATTACCCTGTGGGAAAATATGACGACTAGTACATGAGGTGGACCACACTGCATCAAAAGCGGGACCAAACAATGTTAGAGTTCACAAATACTTTCCATAACTTACACACCAAGTTGGGTATCAAATAATCTAAGAGACATCTGGTTCTGAAATACCATGGGGCTCTACACAGGTACATCTAAACCGAAATGGAGTTTCTGGACATCTCAACACTAGGAGCCGTTTATTGATATGATGTCAAAATCAAGTAGACATTTAAACAAAAGAACAAGCGAGAACTTGGGTCTACAAATCCGCAACAACCAAAGTATGTTAAAGGAATCCTTAACTCACAAAATATCCAACCTCAACACAACCAGTCCAAGCCAAAAGAAAAGATGAGAAATGAGAATACGAAGAAGGACACTAGGAAGTGGCGTGAGTTCCACAAAATCCCTTGGCACAACACCGATGGATGTTGATTGAAACAATGATTCGTAGTTGAGATCAAAGAAACAAAACCGAGCTTCGAATAATACTCCAATAGAGAAAACAATAAAATGAGACATATAATTGATGTAGAACCCACTGCTATTATCACGATTACAACAATCCAAGTAGAATAACCAGAGGATCTTAAGGAGGGGTAGTGCCTTTTCCATTCACAAATGCGGGTGAAGGGGACCTCACTACATTTTATTGTTGATAGTAGAAGCCTAAAGAACCTCATCTCATCAGAGGTTGTCGAACAATTGGACTTGTCAACAACACCACACCCGCAACCATACAACATCAGATGGATTTTCTAGGTATGAGATCTTCGTGTTAGCCAATAGTTCTGCCTATCGTATGACATCAAGCCCTTCAAGGATGAGGTGATGTGTGATGTTTCCCCACTGGAAGTATGTGATGTTTTGTTATGCAAGCCATATATGTGGAGGTGTCATGTTTTTTATGAGTCTCGAACTTGTAGCACCATTGTTACTCTGGGTGGTCATTCCTACAGAATACCAGAGGTAGTTATGACTACTGTCTCGATAAAACAGTGCGGGGAAGTCATATCTCATACCACAAATTTTATCCTCTTCACAATCTGGTAAAAAGATAAGGACACTGAAAACATTGCATCCTCAACCCAAGAACCTTCTATCCAACATAAGCAGATCAAAAAAATTGTAGAAGAGCACCAAGATATTCCTATTGCCCCTACAAAGGTGCCTCCACACTACCTAGTCAAACCAAGTTATGATAAATCCCTTCATGTTCTTCATGCCACATATTCATCGACAGAGTCCTACTAAACTTAGGCAGATCATGCAACTAGATTGGTTAAATAAATCCAACCCATCCAACAATAGGTTCATACCAACCTTCAACCAGCTAAGCAGGATAACTTGTTCAACAAGGCAAGCAACTCACCAAGGTTAAGATTCAACAAAAGATTCCTTGGGGACTTGATGCAATGGAGACCATTGCTTCCTAAGGGGGGAGGATTGATCCAAGTGGAAATCAGTGGCCACCCACCTATTCCATTGGCTCAAAACAAGGGTTTCCACCTTGACATTTTTTCTACATCGTTTCGGGTCCTAAGCTTACGAGGTCATTTTGAGGCCCTAAACAACATTTTTTGGGCCCGCCATAGACACATTGTAGGCATTAGCTAGAGTTTGATGACAAAATGTATATTCCTAGGATAGAACTTTTAAATGAGTTAACAAAGATCATATGTAAAATTTACACCCTTGGGAAGTTGACGTACCAAGTACCCCCATGGGGGCCCACAAACCTTTTGGCGTTTCATCTTCCAGGGTTAGGGTTTTGGATTTTCTTTATGTTAAAAATTCCTCTAGAACCTCATTGTAAACATCATCATATTCTTGCAAATTAGCATAGCCATCACATCTCTTCTCAGAGATAAGCTGCCACCATTCTAGCGAGTCATTCACTTTGTAATTTTACAGTTTCTGTATAGTCTCTCATTAAGAGAAATTGTGGATTATTGTATCTCCGTATTTATTGCAATATCTCTATATATTTCATTGTTATATCTCTGTCTTCATCTAAATCTGAAAATAATCTAGATCACTCATACATGGTTTTAGATTCAAAGAAACTCTCTTTTGATTTTGATACTATACAAAGATTGGTTATATGATGATGCATAAGACTTGAACTATAAGTTCTGTTTTAGAAAAAAATTGCGTATATTTTTATTGATCAACACCTTTTTAGAAGAGTTGAGTAAGGCTTGATGCATAGTCTTGATTTCAACAATATTAATGTAGAGATTTTTTTGGAAATTATTCTAAGTCTTTGGTTAATTATAGTCAAGAATATGAATCATAAGAAAAGTTTTCAATTGTTTTGTTTATATA
>ML781904.1:358879-395353 GCA_009831015.1 Picea engelmannii | reverse complement strand
CCTAGAAGGCAACCCTCTTTTATGAGGGAAATGTATTGCGGCTATGGATGATGGTGAATATTGTATTCTGAGAGAGGAGACTATGAGAGAAAGAAGAGGAAGTTACAACGGGTTTTGCTGTAGGTTGTATCCCTTCATTTGCTTTATAATAATAAAGGAAGGACCTGACAATTTCTCTGGTGGACGTAGCCCACACTGGGTGAACCACGTAAATCTGTGTCTCTCTTGTATTGTGTGTCTTCTGTGTTTTGTTTCTGCATTTTTTTTATTTTATTGCTCCGCGGTCCTGTTTTTCTAACACCAGGGACATCTCCAAACTCTCCTCATCATAATAGATGGTTATTAAGTTGAACAAGGGGTTTGGTACACTTGTCCTACCTATTTTCCTCGCTATCTTAGGATGGGTTGAAATCCACCCTAGTGATGTGATCCGTGGTGATGGAACTTTAGGGTTTTCTGGCCTGGTGATTTCTTCAAGTTGTTTTGGCTCTAGGCCACTTGGATATCCTCTTCTTTTGATTGGGTCATCAGTGGGAATCCTGGACATATCTACCAGATCAGGGTCATCCTGCAACTGATCAATGATTCTCTGCACCCTTCTAGCAAGAGCAATCCCCTTCTTTGTGCCTCTGTAGTCTCTGCCACTCTGATTTCTTCCCTGGCTCTGAGGGCCTCTTGAGCCAACTGCTCTATTGTTTCCACTTGTTCTTCCATGCTCATGGCCTTGAACCTGGTCATATTTAGGTTGTCCATCCTATGTACTACCTCTTCCCAGTCCTGAGCGCACTATGTCCCCTAGATCGTCGAGCAAGCTGAAGGGATGGAAGGTATAGCCCGTTCAGGAGAATGGATTCTTGTCTGTATACCATAAAGTATGGGGAGTTCCCTATATCTTCCTTGGGTGTTACTCTATCATCCCATAAAGCATTATGAAGCGAACTATACCAATTCCTCTGGTTGTCTGCAACTGTTTTCTTCAAGATCCTTACTAGGTTCTTATTGGTTGATTCTGCCACTCCATTCCCTCGTGGATAGTAGTTTGGAGAGTATCCGATTATGATTCCTTTATCTAGAGAAAACTATGTTAGTTGGGTGGAATAAAAGTAAGATGAATTATAAAAAACAAGAACTAAAGGCATACCAAACCTCGTGATCAGCTATTTTTCTATGAATTGGATTACCACCTTTTCATTTACGTGATTCAGAGGGATGGCCTCTGCCCATTTGGTGAAATAGTCCGTCACGGTTAGTATGTATCTATGTTGTTTCGAAGAACTCAGGGTAATCTCTCCTATTACATCTAGCCTCCATTGCTCGAATTTTTTGAATATGGCCACTGGTTGGAGTGGGAAAACTGCTCTCTTTTCCCTCCCCATGCTTATTTGATATTTTTTATAGTTTATAGCATATGTATGAGCGTTTCTAAACAGAGTAGGCCAGTAATAGCCTACTCTCAGTATCTTGTGAGTGGTGGTGTTCCTACAAAGTGTCCACCTACATGACCATCATGGATCTCCTTCAAAACCTTGTCTGCATATTTACATTCGAGACATCTCAAAAGTATCCCGTCATAATTTACACAGAAGAGCACCAAATTTATGAGGCGATATTGTGCCGATTTTAGTCTGAGAGCTCTCCTTTCCTTAGGGTTTAGGTTTTCTCGGTAAGTCCCATGATGCATGAGATAATTTAGTTTTCCATATGAAGAGTCCTATCCTGGGGGAACATATAAATATTCACTGCACCATAACGCCAATTCATTCTCCCACCTAAAGGCTTGATTTGCTTGGTCTTGGGATTCAACAACTAGTTTACACAATCCCCATACCCTAACTAGTTTGGCAGGTTTTATATCTAGATCAAATTCTTGGACAAATCCCATCCAATTTCCTCTTCTTTTCCCCATCTCATGTTGAGTGAATAGGGATCGGGATGTAGGATGAGGCACAATGACTTTGGTGTGATTTTTTAGGATGTAAGATCTGAAATGTTTTACTGCTTTGTACATCGCATAATCCTATTTGTCTATAGCAGGGTAATTCAGTTCAACCCCTTGGAGATTAGTGCTCATAAATGATACTGATGCCTCATTGTTTTCATTATTCTTCTGAGTCAATACTCCAGCTAAAGATTGGTCAGAGGCAAAAGTATAGAGGAAAAAAATATTTTCTAAAGTCAAGACTTTGCAGCACTAGAGCTTGAGATATTGCAGTCTTGATATTGTTGAAATCATCTTTTTGCTCGTCATCCCACTTAAAGTTAGTATTCTTGTGAGTCATTTTTTGTGAGGGTTTGATGGTTTCAGTGAAATCGAGGGGAACTTCCTCACAAAATAGATTTTCCTAAAATAGGATTGCATAGCCTTTTTGTTGTGGGGTAAGGGAAGCTGAGCTATTTCCTTAGTTCGTTCTGGGTCTATGCGAATTCCTTCTTGAGATATAATATGACCTAGTAATTTCCCTTCCTCGACACTAAAGATAGTTTTCTTAGGGTTTAACGATATACCATATTTTCTACATGTTTCAAAAATCTGGGTCAGATGTTGGATGTGATCTTCTCTGTTCTTTGAATACACAGTCATGTTGTCCAAATAGACTACTACACACTTGTTGATAAATCCCCCAAAAGTTACATCCATGGACCTCTGGAAGGTTTCCCTTGAATCAATTAACTTGAAGGGCATGTGTTTATAAGAAAAGGTTCCCCACTTGGTTCAGAAGGTAGTTTTCAATTGATATTCCTATGAAACTAGAACCTGGTTGTAACCCGAAAAATCGTCTAGTAGGGAGAAAATATCAGAACCATACACAGTCTGCAAGAGCTATTCCATCAGTGGGACTGGATAGTTGTCCATTTCTAATGCTCTGTTCAGGGTTCTGAAATCAACACACAGGTGGATTTCCCCATATTTTTTGAATTTTCCTGACAAGAACCAAATTTTCTACCCAAGTAGAGTGTCTAACCTGAAAGATAATTTTAGAAACTAGTAATTTATTTAACTCCTAACACATGAGGAGTTCTAGGGATGGGTGGTACTTCCAGAGATTCTTTTGGAAGGGTTTTACTCAGGATTTTAACATAATTGTGTATTGAACAATACAAGTGTCATAAGTTTTCAGATCTCGTTAGGACCACGCAAAAACATCTTGATATTCTCTAAAAAGTTTGAGATAGGATTTCCTTTCTTCTTTAGACACTGTCTTTCCTAGATTTATATTCTTAGGGTTTTCCGAGGTTCCTATATTTATAGTCTCATACATGGGACACAAGCTCCATGTCTTTGTGTTTGTTGACCCTTTAAATCTCTCCCTTAAATCAAAGAGGTTCTCAAAATTGGCCACCCCTTTTGGTGTCGTGTGAAACTTAGGTATGTTGCTAGAGTGGTCCGTTTCACATCTTTGTTCATGGGAATCGATTTCTACTAATTTCTCTTGGAAAAATTCATCGTCAATAGCCAGGTCTTTAAATTTTTCTTGATTGGTTAGGAAGTTTACAATCTGTTCATCTCCTTCAAAGACCTTCCAATTAGAAATATTGTTGGGCACTGATGGTTTGTAAAGTATTTCCACGGTGAACCTAGAGGATTCATAGTCTTCTAAAGGGGATAGCCTTGAGGCATTAGTGGCCAGGGAATCAACAAGAGTATTCTTTGTTCTGGGGATCACCGTAACATTGAAGGCTTCAAAATGTTCTATTATCCTATGCACTCCCTGTTGATAATTCCTCAGGTGGGGAGAGTTGCAATGTATAGTGTTCTTTACTTGCCGAACGATAATTTCAGAGTCCCCAATTTTTTTTAGTTCCTTAACATTTAAGTCTATGGATTTATTTAGTCCTTGCACTAAATCTTCATACTTGACAGTATTATTAGTGCATTCAAATTCTAGTTTGCGGGACAAGAAATTTCATTTCCCCTTCGAATCAATGAGGATACATACCGCTCCCGACCCTTCTGCGATTTAGACCCATCAAAGTACAGGGTCCAAACTTGTGAGTGAAAATGACCAACTTCTCCATGCCTACTAACTTCCTCCTCTCCACCTACTTTGTGTTTCCAACAGAGGCTCTTGACAGAAGAGGGTTTCTTCCACTGCTACTGGTAGATTTACTTGAAAATCCATTTCAGAGTTTTAAGTAAGAGATACATCAGATGATAGGGGGGAGAAATTGTTGAAATCAGAATCACAGGAGTAGTTGCCTAGCACGAGGAAATCTACCAATGAGGGTTCGTTGAGGGCTTCTAAATTGGTGACAATATGTTTGAGATACCTTTCCCTATCTATCCTAATCATGTTTGTGTGTCCCTTTAATGGAAACCAGAGGTGAGCCTAGTTCGTGCTAAAATATCCATTCAACTTCTCAGACCAATCTTGACTAAGTAGCAGTCCATAAGATTTTGGTATATCTACTACAATGATGTCAATTACTTGAACAAATTTCGGGTGTGTAGCCATTCTGATCATGACATCCTTGAGTTCTCCAATAACTTTCACCCGAGTCTTGTCTAGTTGTATAACATGTTTATCACTTTTGATAGGGACTGCATTTAATTTCTTGCAGATAGATAATGGTATGACATTAGAGGATTCCCCTGAGTCAACTAAACAATTATGGAGGTTTTTGTTGAAGACTTCGAACGTTAAGAGGAATGGTGGGACGAAAGGCTTTCCTTTCTTATCTATAGAGAAATCATTCACATTCGGTTTATTCCTTAAGTCTGTGGGATCTGGGGTTTCTCCTTGGTCAGTGCTTGTTGTAGGGGTTTCTTCTGACTTTAAGGCTTATAACAAAAAGTCATTTTGTTGGGGAATTCCACACATGTCCATGAACGATACAATTTCCTTCAATCTTTTTAAATCTTGTACTATGTTGTAGTCTAGCTTGGGTGATTCCCGTGTATGGATGTTTATAGGATTTATTTGGGAGACAAAAGGTGCTTTCAGGTGATTGAATATTTGTTTTCCTCTCGAAGTTTGGGAAATGGTAAGGTCATTTGAGACCAGCTGACCCCTACTTCATGTTTTCACAACCAAAACCTCAGCGAGTGGTTCTTGAACCTCAAATATATCATCGGAAGGCATTGATAAGTCAGGATCCCACAACAACATGGTTTTTTCTTTCAGTGGGTCAACATCCTCCTGATAAACAACATTCACCGCTGAGCCGCTTGATTGTTCGGTAAGGGAAACTTCGTCTAGGAACCGATTGGCCATCAAATTCATGGCATGCACCGATTGTGGACAATATCTTTCAGAATGTTTCTCTTGATGATAGGTACAGAAAGAGTCAGATGCTACATTGACTATGTCGATGTTTAGGTTGGTTGGGGGAGGTTCAATTGCTTTGAACGATGGGTTTCTCTTAAAAAAGGGTTTATAAGGTATTTGGCCTTGGTTTCCTTCCCCTGCACTTCTTTTCATGTCTACGATTTCATTTGAAAATTTCTTTATCATCTGTTGTAGGTCTTCTATGTCTCCACTTCCCTTTTTGGGACCTTGTTCTATTTGTTTTCCCGGGGGTCTAGTAAAAAAGAGTCCTCTCTTGGGTGGGGATTGAGCTTCCTTATTAACTAGTGAGACCTGGCCCTCTTTACATCCCTTCATTTGGAATTCAATTGTTTTGGCTTCCTCAAAATTTTCAGCTAGGGTAGGCTTGGCAATGCTTTTTACAAACATGGAGATAGAAGAAGGGAGAGCATTAGCATATACTTCAATTTCCAACTCTTGAGTGGGTTTAGATTCGAGTTGAAATTTGTTCAGGATAGTGGTAAATCGTTGATTGAAGTATTTAACCTTTTCCTTTGAACTCATGGTGGCGGCGAACAACTCAACAATTAAAGCTCCTGTAGTGGTTTCTTCTGCAAATTTGTCTAACAAATCCTTTTGAAACTTCGTGCAACTAGTTATGGACCCTAGAGGCTAGTTAAAATACCATGTGGACGCTGAATTCTCAAAGATATAGGGAAAAATCATACAAACTACGTCTTCGTGTTGGACATTCATCAATCTAATAGTTAGTATGAAATTCTTAATATGGTCTTCAAGCAATCCTGAGGTTTTAGGGTCAAATTTGGGGAGGTTATGTACCCATCCCGAGATTTCCATAGCATATGTGACAAACCAAGGTATATTATTTTGAGGTAGGTTTCCCCTTTCTTCATTATGATCAATGTTATCCTCCATGTCGTCTGACTCCAAAGTTGAGAGATATGAGTTAAATCCTTACTCGTTAGATTCAAAATAATCGGGCTCAGAGTAGTTACCAACTGGTGTTTTGGGGATCAGATTAAGGGGATGTTTGATCTCTGTGAGGGCGGAATCTATCAGGTATTCTACTGTGTGAACAAAAACCTAGTCGAGGGTGTTGACCACTGGTATGCTTACTTGTTTTCTACAAGGAAGTAACATATCTAAGGGTAATGATCCAATTTTACGGGCGTAGGCTCTTGTGATTCTTCTGAATTGGTTCAAATCCTCATGGGGAAGAGCGTAAAGTATTTCAGGGAATAGATGTTCTTCCTATTTTTGGGGTGATCTACTCGTTTCAGGAGTACTCAATGTACATGGGATGTATTGAGAATGACTAGCCATGCATGTGGGATGTTTTGAATCTATAGGCTATGTGAAATATTATATCAGAAATGTTATTAGCCATTGATTCAACATACCCTCCTTGTAGCACCAATTCTTTTGAGGGGTCCTAAATCCATTTAACTCAACAACAAGAACCAAACCCACCATGGAGGCCCAATTAGACTCTGCAACATTTGATGGTGGAATGGTTCTCGAAATCTTTTGGTCCAACAAAATTATCAATGGGCTTTATGTAGTGATTGACAGGATATCTTCTTATGAAAGTTCCTCCTTCAGTTTAAACGTTCTCTTTTTGTCTTTTATTTTTATTGGATAGGTATGATTAAACGGTGTGTGATGGTATAAACCAACTGGTAAAAGGGGGGATCTTAACTACTGAAGAAGTATGAGCTTGGGAAAACCCTTGTTCTCAAGCATGCAGACAAAGATATTCACACCTGTGACAAGCCTAGTACTAATACATTAACTTGCTGGTATTTCAATTTTTTGACTGAGATGCAATTATCGAAAGAAAACATACATGCAATAAAATGATCGCAAGAAAAATAATTTCCTTAGCTCTAGCATTAATCACCCATTAACACAATGATTTTCTTTCATCATTAGAGACAAGAACTAGAAAAAATATTGAAACAACTAACTTATCAATAGATTCAGAAACTCTTACTCATTACATTATCCATTCATGAAATAAAGTCAGAAGTAATTCCTCCTCAAATCCAATCACACAACGCCTTTGATGAAAAATAGAAGTTTGTCTCTCGTGTAAGGTCTCTCCTACAGAGCCTTATACAACTCAAGTTTAAATAGAGAAATGCTATCCTAAATTCTTTACAATTTAATATTCAGGATATAACCATTTTACAATTTAATATTCAGCATATAACCATGTTTAGCAAAATTAAAATTTATGAGAAACATGATAATAAACCACATAACAAAACATAATAATGAAAATACATACCTCCAACTGATGCTATTGTTGTTCTCCAACTCTTCTTGAAGCTCTACCCAAAACTGACTAACCTCCCAACCAGCTAGGAACAACCTATCCGACTCCCTAGCTCTAGGATTCCTTACGGTTTCCTGGCCCCTGAGCCCAAAATTCCCCCAAAAAAGTCCCCTTCCCGAGTGTTTTTCCTTCTCTTATCCTCCTTTCCCCCCTATCTCATTCACTGCCTTCTCCCTCCATTAAACCTCACCCACCTTATCCCCCCATTAAATCTCATCTACCTTATCCCCCCTTTCATAAATGGGTTCATCTTCCGATACAAAATAATAATTAATAATTTATTAATATCTCCAAATAAAAATTAATAATTTATTAAACTAAATTTCATTAAACAAATATTTAATCATGAAATTAATTAATTAATTAATTAAACCAATATACATTCAACAAATATTTAATTATGACAATTAATTAATTAATTAGTTAAACTAATATACATTAAACAAATATTTAATTATGACAATTAATTAATTAATTAGGGTTGTTACATCTGGTTCTAAACATGACTTCTCACTTAAGGTGGTTCGAAAATAGTTCTTTACAATTCCCCAAAATGAGGGTCTTTTACAAAACCATTGACCCTTGCTAAAAGGTCAATCCTCTTATTTATAATGAATCATTAACTAAAAATAGCTACTACGAGTGAAAGCTAAGTAAAACAAAATATCGCCACATGGCACTTTCATCTCTTTGTCTTCTAAGAATCATCAAATAGTTTTACTGAAGTGGATGGCTCTTCTCATACTCCGACCATTTGATGAAGAGTTCCTTGCATGTGTTGGCATACGAAAACCTATGTTGGTCCATTAGGGCTGAAATGATTTCTTTCACTTGTATGCCTGTGCTCGTTACTTGACTATTTTGACACTTAACCACTGCAAAACTGCTCGAGCCTTGATCAGACGCTCCATGAACTGTTGTACTTGACTTGGCACCATGCTCACCACCTTTTATATTTCTGTTGTTCATGCCGAGTCTTGTTCTTCATATTGCTTGACTATGTCATGTAGGTCGACAAAGTCCTCCAGTGAGTTGAATTTTGGGAGGCCGATGTCTTTCTTCTCCTGATTAATATTTTCCCAGCTCTTTTCACAATCAACCCATTTCTCCTCAACTCCTGCTGAGGTTCCTGGTCCATTTTTACCCAGTATTCGACCACTTTCCTGATTCGATCTATGCTTTTATCCCTCAACGCCCGAATGTTGTGCTCTTCGGTGTCTTGGCCCTTTTGAACTATGCTGATGCATGTTGGGCATATGTTATATTCTTTGCATATGTGTGTGTGGGTGCATCATATTCGACAACTGCGTCTGACGATAAAGGGATTAGGGTTTTGGTAGCTACGAAATACCTAAAACATTGTATATATTGTATGCTGAATGGTGAAATTAATACAATGAAGAGTTGAAAGGTGCGACACCAAGGAAGGATGGTTTTCTTCCGGTGAAGGGTTTCCAGCGTAAATATTTGTGTACTATGTGTATGATCCATTGATTAATTTATGTTTTTCTTAAGAATCTATATGAATTTCTTTGCTTCACAGGTTTAAAACTTACCTGTGGTATCAGAGCTCATTTTTGGCTTTAGAGGGACTCCTTTGTTGTTGAGGGTTTGGATCGGTCTTGATCAATCAAGTTTATCTTGGGTCTGTGATAAAATTGGGTTTAGTGGGAGATTTTGCAGTGGTTATTCGAGTGTAGAAAGAGGAATGGCAAACTCTTATAGAATCGAGATAGAGAAGTTCAATGGTAAAAACTTTGAGCTATGGAAGCTCAAGATGGAGGACCTTCTTGTAGAAAAAGAACAATGAATCACTGTCGATCCTGGTACACATCCTACTAGTACATATCCTACTGGCACACACTCGACTGGTACACAACCTACTAGTACACCACCTACTGGTATGACGAAGGAATATTGGGAGAAGTTGGACAGAAGAGCGAGGAGTACTATTCGACTCTGCCTCACAGATTTGGTGTTGTTGAATGTCTCGGGAGAATCGACAACGAAGGAACTATGGGATAAGTTAGGGAATTTGTATCAATCAAAGTCCCTGGTAAAGAAGTTGTTTCTTTGAAAGAAGCTGTATCATCTTAGGATGGAAGATGGAGATTTTGTGACAGAACATAATCTGGTAAGTCAACTTGTCTCTGTTAATATTACGATTACAGAAGAAGATAAGTGTATTACTTTGTTATGTTATTTTCCAGACTCTTGGGATAATCTGGTTGTAGAAATTGGTAGTACCACTCAATCTACATTGAAGTATGAGGATGTAGTTGCATCCTTGATATTTGAAGAGATGAGGTGAAAAAACATGGATGGTCATAACACAGATGCTTTATCTGTAAGAGNGGAAAATATTTGAGGAAATGTTGGAAGTGTGGTAAAACATGGAATTATAAGAAAGATTGCAAGTCTAAGAAGGTTGATAAACCAAAGGGATATGATAGTACCTCTTCCACAGAGGCGAAAACCTCCACTGAAGAAGGAGGTGATTCTTACCTGGCATCTATAGGTACATATGAAGGCCATGATGTATGGTTGATCGACTCATGTGTGCCATACCATATGAATCCTCACAAAGAGTGGTTCTGTGAATATGAAAAATATGATGGTGGTGATATATTCCTAGGAGATGACTCGACAACCAAAATCATGGGACATGGAGGGGTTAAGTTGTTGCTAAAAGATGGAAGTATTATAAATCTCCCTAGGGTTTTACACATTCCAAAACTAGCCAAGAGCCTAATATATGTAAGCAATTTGGATGATGCAGGAGTGGATACTGTATTGGGAAAGGGCACTTGCAAGATGGTACGAGGATAAATGGTGTTGATGAGGGGAGTTCGATGTGGAACTCTATACAAGTTGTTGGGAATAAATTATACTAATGGGTGTAACCATTATGTTGTCCCTGAGAAGACAAATAAAGAAGACAAGACCAATACTGTCCCTGGAAAGAAGACCATGTTGTGGCATCAAAGACTGGGGCATATTGGAGAAAAGGGCCTTCGAACACTACACGATAAAGGTATGGTTGAAGGTATGTCTAATTGAACTCTGGATTTTGATTTCTGTGAACATTGCATATATGGAAAACAAAATTGAGTAAGAGTCCCATCTGGTCTACAAAAGTAAAGGGGATCTTAGAGTTGATACACAGTGATGTGTTTGGACCTGTGCTTGTTCCATCACTAGGTAAATATGTGTATTATGTTTCATTCATAAATGATTTCTCAAGGAACACATGGATTTATTTTCTTAGAAAGAAATCTGAGGTATTTGATAAATTTAAAGAGTTTAAGGCTCTGGTAGAAAATCAGATAGAGAAGAAAATAAAGGTATTGAGGAAATGGTGGAGAATTCTGTGGAAATGAATTCTAAGAATTCTGTAATAAGTGTGGCATAGCAAGGCAAAAGACTACTCCATACACACCTCAGTAGAATGGATTCGTAGAAAGGATGAACATGACACTGATGGAAAAATAAAGGATCATGCTCAGTGGTGTCGAGTTAGGAAAAGAATTCTGGGCAGAGGTAGTGGGTACAACATGTTACCTGGTCAATTGATCACCCTCATCAGCGCTGGATGATAAAACTCCACACGAGGTATGGACTGGAAAGAAACCCTCTCTTTAACATGTTATAGTGTTTGGTTTTGATGCTTATGTACATTTTCCAAATGAAAATAGGAGTAAGTTGGATAAAAAAGCTGGAAAGTGTATCTTTATTGGTTATAAATATGGTGTGAAAGGTTACAAGCTTTGGAACCCAGAAACTAAGAAGACTGTTTACAATCAATATGTTGTGTTTAGAGAGGTAAAAGATGTTTCCAAACATGAATTCCTACCAAGGAAAGAAGAGCCTAAGAAAATAGAGTTTGAGTTGGATGATGCAAAATCTGAATCATCTGAAGAAGATGAAGTAGAAGAAGAAGAACCTCATACCCTAGTATTAGGGAGATCAATGAGGGAAATAAGGAAACCATAAAGGTATAGTCCACCTAATTTTCCTTCTAATTTTTCTTTATCTATTACTGATGATGATCCCATAACTGTCAGGGAAGTAGTGAATTGAGAGGATAGTAAACTCTGGAAGAAGGCAATGGTTGAAGAAATGGATGCCTTGGATAAGAATGAGGCATGGGATGTAGTTGACTTGCGAGTTGGAAGAAAATATTTTGGTAGAAAATGGTTGTTTAAGAAGAAGTTTAATGCAGAAGGAAAAGTAGAGAAATACAAAGCTCGGTTAGTAGCAAAAGATTATTCCCAGGTAGAGGGAATTGACTTTGGTGAGATTTTTTCTCATGTTGCTAAGTTAACTTCTATTAGATTTCTTTTATCTATTGCTGCTACTTTTGATCCTTAAGTGGAACAGATGGATGTGAAGACAACATTCCTACATGGGGATCTGGAAGAAGAAATCTACATGAAGCAACCAAAAGGATTTGTAGTGAAGGGAAAGAAAGAGCTAGTCTGTAAGCTAAAGAAGTCACTATATGGTCTGAAGTAATCACCTAGTATGTGGTACCAAAATTTTGACACATACATCCTTGGATTGGGATTTGTGAGAAGTAGGGATGATCATTGTGTATATTCCAAGCATGTTGGTAATCACTTCATTTATGTAGTGTTGTATGTTGATGAAATGTTGCTGGTAGGAAATAACATGGATGTTATCAAGTAGGTGAAATCACAACTATCCTCCAAATTTGACATGAAGGATCTTGGTGCTGCTAACTTCATTCGGGAATGGAGATTAAAAGAGATTGTGTAAACATGAAACTCTGGTTGAATCAGAGAAAATATGTTGAGACGATATTGTAGATGTTTAATATGCATGGAAGAAAACCGATCAAGGTTCCTATTCCTATAGGTGTAAAGTTATCTGCATATCAATGTCCCAAGACACAGGAAGAAGAAGAGGACATGTCCCATGTTCCTAATGCTAGTGCAGTTGGCAGTTTTATGTATGCAATGGTCTGTACTAGATTGGAAATTTCACATGCAGTGGGAGTTTTGAGCAAGTATATTTCAAAACTAGGGAAGGAGCATTGGACAATAGTAAAGAGGGTCTTCAGGTATCTTCATGGCACTACCAGTTATGGATTGTGCTACCAAGGAAGAATAGGATTAGACATAGTGGTGGACATACATGGATTTGTTGATGTAGACTGGGATGGAGATCTAGATCGCAGAAGATCTACAAGTGGGTATGTGTTTAATCTATTTGGAGGAGAAATCAGTTGGATGAGAAAAAGACAGGCTATAGTGGCACTCTCAATGAAAGAAGCTAAATACATGGAAGCCACTCATGAAAGAAAGGAATAAGTATGGTTAAAGATATTGTGTTCATGTATTGGGTTGGTACAACAAGCAGTGATATTAGATTGTGACAGTTAGAGTGCAATCTTCCTGAGAAAGAAACCAACTTATCATTCAAAGACAAATCATATTGATGTTCAATATCACTTTGTGAGAGACATGGTTGAAGAAAATAAGGTGTTGCTAGAAAAGGTTGACACTTTGAAGAATGTTGCAGATTCATTGACAAAGTCTGTGAGCACATGAAAGTTCTCCTGGTGTAGAGTAACAATGGGCATTGCTGCCCTGGATTGTTGACTATATAATCATGTGGACCCCTGTATGCAAAGAAAACAACAAGTGGGAGAATGTTGGGTATGTTTTATATTATTTTCATGTGTGTGTGTGGGCACGTCGGATTCGACAATTGCGTCTGATGATTAGGGTTTTGGGCGGTTTTTTCTATTTTTAGTGGATTTTGCTATTTTTAGCGGTTTTCTAAAAATAATATTGGATTAAGGGATTAGGGTTTTGGTAGCTACGAAATACCTAAAACATTGTATATATTATATGGTGAATGGTGAAATTAATACAATGAAGAGTTGAAAGGTGCGACACCAAGGAAGGCTGGTTTTCTTCTGGTGAAGGGTTTCCAACATAAATCTCTATGTACTATGTGTATGAGCCATTGATTAATTTATGTTTTTCTTAAGAATCTATATGCATTGCTTTACTTCACATGTTTAAAAATTACAATGTAATCTATCCTTTCCATCGCTTGATGATCCTTTTCATACCACCTCTCCACGTCCTTGCAGGTCGCTAGCACCATAAGGGTGTCTTCTTGAAAATCGGCTATACCTGCATTGAAAAGGTGTTGTTCATTCATGAATTTGTCATAGGCATATTGAAACTCACTTCTCAAAAACACCATGGCCTATGTGGAGTCTTGATAGTATTTTTCCAAATGGTGCAGATGCTCCAACTCCTTAAATGCAACGATCAACTCCTTTTCATCTCTTCTTTCTCTATCCAATGTGGCATCTATGATAACCATCCATACATCGATAATCTCATACATCTTGGCTTGTTCTATGCTGTGCAACTTCTCCTCCGTAGTGATGAGGATCAAAATGTCTAATGTGAGCCTCCTCTTTTTAGTGGTCCTCTTCATGATGACATTTCTCTTCCTGTCATAGGTGATTTATTGTATGTCGACGACCTCATCAACAGGTTCGGGGATTTTTTGTTCTCCCTAGGTTAGATTATTTACTAGGCTCCCGAACATATGTATCTATTCCATAATTTCTTCTATATGTCTCGATGGATCAAACTCCATTTTTTGTGCATTGGATGGTGAGGCATCGACCGAAATTGAAGAGTCAGGGATAGGTCTGGTACTTAATTGGTAATCGACTGTTGATGTGCCGATTTCTTGCTATGAAAATTCCTCTTTATGACCTCCCGATCCCAGCTCATCCATCGAGCTTTCCATTGGGGTTCTTGGAAAGTCAAGTAGCTCAGTGTCTAAGGCACTTTCGACCTCATTATTGTTGTACGAAAGGCTCTGAATTGGAGAATTAGGACCTGGGGTAGATGCTCTCTCAGGTTCTTTTTCCTCTGTAATCTGCACTAGAGTCATTAGGAACACCTCCAAACTATCCTTATCATCATAGATGGTTATTAATTCAAATAATGGGTTTGACTCACTTGTCCTACCTGGTGTCCTTGCTATCTTAGGCTGGGTTGAAATCACCCCTGGTGATATGATCTATGGTGATGGAACTTCAGGGTTTTCTGGACCGGTTTTTTGTTCAAGTTGTATTGGCTGTAGGTCACTTGGATATCCTCTTCTTTATATTGGGTAATTAGAGGTAATCATCGACATATCTACCAGATCAGGTCATTCTGCAACTGATCAATGATTCTCTGTGCCTATTGTAGAAATATTAATCCCTTTCTTTGTGGCTCTGTAGTCTCTGCCACTCTCATTTCTTCCTTGGCTATGAGGGCCTCTTAAGCCGACTACTCTATTGTCTCCACTTGTTTGCCCATTCTCATGGCCTTGAAACTGGTCATATTTGGGTTGGCCATCCTCTATACTACCTCTTCCCAGTCCTGAGTGCACTCTCTAAAAATTTCATCCTCAAATTTATCATGCACGTATGGACAACATGATGATACCTATGAAGCATGTTGGAGGACCAGGCATTTAGGGTCTTGCTTGATAAATCATCCTATGGGAATATTAATTCAAGTTGGCCCAACCCTTCTTGTTTGGCTTGAGCAGTGTCCTTTACCAGATAAAACCCCACATGGAAACCGTAGCGTATGAAATCCCACTTCTTGTCCTTGACTAGTGTGGTGTTATAACCCTGCAGGATGGTCTGATAACATATTTCTCCTACAAAAGGGTCGGTCTAGGACATGAGAAGGGAGTATATGTAGTGCTCCAATGGGCCCTAACACCAGTGGCCTACCTTTGCTACCATTTTCTTGGATGTTGTGGATAATCTTGGGAATTCCTTCTTAAATATAGTGAAATGGATACGAGCGATGAATTTATCGCAGATGAGTGCGTAGGATGTTTTGTACCTGTTCTCCCAGAGTATGCTAAAATAAACGTGAACATGGAGCTCCACAACATGCCAACTTAAATTCATGCTGAAAAAGACATTTCTCGTACAGATGACGTCGAGCAGGTACGAGACCATGTGGAAAGTGAGTGCTTCTCCTTCTTTCGACATCTGAGCCTGCTGGACATAGATGCTCACTTGTTTTGAAATTATCACTCCCCAGTCGAAGCTGCTTCTGAAGATCACCACTGTGTATGGCAAGGGCATCCATGCTTATGAAAACTTGGAGCATTCCTTCTCTCCATACAGTTGACAGTTGAGAGCCATCAAATAGATGTATGGCTCCCTCAAGTCAACTGTCCCATACCAGCCATTTCTCCAGTTGGTAAACTTCTTGTCCTCCTTCCACCATGAGGCCATCAACCGATTGGTGTCATGGAATTCATAGAACTTCATTATGAAGTCCGTATTTAGACACTCCTACAGGTCTCTAAGTTTGTAGTACTTATGGAATTCTGTCGGGAGGAAAACTCCGACACACCTGCCATTTTCATCGTTGATCAATCACTTCTGCGTGTTTGTGTGGTCGATTAGCCACTTCAAAACTTCTATGCAAGGGAAAACTGGGGTTCTACTAGATACCATGTGCAAATATGACCATCAGATGTTTCGGAAAACCTGGTCATCAAGTGCCCTTACATCCTGGTCGCTGTGTGGGATATACTCCAGGTACTCCTTCTGACTGATTCTATTGAAAAGGTCCCCCCACTGTGGGAGTATTACTTTGGATCCGGTGCTTTCTTCTGTATCATCAAAGAATGAAGTTTGGAAAAAGGCTTTCTTTTTTGATGTTTTTTATAATTATCTCTTCCCTGGGAGTGTACTCCAACTACCTCACAGTACTAGGAGAAGAAGCTTCACATGTTTCAACTTCCTTTAGCTTGGGTTCTCTCGGCGAGTGTTTGTTGGTTGGATTTCTTGGCGACATTTTACCTGTAGCTAGAACATAGTTAGAGACCGTGTAAGAAATAAAATGCATATATAAATCACGACCGCCGAATTGACAAACTTGAACACATACCTCTGCAATGTTTTTAACTTGGTTTTGATAATCTGAGGATCAACACAGTCTCGAGATGCTTGATTTGCTTCTTTGGATGCTCTGTAATTCAAACTTATGCGCATAATGAAATTGTTCAAATCCGTTCAAGAGATTTAAACAGGGATGAAATTACCTTGTCTCATAAACCATTCAATTCAAGTTATGAGTGTAGTTCTATTAAATCTTCCGCCAGATCTTAAAGACGTTTAAAATTAAATTCGATTGTGGGTTGATGGTGCGAGAACTGATTGTAACGTGACATATCAACGATTTCAAATTGCTATTGTTCAATCGACACATGAGGTAGAATTTTTTTTGGGATGAAGCATTAACAAGTCTATTAAATGTCAGAATCTGATTGTATCTTATGCCAAAAACATCCCATCATTTCTCTAGTCCAATTGGTGAGTTAAGGTTTGGGGTTCTTCTTTGAAAAAATTTCGTCGATATCCTCTTGCAAAAGCTTCGATGTCGAACAATATTTCCGTACATAGCTGACGTGGAAAGGCTGACCTAGAGGTGTGACTAGGACATATGAAACCTTAAGACAACTTGAGATGAAACTAGGCCGTATGACACCCTTACGTGATAAAGACATGTGGCACTCGAGATCATGACTTTCCTTGAGCTACACGTTCCAAAATCCGATCTTATCTTTCCAACTCTAAGAATATCAAGGATCGACGATCAACGATAAACTTACCCAAGTGTTCACATATCAACTCTCTCGAAAAATTGCTGATGCCGAAATTGTATCGGGCATCAATGATCGACGATATGTTTATCGCAACAAAAAATGATTGTTTTACCCCTTCTAGATTTCCCCGACTGTGATAAAGTGCATCGGTCATCGACTATTGGTGATTTCTTTACGGATTTTTTCAATGTTGATCCTTCCCGTACTTTGTCGATGCCAATGGGGACCAACTATATCTTGAAT
This sequence comes from Picea engelmannii, assembly GCA_009831015.1. NCBI lineage: Eukaryota > Viridiplantae > Streptophyta > Pinopsida > Pinales > Pinaceae > Picea > Picea engelmannii. Next base: position 377,824 of record ML781904.1, on the reverse strand, counting down.
TTTCATGGCGAATAACTTACGCAAACCAAATCTGCCTTCTATCAAGCCCGATGATGCATCGACGACTATTGTAACTGTGTGGCCTCTTTTCCTGCTTGAATTTTTCAGACGCCGGACACAAGCGCGTTAGGTGCAATGTTAGCTGCATATTATTAGTTGGGATGTCAATTTATTTTAGACACAAGGTTTCATGTAGCAAGTTCAAACACCCTGATTTGTTTGATAGATTCATGAAAACAAAACAAAACAAACCATCCCCCCATGTGAACTGAATTTAGACAGTTAAATAAAACAAGTGGTACCCAAAGAGTGATAAAATTTCATAATGCTTTTAGGGTGTGTTGAGTGCTCAACATTTTCTTTTCCTGGATGGGAATATTCTTTGTGTTCCTTAGGTTACCCACTCGCTTTCGTCAGAAGAAAACCCCTAGGGTCAAGCTCTTGGATCAAAGGGGAAATCCCATGTATTTCTAGATGACAGTTGCAACTGACCCTTCACTCTTCCAAGTATAGATTCTAAAGGTAGTCATAAATACTCCAACTACTCGATATGGTTCCATTAAGTAGTTTCTCATGGACAGGGAAAACATGGTACTTCAGATAGGTTAGGCATTGAAGGTTTTGAAGGTGTAAGATGAGTTTATGGGAACTTCCTATTTTCCTCATGAAAACTTCTGAGTTTCCTTCTCACCAAATCCCCCTCGTGGTATCATGGCCAGTGCTGCAAGGATTCCCTCTCAATTAGTTGATTTGGTGTATTTATTAACATAAAACACAATTATAATATTCATCAATTACAATGAATGAATTCTAAAGCATAATTAAATACTTTGGGGAAAATAGAGTGTTACATTCCCCTCCCCCTTGAGGAAACACTGTCCTTGGTGTTTTTAACAACATATATACAAATTTTATACTAAAAAACAAATGGGTATGCAACCCTCATGGCATCCTCCAGTTCCCATGTGGCCTCATATGCTCCAAAGTGCTTCCATTGCATGTTGACTTGGAAGAACGCTAAGTTCCAAAGCAATGTCTCTTTCCTATTCAGGATGCATCGAGGCTTGGGATGAAATTATCCCTCTGGTTTCACCTATATCACAATTCAATCAATAAATTGATTAGAATCATGAATATACTTCTTTAATAAGGATACATGGAACACATTGTGATCTTTAATAATAGGGGGTAGAGCAAGTTTATATGCCAGTGGTCCCACTATTTACAAGAATTCAATCAGTCCACAATAGTGGGGCCTCAACTTGGAACAAGTTCCCATTATTAGGGACCTCCTTTTGGGTTTCACCCTGACATACACATGATCTCCCACCTAATTTCTTATGAGTTATTTTTCTATTTGCATAGATTTTTTGTCTGTCCTGGGCTGCTTTTAGATTTTTCCTTATCTTGCTCACTTCTTGTTCCATTTCTCTCAATGGATATAGCCCAAGTGTGATCCTATCCACTGGATTCTCCAAATTAATTGGAACTCTTTACTTTCTGCCATACAGAGCCTCAAATGGGCTCATATTCAACGACTCTTAATTAACCATTGTTGTAAGTAAACTCTACCAAAGGTAAATATTATTCCCATTGTTTTAGTTGATGCATGACATGAATCCTTAACAAATATTCCAACACTAAATTTACCCTCTTGATATATCTTGTTTGAGGATTATAGGATGTGTTGAATTCTAGTTGCATTCCAAATCCTGCAAATAATCCTTTCCAGAATTTTGATGTGAATTTCGCATCTCTATCTGAAATAATGGTCTTGGACATTCCATTCAACGTAAAAATTTCTTTCATAAAGACATCAACAACAACTATAGCTTTAAAATTGGACTTAATTGAAACAAAATGAGCTACCTTTCTTAGCTTATCCACTAGTACCATGATTGCATCATGTTTCTTACCTGTTCTTGGCAATCCTGTGATAAAATCCATGGAAATTGTTTCTTATTTCCACTCTGGAATTTGCAATGGTTGAAATAATCCTGCAAGGTGCTTAAGTTCAAATTTGACCTGTTGTCACTCCATACACTTTTCAATGTAATTTTTCATTCCCGGCCAATAATGTAATTGCCTTACTTCTGTTATCATTTTCTGATAACCAGGATGACCCACATAAGGTCTCCTATGAGACTTGTCCATAATGAGGTGTTTCAACTCTGCTAAATCAAGTACATACAACTTGCTATTATACAACAACAACTCATCTACTATAAGTTGGTATTCCTCATACTTCTTCATGTTTCTTGCTGCAAACTTTATTTTACCACATTGAAATGCTTATCACTTTGCAAGATAATTATGATTCTATGCTTAATGTCATACTCACATACACTTGTTGCTGCTAGGTGTAATGTCTGCACACTTCGACTAAGTGCATTTTCCACTCGGTTTTGTTTTCCTTTTATATGTTTTATCTCAAAATCAAACTCACTAATCAATTCCATCCACTTGGCCTATCTGACATTCAATCATGGCTGGTCAAATAGATATTTCAATCCACAATGATCTGTCATCAAGGAAAATCTCCTCCCAAGTAGGTAATGTCTCCACATATTTAACACATGCAAAATAGGTGCAAGCTATAATTCATGACTAACATACTGCTACTCATGCTCACTTAGCTTCCTTGATTCATAGTAGATCACATGTCCCTCTTGCATAAGGACTCAACCAAGTCATTCCTTGCAATCATCAATGCATACTAAGAAACTTTCTCATGGTCTGTAATATTTAGGACAAGGGCATTGGTCAAGAGGTACTTCAACTTCTGAAAGATGGCCTCGCACTCTTTTGACCATATACACTTCATCCCTTTTCTTTTCAATGAGGTAATGGGATGATCGATCTTGGAAAATCTTTTAATAAACCTTCTATAATATCCAACTAATCCCATGAATGATATTACTTCAGTTAAATTCCAAGGGGATGGCCAATCCATGATTTCCTTGATCTTTTCATTATATGAAACCATTCCCTCTTATGATATTGTGCGACCCAAATACTGGATTTCCTTATGGAATAAATCACACTTGCTATATTTGGCGTATAATCGGTGATCTCTCAAAACATGTAACACCAACCTAAGGTTTTCCTTGTGCTCTTCCTTGGTCTTGGAATACACCAGGATATCATCAATGAATACAAGAACAAACTTGTCCAAATACTTGCTGAGAATATTGTTCGTCAAGCACACAAAGGTGGTTGGTGAATTGGTAATCCCAAAAGGCACCACCACCAAATCATAGTGTCCATATCTTGTTCTAAAAGGTGTCTTTTGGATGTCTACATCCTTAATCCTAACTTAGTGATATTTCAATCTCAAGTCAATTTTTGAAAATATTGTAGCTACCGTGAGATGATAAAAAATATCGTCAATCCTGAGCATCTTTTTCAATTGTCGATAGTGAATACACAACTACAAGGTACCATACTTTATCTTTACAAACAACATTGGTGCTCCCCATGGGATACATTCGTCCTGATACACCCTTTCTCCATCATTTCCTTTAATTTCACCTTTAACTCCACCATCTCTAGTGTACTCATTCTATAGGGTACTTTAGATGCTGGTATTTCTCTTGGCACAAGATCTATTGAAAAATCAAGGTCTCACTTAAGATGAAGTACATGTAACTCCTTTAGGAACACATATTTAAATTACCACAACACTAGGTGATCCTCAATCTTCAACTCATACTCTTTGTTGCATGGAGTACTTGTATTGCATGCAAGGGACACCCTTTTTGGCTAAAATTATTGAGTTGTAGTGTTGATATATGCCTCATTGATACAAGATTTTGAATGATGCCTTGCAACACCCTCGTGTTGCCTTCACTGTCTTCACATTCCAAGGTCTTATCATGGAAATCCAATCTTTATTAATGTTTAACTAACCAATACATTCCTATCAACACATCATACAACCCTAAAGGTAATATGTTTAAGGATGCTTGTGTATGTAGTCCACTCATTTCAAATGGGCATGCCTCTATCACTTATGTTACTTTTTTCTTAGTTCATGTGGCTAACTGAACTGACCACGATTTCACATGATTTTTCCTCTGTAGAGCACAAACTTCAACAAATTGGGTCAAAACATATCTAAGGTTAGAACCAAGGTCAATCAAAATAGATATGGGTTGATTGGAAATTACACCTTCTAGTTCTGCCACATAAGCATGGTGATCTGCTTGCTGATTCTCAACAACTGCATAAATTCTTGGCACATTCCTAGACACATCATTAATAGTAGTATCCTCCCAATCATGGTAAAACCTCTTAATTTCATGCTTTATGTGAGGGAATTATCTCAACAAATGTGCCTCTCGATAGACCCAACATTGTAGAGGTCCCTTCTTTTTCTCCTCTACTCTCTCTCTTATTTTCTCTGTTGGCCTATTCCCACTCTAAGATGAAAATTTATGTTGGTGCATACTTCTGGTTAGATGACCGAACTGGGCACCTCTTTCAGATTCTTATATTGGGATGGTTTAAATCCATTCCTCTGAAATACGGGCTCGTCTTTCCTCTTCCAATCCCTAAGAGGATCCCACCTATGCTTGGATTGGTCATAGAAACACTTGGCCTTCCTAATGGTGTCCTCCAAAGTATTAGGCTCTTCAAATTAAATCCAATCCTAAAAGGACCATGGTAATCCAATTAGGAAGCATTGTATCCTTGCTTTATCATCCTTGAGGTAGGGAACATACCTCAATAACTCCAAGAACCTCTTGGAATAAGAATCCATGGTAATTTGTCCCAACTTGTGTTCATGGAACTCTTTAATCTATTCCTCTTGTTACTTGTCTGATAAGTATCCTTTCCTAAAACATTTCTCAAACAGTTTCCAGGTAAGCTTTCTTTCCTTTAATCCCTTGACTTCCTTGAGGTCCTCCTACCATATAGAGGCTCCTCATTCAAATTGAAAATGACTATCTTTTCTTTGTATTTTCTGAGTAATTATGCACTCAAAAATACTTCCTTAATCCCAACAGCTAAGACTCAACCTCTTCTCCTTTATTGATTTCTCCTTCAAAGGTAGGCGACTTTTCCTTGAATTATTTTGTTATAGAACTCTATGAATGTCTCTTATTTTTATTCTTGGGAACACTTGACCTAATGTCATTGCTGGATAGTTCCTCTTTAGTAATCTTCCCACTACATGAATCTATGGAAGTACCTCCACTATCTTTGCTTCTCTTAGCATCTCTGTGCCTTTTCCTGGAAGAACTCCTTCCCAAGTTACTATGAGATGGTCCTTGCTTCTAGACATCTGATGGACTCTGCTCCTTCTCAAAATGATATAGTCCTGCATTTCTAATGGAAGGACCTTGTTGCAAATGATTTTGAATCTTAGACAGACTCGACCTGAGCTCTCATGAGCCTTTCATTGTCTACTTTCAGACTTCTTACCATGGCTACCAAATATGGAGGGGTTTATCTATCCTTATTGCCATCAGATTCTTCATCTCATAAATTCAAGGTTTACTTCATACTATGTTGCACCATTCACTTATGTTTTCCCTTTTTCAATATGTCCTATGTGCTAAAAATAATGAAACAATGTTAGCAATTCACATTTCAAAATTATATGCATAAGACTATTGGCCTTATCAAAGCATCAGTCTTCCTTGGCAATCCCAAACCAATATTCCATTCCTGTTGTCAATCCTACTCAAAATTGTTTTTATCACTCACTAGCACGGTTAATTATTCAAAAATTAAATATAGACTCTCATTACATAGAATATTGAAAAAATCATTCAGCCTTGGTGATCCATTCAATCCTAGAGTTTGAAATCTACTTTGATACCAATTTGTAACACACATGGCCCCCTAAACCCTACCTAGGCTGGTGGGATGTCAAAATTTATTCGTCCACTATGCTTTTGGTCTCAGGCGTTGCACCCTTCTTCACAACCTTAGTCCTGCATGGTAGTCATGTGAAATTCCTCAACATCATCAATACCACTGTACAAAATGACATGTGTGTTATGATGGTTGTGACAATTCCTTAGAATCATCACCCTTTCCCTTGGAAAAACTTCATCGAAATACAATTGTTCAAACCAAGAGATAAACTTTCTCAGATGAATAGCTCAGGATCCCTTAGCTTGAGCTAGATCGATGGCTAGCAGTGAGTTGACATTCCTTCCCATTAGGAAAAAGGGTCATGCACCACCAATTCATTCCCTGATCCAAATTTTCTATCAACGATACTAGGTTGGGAAAACCGACGATCCTGATTCATTCGAGACCATCAAACTACCTTACAGCCAAAGGCCTCGGTCTTTCTCTGCAAAACACTCAAAAACTAGTGTATACAACCAAACCTACGACTGAGATCTCATTGGGATATCTCACGAGTAGATAAATAGTATCCACCCACTCGAAATTTACCATCAGGAAATACCCATTCTTCACAACCTCGTGATTTCTCGAATAAATCTTCATGAACAAAAATATTCTAATGGATCTAACGGTCACCAGACCCTTACAAACAAAAATCGAGAATATTTTGGATCTCCTATTTTCTCAGTGGTTAACCAACACTACCACTTCAACTGGGTTATTTTGGTAGTTGGACCCTCATTGGATCCAATGGTTCCTATCTCATTGGTTGAATAACCGATAAATCTAGGACTCTTCCACCCTCGACTTTTAGTCATCGGGAGTTCCATCTGCACACTTTCCACAGACATCCTGAACTCCATATTTTCGACAAGATTAACAACTCAGTACTAGATATATCTACGGTCCATATCTCTTCGAATAAGCCTTCCTGTAGATTGATGGCTCTCATTGAATCGAAACTTTCCCATCGTGAAGTTCACTCTTGACAAGGTTTCTAGGTTTTTTTGAAAGGTTCACCTTCTGATAATATTTCTCCAAAGCCCAAATATACGACGAATGACTGAGATCAACTCTTCTAACTGAATCAACGACTGACATTGATCTTCATTATTTTGAGAATGAAATGAATATGGAGATATAAAAATGAAATATACTGAGATATTGCAATAAACACAAAGATATAATAATGCACAACTTTTATTAATGAGAGAAATGTACATAAACTATAAAATTACAGAGTGAATGACTCACTAGAATGGTGGCAACTTATCTCTGAGAAGAGATGTGATGGCTACGCTCATTTGAAAGAATATGATGATGTTTACAATGAGTCTCTAGAGGCATTTTTAACGTAAATAAAATCCAAAACATTAACCCCGAAAGATGAAACTCCAAAAGGTTTGTGGTCCCCGATGGGGGTAGTTGGTACGTCAACTTCCCAAGGGTGTAAATTTTTCATACGATATCCATTTGGTGCGTACGATAGCTCGTTTGAAAGGTATATACGAGGAATACAAATTTTTACATCACACTTTTGCTAAAGCCTACAGTGTGACTGTGGCGAGCCCAAAAAATGATGTTTAGGGCCTCAAAAGTTTAGGACCCAAAAATATGTAGAAAAAATGGCAAGGTGGAAACCTCTATTTTTAGCTAGTGGAATAGGTGGGTGGCCACCGATTTCTACCTGGATCAATCCTCCCATCTTTGGAAGAAATGGTATGCATTGCGTGAAGTCCCCGAGGAATATTTTTCTGAATCTGAACCTTGGTGAGCTTCTTGCCTTGCTGAAGAGGTTGTCCTTCTTAGCTTGTTGAAGGATGTTATGAAGTTGTTGTTGGAGGGGTTGGATATATTTAACCAATCTGGCTACATGATCTACTAGAGTTTGGGATGAATCTATTGGTGAAGATGCAACATGAATAACATGAAGGGGTTTATCATAACTTTGTTTGACTGGGCAGTGTGGAGGCACCCCCATAGGTGCATTAGGAATATCTTGCTACTCTTCTACAATCTTGTTGATCTGCTCCTGCTGGATAGAAGGGTCTTGGGATGAGGCTGTAGTGGTTGCAGTGTCCTTATCTTTTGACCAGGTTTTGAAGAAGATAAAATTTGCGGTATGAGAGATTACTTTGCGGAACTGTTCTGTCAGGACAATAGTTAGAACTACCTCTAGTATTCTGTAGAGATGATCCCCCAGAATAACATTGGCGCTACGGGGTCGAGACTCATAAATAACGTGATGCCTCCACATACATGGCTATCATAATAGAAAATCACATAATTCTAGTGGGGTAACATCACACAGTACCTCATCCTTGAAGGGCTTGATGTCGCATGATAGGTGGCACTACTGGCTGACACAAAGATCTCATCCCTGGTGGAGCCATCCGATGTTGTATGGTTGCAGGTGTGGTGTTGTTGGAAAATACAATTTCTTGATGACCTCTACTGAGATGAGGTTCTTCTGGCTTCTTCTATCAACAATAAAATGCAATGAGTTCTCCTTCAACCACATCTGTGAATGGAAAAGGCGCTCCCCCTCCCGAGGATCCATATTTTTCTTCTGGTTGGATTGCTGTGGTCGTGACAATAGTAGTGGGTTTTGAATTAATTATTTGTCTCCTTTTTTTATTGTCTAAATCAAATTTCGAGTTTGGTCTTGGATCGGTTTCTTTGAGCTCAACCACCAATGACTATTTTGAACGACATTCATCAGTGTTGTGCCAAGGGATTTTGTGGAAGTCGCACCACTTCCTAGTGTCCTTATTTGTCTTCCTGTTGTTCTTCTTTTTTTGTTGCTTGGATTGGTTTTCGTAAGGTTTGATATTTTGTGAATTAGGACTTCCTTTACATTGGGATTTGCAGACCCAATTTCCTGATTTTTCTAGTGCTTAAATTTATGTTCGATTTTGACAACATATCAATAAGATGCTCCTAGTGATGAGATGTCCAGAAACTCTATTTCGATTTGGATGTACCTGTGTAAAGACCCACGGTATTTTAGAACCAGATTCCACTCAGAGACATTGATACCCAACTTGGTGCACAAGTTATGGAAGATATTTGTTAACTTCGACACTGTTTGGTCCCACTTTTGATGCATCATGGTCCATCTCATGTACTGGTCATCATAGTTTCCCACACGGTAATAATTATCCTTAATAACATCCATAAAAAACCACAAATATTCCAGACTCCTCTATAGAATTTTTCTCCCAGTAAGTTTCCCACCAATGTTTGACATGGGGGAGAGCCTTAAGGATCACAAATGTGATATTTTCTTTGTTGGAAAAATTATGAACAAAGAAATAACCTTCTAGCAAATTTAACCATTTTTCCAAAGCATATGCATCGATCTGTCCATCAAATATAGAAATATCAAAATTAACTTATACCTTTAATGGGGTAGTGTATCCAAAGTGACTGCTTGACGAAGACACACCAATTATTGTTGGAAATCATTGAAGGATTTGGGAAATATTCTCCAACATCTCGTTCCTCTGTTGCACAAGGGATTCCACGAGAAACATATTTATGGGATCTTATGCTCCCTCATTCCTCTTCTCTTCCACCATGGGAGGCCACTTGGGATGGTGAGAGTGGTTGTCCTCAAGAGAAACTAGATCGAGACCCAACTATCTATACCCTGACCTCATTGGGGACATGCACTAAGAAACAAAAATGAGTAGCTTGCTCTGATACCACTGATCCAGATTATTTTTAGAATGAAATGAAGACAAAGATATAACAATGAAATATACATAGATATTGAAATAAACATGGAGATATTGTAATACACAACTTTATTAAGGAGAGAAATGTACAAAAACTGTAAAATTACAAAGTGAATGACTCGCTAGAATGGTGGTAGCTTATCTCTGAGAATTTGCAAGAAGATGATGATGTTTACAATGAGGCTCTAGAGGCCTTTTTAACATAAATAAAATAAAAAACCCTAACCCTAGAAGATGAAATGCCAAAAGGTTTGTGGGCCTCGATGGGGTAGTTGGTACGTCAACTTCCCAAGGGAGTAACTTTTGCATACAATCTCTGTTTGGGGCTCACGATAGCTCATTTGAAAGGTCTGTTCGAGGAATACACATTTTTCTGTCATGCTTCGGCTAAATATTATAGTGTGACTATGGCGGGCCCAAAAAATTCTATTTAGGGCCTCAAAACGACCCTTGAAGTTTAGGACCCGAAAAATATGTAGAAAAACTACTAAGGTGGAAACTCTTGTTTTGAGCCAGTGGAATAGGTGGGTGGCCACCGATTTTTGCCTGGATAAAAAATTTCCTCTGTAGTTTTAACAAGGATTCAACAGGGTTAAGGGTTTATTCTTTGCTTACCGAGCCACATTTTTCCTCGACACCTTCCAACAACAGATTTAACTATGCTCCCTTAGGATTTTAACCCACTTACTTAATACACAAGCTATGCTCCACCATAGCCCCCATAGTGAAGATTTAATATCTTACAAGATTTCCATTCAAAGGATAGGGAAACAAAATATGACAGGCCTTCACCGACCTCACTTACATAGTTATTACAAGAAATCACTTAGCCATTTAAAAAGAGGTTACATTACACGATTTAAATTCAGATTCAACATTCATTCAACATATTAAAGCTACAATTAAAAATAAAATGAGATTCATATTCATTTACCAACATTTACAGGGTGCATTGAGAAACACTTATCTATTCAGTTGAATTTTGAACGGACCAATTGATTGAGGCTGAATACCTTTCCACCCAACCATAGGCTATGCTGCACTTTTTCCTTTCTATAGAAATCCACCCCTGTGCTAGGCCATGATACCACCATGGGACTCTCACAAGTTATCTAACGAGTCAAGGAATTAGTCGAGAATGTTAATCTCCTTCAATCCATTGGAAGCTCTCTTCCCACTAAGATCAGTGCGTCCACGAGCTTACCAGGTACCTTCCCAGCTAGATTTCCTCTACACAAGGGAGTCCCTTCTTTGGTACATAGTCCCTCAATGCCCTCCCCTTACCAATGCCAGTTTCTTTCCAACAAGCACCAACCCATGACCCTCTCTTCTCTAGTCTGGATATGGGTATTCTCTGTTTTTGGGTGACCTTTCATGTCTTGGGAAAGCTTCCTATTTTCCTTAGGAAAAATTCCCAATTCCTCTATTGCTCAAGTTTGTGTGTGTGATTTCTATTTTATCACTCACGTTTCCGTACCTTCCATCTATATTTCTGTCTGTGCATATGTGTGTGTTCATCTGTGCTCACACCCTCTTCCTCCTCATTCCTTTTCCTGGATGAGAACATTTTTACTGTTCCTTGGGTTTCCCACTCACTTATGTCAGAAGCAAACCCCTAGGGCCAAGCTTCTGAATCGAAGGGGAAATTCCATGTACTTATAGATAAAAATTGTAACCAAACCTTCACTCTTCGAAGTAGAGGATTTGAAGGCAATCATAACTACTCCAACTACCTGACTTGATGCCATTAACAAGTTTCTTGTGGACAGGGAAAACATGGTACTTTAGACATGCTAAGCATTCAAGGTTTTGCAGGTGTAAGATGGGTTTATGGGCAAGGTTCCTATTTTACTCATGAAAACTTCCAGCTAGTGTCCCTGTCACCAGATCCCACTCATGGTATCATGGCTAGTACTGCAAGGCTTCCCTCTTAGTAAAATGATTTGGTATCTTTATTAACATAAAACACAATTATAGTCTTCATCAATTAAAATGCATGAAGTATTAAGCATAACTAAAAAATTGGGCGAAAACAAGGTATTAAAACTTAGGTATGTGATGAACTTGCAACTATAGGGGAGAATTTGGATAATGTAGATCTCATTAATGTGGCATTGAATTTTTTCCCCAAGCCCGGGGAACCATTTTTCAAGCGAGTTTTCACTTGGGAAAAACCTATATTGGTAGAGGCTTTGGGATGATTGTATCTAGGAAGAGACTGGGGAGGAGTCTAAAGGTAGCAAGCAGGGAAGTTGTGATGAGAAATTGGCCCTTTTTAGTAAGACATGGAAGGGAAAAGAAAAGGGTTCCAACAAGAAGGTTAACAATGATGGAGGAACATCATAGCTGGGGAAGAAGAAGGAACTAAGTAAAATTAAGTGCTTTGCATGTCATAAGAATGGACATTATGCATCTTAATGTTTAGAGAAGAAGATGGAAGAAGAAATACACATATAACAACATCAATAGAGACACAAATAGATGAGTTTGCAATGAAGTTTGAGAAGGATTTATCACTAGTTTCTTTCCTCTCTTCTAGCACAACCATCATGAGTGCGTGGTACTTGGAAAGTGGTGCATCTCATTATATGAAAAAATCACATGGGCTATTCAATAGTCTGATGGAGAATGACTCAGGGGTCTGTCAAGATTGGTGATGATGCCAAGTATGCAGTGAAGGGTGATGGGATTGTTTTCTTCCATCTTGAGTCAAGAGGTTTGTTTGATGCACATGATGTGCTTTATGTACCGGGTCTAAAGAAGAATTTGTTCTCAGACTCAGTTATGGAGGAAATGGTTTTTTTTGTTACTCTTTCAAAGAGGGAAGGCACCCATATGTCTAGAGGGAGCTATCCCAGACACAACGATGGTCATTGGGGTTATAAAGGGCACTTTATATAAGTATTCGAAAAATCGTGTTTAGGATTTGGTACATGATAGTGACAACCTAAGTGAGCTATGGAACAAGAGGTTGCGACAACCAAACTACAAGGAACTGTCCATTTTGAGGGAGATTGTTACAGGTCTTCCAGAGTTCCATGTTGAGAAGTAGGGAGTGTGCAGAGGGTGTACACTTGGAAAGAATGCCAAGGGTTATTTTCCCAGTAGCGAGAGTAGGTCCAAGGGGATCTTGGATCTTATACATTCAGATGTGAGTGGGATGATGTTAGTAGCATCAGTACATGAAGCATCGTACTATGCGATGTTCATTAATGAATTTTCTAGGAAAGCCTGGATCTTCTTTATGAAGACCAAGGATGAGGTATTTAGTCATTTTTAGGACTTCAAGGCTCAAGTTGAGAAATATATAGGAAAGAAGATAAATTTCTTGAGGTGGATAATGGGCGAGAGTACACATCCAATGACTTCAAGGATTTATACAAGGAGGTAGGGATCAAGAGGGAGTTGACAGTCTCATATAAACCTCAACAGAATGGGGTTGTGGAGAGAAAGAGCATGTACATCATTGGTTCTACCAAGGCTATGATACAGGACCAGGAGTTGCCTGTTTTCTATGGGTAGAGGCATGTAACATGACAATATATGTGGAGAAAAAGATTCCTCACATGATATTGGGGGACATGAATTCAGAGGATGCATTCTTAGCAATGAAACAAAAGATAGGACATTTGAGGATATTTGGTTGTCTAATCTGCATCCATGTGCCCGTGGAGAAGAGGATGAATTTGGAGCCTTCAAGATATAAGGGTATATTTGTGGGGTAAAATGAGACCTCAAAGGATCATAAGATCTTTATTCCAGTCCAGTGGAAGAAGATTATGAGAAAATATGTTAAATTCATGGAGAAATTGACATCTAGGAAATCTCAGGAGTCATCAACAGTGACAAAGGATAAGTAGTAGCAAGCTCTGAAGGATGAGAAATGCTCAACAAATTCCAGTTCAAGGAGTTAGACTTTAGGTTGGGAGGAGGAGTTAACCCCTTCCAATTCTATCAAGAGACCTAGGTAGATTTTGTAGACATTGAGGGATGTTGGTGAGGCTTCTAGGAGTGCATTTAGGGAGAGTAGGCCTACGAGGAAGTTTCCAAAATACATGACACTTATGAGTAGCATCGTTTATGCAGAGAATTATAGTTTTGAGGAAGAGACATATCAACAGGTTTGGATGGATGCCATGGTGGATGAGTACACCTCTATCATGAGGAATGATGTTTGGGACATATTGTCGAGACCAGAGGGGAAATTACTTATGAGTTCCAGGTGGCTCTACAATATCAAGCATGCTGCAGATGGTATAATTGAGAAGTTAGAGGAAAGGTTCATAGTGAGAGGATTCTCCTAGATATAGGGAGTGTAATATGAGGATACATTTTCTCTAGTTTCCAAGTATTCTTCTATTCAAGCTATTATTTCTATTTCTTCAGTTATGATGTGAAGGATTCACCAAATGGATGTGAAGACAAATTTCCTCAACGAGAAAATTGAGGAAGAAGTGTATTTAGATCAACCTTAGGGATTTGAGGTACATGGGAGGGAGTCTCATGTGTGTAGGCTTAAAAAATACTTGTACATACTTCAACAAGAACCCAGGTCATAGTATTCTAGGATTGACTACTTGTTGAGTATGGGATTTACAAAGAGTGAGGCAAATCCTAACTTGTATTTCATACTTGTTGGGTCTGATCTGATCATCTTGGTGTTGTATGTGGCTAGTTTCTTTCTCACAGGTGCATGGATGATTTGTTTCTCACAGGTGCAAAGGAGCTTATACCAGGGTGTAAAGAAGATGTAACACACCCGACCCCTAAGTACCCTTTCAGGGATGGGGCATCAAAATTTCACTTTCCTTAATCATCTCGAATCCTTTCCTCGAGATCTCCATCCTCTTCTACTCAATCGTAAATTTCTAATGACTGCTACCAGGCTCAAATTCGAGCTTTGGATTTCAAGTTATGGCCTCTCGAAGTCCCATGTGGGTCCATCTCATTCATACCATCCCAGGTTCTCCAAAGTCCTGGAGATTCCCCAATGTTCCTACATCCACGGTGGAAGTCCATCCATCATCCAATCCAATGACGAGACTTGATCCTCGTTTAACAGATAAGATAAAGGGGAAATCGACGTTCAACACTGAATGCCCCTTTCCTTTCTATGCACATATCCTCCAGAGTCCCGAAATTGCGAACTTCAGAAAGATCCCGAAATATCACCACGTGGCTTCGGTCTTTGGTACTTTTAACTTATCTATGACACTACACTCCAAACCTTCATAGTTCTAAAGTCCCAAACTCCCGAAGGGTCCACCTTTACACGTGGTGGTGTATTAAACATAGAAGCAAGGATGGGTGGGTCCTGATTACTCCACCCACTAATAGGCCAAGCGAATACATTCTAGGGGGGTGACACATGGCAAGGCAGAGATGAAACGTGGCCCCATCAGTGGGTGACACATGTGACATTCTAATGGACACATAGGGTCTATGAAACATATGAATCCAGGTGACACATGACACATAAAACAAGGGTCCAAGTCACTCTAGGTGACATCAACGTGCCATGTCACTCTAGAATAACAACCTTCCAATGTCCTTAGATCTCATGGTCGAGATGCATCCACACAGATCCATTGATCTATTGCCTCTGTTACTTCATAACTTTGATGCTCGTGGGATCCACTGTGTAACTTCCTCTTTTCTCTTGGAGTGGTCAGTGCCGGGCTGACCATGGTCTAGATCTGACGGTCAGGAACGACCCTGTAACGTCCTCAGATTTACGACTCGCATGACTTCGTGAGTTCGATGTTCAAAGGTTTCGCTCACTTACCACCCCCTTTCTCCCGCAGTGGTCAACTCCAGACTGATCACAACATGGATCTAATGGCCAGGAAGGATCCTAAAGTTTCCCTAGATCTACGGTTCACGTTAATTCACAACTCCGACATTCGGGGTTTTTTGGCGTTATGACAACTCCATTCTCCTGAAGTAGGAGTTTTACGAAGTGTTGTATGCGAGTCCCTCTACTTTTTGATATAAATGTTAAGATGGTTTCTCAATGGAATCCCTAGATCCATGACTCACATTAATTCACAACTTCGGTGTTCCTGGAATTTGGTGCTATGACACCTCTATTCTCCCAAAGTATTCAACGCTGAACTGACCTCGATGTAGATCCAATGACCAAGGAGACTCTCAAATACCCTTGGATATACAACTCACATTACTTCGTGATTGGTAAGTGGGTCAGGGTTTAACGGTGGGACAATTCCATCTATCATGGTTAGGGACACCACCACATTTCGGTTGACCTCGTGGGTAACCATAGAAACAAGCTTCCTTTGGCCGGTTTGAAAGTGGAAGGGTCATAACATCCCGGAGCTCCGAACTCTTGGAGTTCAAAGCCAGAAAGGATTAGCTCCTTTAAAGCCTAATGTAGGGTTCCCAGACCTTGGTCATATGGGTCCTTTGAAAATTCTCATGGGATACACGCTTAACTCTTAACCGTGAATTGGTTACGACCATGAGTATAATCCCTTGATCACATGGGTGAAGGGTCTGAAGGAGGCACCCTCCTTCCACCGAGTTAGAACTTAGTGTTCCTGTGAGGTATATTCAAAAGGTTAACATGACTTAATCCTTCTAGTTAACCCTACTCCAAATCTCTTGTATACCCACGTCCCATAAATATCTAGATGATAAGATGAGGCACACGAAATAGCATTCAAAAGCATGGGTTCACAGAAAAAAAAATTGATCATTTATACCTTAATCATTTAATACATAATTTATTCATAGACATGTGTATTCAATCATCATTTCCATTCCAGCACATAGAGTATGAATATAATTATTAGAAACCAAAATTATGAAGCAATTGGTGAAAGGGGTGCCTGTTTCCACCTAATCATAGGCACAACCACTCCTGAATGGATTTATCACTGGATACGCCCTAGATAGATCATGATGCTATGATAGAGACTCTTTCTTCTTTCTCAACGATAGTCAGGGACGAAGGTTACTCTCTTGCTCCCGTAGGAACTCTACAAAACAATTTTCTCTCTACCAATCAAGGGGGGTTGCAATGAGTGCTTCCACAGTCACTCATCTTCTCTGTAGCCCCGTTTATCAGATTGGATTGAAATCACTATCAACATATTCTTGCACCCAGAATGAGTTTGTTCCTCCATTCTCCCTGGGACTAGAGAGTTCCAAGCACTCTTCTCTCTTTGGGGGATTGGTCTCTCGACTCTTCTCTTCAAATATCTGCCTCTGCAAACATATCACTTCCTTTCTTTCATTCCTTAGCAATATTGCATGGGTCCGAATCCCTAGCTCGTGGTCAAGTCTAGAAGCCTTGCAGATGGGTACTCTACCCATCTCCTCATTAAATCTTGAGGAGGGCCTTTCCAAATACCATCCTGACTGGTAATTCATTTCCAGGTCAGAGGACTATTATGGGTCTGAGCAATTAAATCCAGTAAGGTATTAGTTTGGTGGGGGTCATCTCAACCATTTCTAGTTCCCCTCACCATCTCTCTTATAGCATCATGGTTTATCTTAGAAAACCCCCCTTTCAACATTCATGCAACACTATCCATTTTAATTAATAACATAAATACATACATTACCTTTCATAACAAAAGATTCATCAAATCCAACATTCACACATATTCAATCTACCATAGTATTTTGGCAAGTTATAGTTATATTTACAAGATGGGGGAAACATGGGTATCAAAATCCCCCCCCCGTCAAAGGAACATCATCCTCGATGTTCTACCTGCCGATGTGCTCTATATGTACATAAGTAAACAAAAATGGGTATGCATGTTTCAAGGCATCCTCCATTTCCCATGTAGCTTCATCTGGACCAAAGTGTTTCCACTGCACCTTGACCTGTGAAATGGTTCTGTTCATAAGTGGGATTTCCTTCTTGTCTATTATGCATTGTGGTTCTGGCAAGAATTATCCCTCTGGTTCCACCTTAATCACAAATCGATCAATTATATGATTAGAATCATGTACATATTTCTTCAGTAACGAAACATGGAAAACATTATGTGCCTTCACTGTGGGAGGGTGTGCTAGTATATATGCTACAAGTCCTACTCTATCCAAAATTGCAAAGGGTCCACAATACCAAGGTGCCAACTTGGCACAAGCTCCCATTCTCAAGGATATTTTCCCGGGTCTAACTCAGAGATACACATGATCCCCTGCTTTGAACTCTCTAGGAGTTCTTTTTCTGTCTGTATAGATTTTCTGTCTATCCTGAGCTATTTTCAGATTCTATTTTATCTGAACTACTTGTTGTTCCATTTATTTCATCATATCTGTCCCAAATGTAATTCTGTTTACTGGGTTATTCCAGCTGATTGGAATCTTACATTGTCTACCATAGAGGCCTCAAAAGGGCTCATATTCAATGACTCTTGATAGCCATTGTTGTAGGAAAATTCTACTAGTGGTAGGTAGTCTTCCCACTTCTTGGTATGATGCATTACATGCATCCTTAACATGTCCTCTAACACTTGGTTTACTCTCTCTATCCATCCATCAGTTTGAGGGTGATAGGATGTACTAAATATAATTTTAGTTTCAAAACCAACAAACAAAGATTTCCAAAAGTTTGAAGTAAATTTCGTATCTTTGTCAGATATGATTTCTTTAGGCATGCCATGCAACCTAAATATATCTTTCATGAAAATATTGGAAATATATATTTCCTTGGAGGTTGACTTGATGGGAATAAAGTGAGCAATCTTGCTCAGTTTGTCCACAACTACCATAATGGCGTCATTCTGTTTGGTTTATTTTGGTAACCCTGTGATGAAATCCATGGAGATGGTTTCCCATTTCCATTTTGGGATTGGTAGGGGATGCAAAAATCCTGCTGGATGTCGGTACTCTACCTTAACCTGCTGACATTCCATACATTTAGCTAAGTAATCAATTATGTTGTTTTTCAGTCCGGGCCAATAAAATAGTTTCCTAGTGGCCGTGATCATCTTCTGATAACCACACTACTAAATATGGGTGGATTATTCCACGAAAATTTTCCACGTTTCCATTATTTTTATCTTTTTTTTTTAAAATAGGGCAGGATTTTCGTCGATATTGCCACGACAATTCGTCACAATATCCATGAATAGGTTATTTTAACTTGGTCGAGATTTTTGGATCATGTTGTCATTGATGCCAGTGGTTTGATTGATTGATGTCAAAGGATTGGTTGATTTATGATTGATGTAATATAATATGTATTGTCCTTGATGAGAATGCATAGATGAAGATGGATCAATGAGTTGTCATTGATACATGATGAAGATGGATCGATGTGGTTTCATTGGTATATGATGCATTGTTGGAAAAATATATAGAT
>ML781904.1:310315-322049 GCA_009831015.1 Picea engelmannii | reverse complement strand
ATATATATATATAACTATAATAAAAAAATAAAAATAAAATAAAAATAAAAAATAAACAAATAACAAAACATAGTTTTGAAAACAAAAAACAAAATACATTTGAACTAACTCTTGCGCTCATTAGTTGGATAAACACTTGGTCGCACACAAAGTAGAGAGGAGGAGGGAACACACAGAGGAGGAGGGCACACACACACAGGAGAAGGAGGGTGCATACAAAGGAGGAGGGCGCACACAAAGGAGGAGGGAACACATAGAGAGGAGAAGGAGGGCACATGTAGAGGAGAAGGATATCAAGGGCACATCAGAGAAGGAGATCAAGGGCACATATGTGCAAGGGCACATTGAAGAAGGAGATAAAGAGTGAATGATATTGATCTAGAGGGCGCGCGAAGGAGACTGATCTAGAGGGCACACTGTCAACAAGCTTGAGAATGGTGAGTGGTAGTTCCACTAATCTCACCCAGAATTTTTGCATTCAGATATGGTTTCACCAAGTTGACTCTATTTTTTTTTCCCCTTGTATACCATAAAAAAACATGTTTTGACTATGTGGAGCTTGGAAAGGTCAAGTTCAATTTCATTCGGCCCCCCTCTCTACCCTGGATGCAAGAAAAAAAATAGAACATACACATGTTTGTCATCCAAAATAGACCCTGCAACCTTCTCCTCCTCACTATTATCACGATCCAGGTATTTCCACATAGGCGTTGTCTACATAGGCATTGTTTACATAGGCATTGTCTACAACATTCCATTTTGGCCCACTCGATCTTGGACAATGAGGCATCACAAAAAATATGGAGGTTGTCCATTGAGTTCTCTATAAAATAAAATAAAAACTAGAAGCATTCCATAGTGTTCTTCATAAAAGTTTGGTCCTTATGAATAATATGAAAGAGTTGTATGTAGAATGTTGATTAACCAGCTATCCAACTCCATGTTCTGGGAGGGGAATGCCTTTGATAAGATTCTAACCAACCCCATGATAAATGAGATAATCTAGGGCCTTTACTTCCATTTTGAAAAAGACTTTTGTTGGATGGACCCTAAGTGTCCCATATCCTATGATTCACACTTGTTGATAGGAAGGAAGACTGAGGCTTTGCAGAGTGTCTCAGAAGTGTAGAGGAAAATTTTCCTGAAGTCCATGGCCTTGATCATGCCTATATTTGAGGGTCATTCGATCATGTCATAAGATTCCCCAAAAATCAATCTCAATGAAGAGGGTGTTGAAATCAAGGAAACATTTGAGGGCATTCCATAACATTTTCCCCTTCAAGCAATATCACATACAACATGCACTCCTTTTCCTCCTCTGCATCAATCATGTGAAAATCCCTACAAACTAACGAATGGATTTCCAATGATTTTTCAATAATCCATTTCTATAAAAGGGAACAATCATCATTAGACACATAGAAGTTGGATAAACCCAACAATCTTCCATCCAGAGTCAACAAAATTGAAACTCATTTTTGAGAGTCGTTGGTGCCTCATCCTATAACAGAAGACAAAGTTAGGAAATCCAGAGACGTCGTCGGGGCCCCTGGGAAGAGTTATATTTTCTTTTTAATAGCTTTCCCACTCTGAAATCATCTCAACTGAAGATAGGGTCCAACAGCTAGAAGAGAATCGCATGTCTTGCGGTGTTCGATGCGTCCTCATCGACCCTTGAAAATATGGAGAACCGAGTACCATCCATGCCCGATTGTACTCATAACCGCATCAAGTCTCCAAGGTTAACAACCTTTGGTCAATAGAACAATGTAGGTAAGGGAAGTCAAAAAAATGGATTTGTAACTTTGGGAAAAGGATTGGCTCTGAGGGCTGGGCCTAGGGGTCTGCATCCTCAACCCATGGGCTATCAACAGTCTGCCCGAGTTTCTATCGTGGTAAGGGCAGGTAGTCATGTGTTGATTTGGCTACGGATGTAGGATGTCCCCTCAGTGGGGATTTTCCCTAGGTGGTGAAACAGATGGAGGAAATTCCCACAGGGATAAACACTGATTTCCGTGGACCGTTGGATCTAGTATATCGGCGGGGAGGATAAGGGAAAGAGTCTTTCAACACTTGTAAGCTTAGGAGGAATAGTAGCCGTCATATCTGAAGGAGTGGGAGTTGTTGATTTGGCACTCTGAAATATCAACATTTGGGAGTTGGGAGTGTGGAGGAAGCTGCAACTTAGAATTTGTGAGTCGTGAAATCCTTATTCGCAAAGGAAGAACCTGGAGCGTCGGATCACGGGAGACGAGGGTTGTCGATCTGGCATAGCGGTCATTGCGAGTTTGTATTTCAGGAAAAGGGGAGAGAACCACTTCACAAACCCTTGATACATGAAATATCGACGTGCTCATAGGTTGGGCCCCAGGTCATAGCCAGAGGTCCACCGGAGCAAACTTACAAAATTGGGGAAGACTTGAAAATTTGGAAGTGAGCTTGTTCTTCTTTGAAATCGATGATTTTATAGTTTCTCATGCCATTGGAAAGGTTCTTGAAACCTTTTTTTCTTCTTAAATAAATATTACATGTCCTTAGATATATTTTCCAAAGCTTCATCAACCTAAGTCTTGATGTAACCCATGATGGGTCCCATTGGGACCTCCTATTTCACCCTTAAGGAAAATATTTCGTTATGGACTTTGCTTAATTCTATGCATTGCTCTTGAATCAATAAATCAATCCGGGAATTCTTAATAACCAAATCACTAATCCATCATTTTATCTCCTTTTTAGAGAATTTAGTAAGTCATTGATTCAAAGAGTTGGTCAAATAAATAATTTTGGTGTCAAGGACAAAGGATTTGCTTATCAATTCCCATAGATCCATCAACAACTTTAATATTTCTTCAATGTTGGTTACAATTGTATCCCTAACCCTATACAATAACCCTTGGGCTCACTTTACTTTGGAAATTATCTTGGAATTTTCTTCAAGTTGTTCATATGGTGTCCTAATGGCCAATGGTTACATAAACAATGGTTTAGGAATCAATGTAGATTCTAAATCTATTATCCTCCTTTTCATCTTGTTGTTTTCCTCTACTTGCTCCAAATTGGATTTCATAAGCATACACCCTATTTCATCATTCACTTTGGGATCTACCATGGTTTCCTAGTCTTATTCCTCCATCCTTTGCACGAAGGAAAAAACTTCATCGAGACAACCTAGTTCTCAACCCTAAGAGGCATTAACATGATTAGAGATGTTTTTGTCTTCGAGACTTGGGACAATATTATGTGCAACTATATCTCTTTCCCTAGGAGATAATGATTCCACTTCTTCACTACTTGCACAACAACAAAGAGTTCTTTATCATATGTGGGTTAGTCCAACATTTCTCCATGAAACAATTTTGAATGGTAACACAACAACTATCCTTGCAGAAGTATCACCCCTAAAACATACTTGCTTGCATTTGTTTCTAGTTGAAATGGTCATCGTAAATTGGGCATGGCTAAGATTAGAGAATTTCCAATCTTTCTCTTCATTTCTTAAAACGCCCATAGTTGTGGCTTGCCCCAATGAAAACTCTTCTCTTTGGTGGTCATGGCGTGTAATGGTGCAACTGTTTCTTAAACATTTTCTATGAAAATTCTGAAGTTTTGTATGAACATCCTCAAGTATTGCATTGCTCCCATGAAACTTTTGATCTTTGTCAAGATGGTAGGAATAATACATTGACCGATCTTTGCAATCTTGTTTTGATCCACCCTTAGCACTCCTCCATTGATTATGTGTCTAAGATAAATCAAGGACACTTTTTGACACTACATTTTTTCAAATTCATGATCAATTGATCTATTTTTAGTGTCTCTAGTCCTTGTTCCACATGTTGTATGTTCTCTTAATAATTATTGTTGAACATTACTATGTCATATAGATATACTTTTAAAATGAGTAAATAAATGGTTGTAGCACATCATTCATCAAGCACATGAAAGTTGTAGATGCATTACATAAACCCAAATGAATCACTAACCATTCATACAAACCTTGTTGCCTTGTCTTGAATGTTATTTTCCACATTTTTTTCTTTGATCCTTAATCCAAGTCTTATCTCACCCAACCCAAGTGATATGGTTGTGAATGACCATGAGTCTCTAGGCCAATATTTTAAACTAGTTGTGTAGAGATCAAATTCAATTGTGAATCGAGATCAAACAAGTAATCCACTTTAGCTTGTCTCATGTAGATATAGTCATGAAATAATTTGGTCATATCTTTTTTCTTTTTGGGACTGTCATTGATTAATACTACCTCATTTTGAATGGTAGTGCAACTAATTAATGCTACCTCCTTTTGAATGGTAGTGCAACTACTTCTTCTTTTAGCTTTTAGAAGTGTTTGGGGCATTTATCGAGGTGTAATTTCCAGCAGTCTTGGTGTGTCACTTTCTCTCAAAAGACTTGTAATACATGGTGGGAGGTGTTGTTTCTTGTGCCATTTCTATAATCTTCTTCACATCCCACTTCTTATTCTTCCCATAAATGACACCTTGAACCACCACAAATGACCTCTTGAAGGCATCCTTTACCAATTAGGTATATAGGTAACACTAACATTCTTGAGCACTAGGTATGGGTCTTGGGGCCTTGACATGGTCAAGGGAAGAAACATGAACTTTAGGCCTTAAAGGAATCTTTCAACAAGCCAGGGCCAAGAAGGATGCCTCGTATAACCACACAAGGACTTCTGAGGGTATTCCAACCTATGGTTGGGGATGTCAGTGCCACTAGGTGTTTTTGAGTAGTATGTATGTGTCTCAAGGTCTTGGAAATGATATGGGGAAGAAGGCCATGTCTTAGGTTCTAAATAAATCTTTGAGTCATCTAGAGCCATGAAAAATGCCTCAAAGTACCACACATAAACTCCAGAGGGGTATCCTTGGCCTCTAAGAAATGATGTTAGTGCTCTCACAAGGTTTTGAACATTAGCTATGGGTTTGAAGGCCTTGATATGGTTGAGGGGGGAACCCAAGGCTTACTTGAAGTAAAAATATTCTAGGCATCCATGGCCAAACATGACACCTCAAACTAACACACCCAATATCTCAAGGTTTTATGCAACTTCTAAGGCTCAAACTTCATGAATGACACCTCAAACCACCATAGATGACCTCTCGAGGGTATCTTTGGAATTCAAGTGGGAGTATGGGCATCAATAGGATATTTTGAGCACTGGGTATGGGTCTTGGGTCCTTGGACAATATCGGGAGAGGCAAACCCGTCCTTCCATCCCATTGTCTCCTCTCAGGTTCAATGCCTTCATAGTGTTCCATATAGACGACCACAACCCTTTCCTTTATAGTTTGTACAACTTCATCAAAACCATTACACCCTATGCATAAAATGGATTAACCAACAAATCGATCATCTTGTAATATATGTCACAACCAACCTCAACATTATTTCCAACTCGAAACTTTCCTCCATTCCCCACCAACTACTAAAGGCGTTTTCCAAATATGTGAAATTCCAGGATCATGGATTTCCAAACTATCGATCCTCACTTGAACTCTTTGATGGGTCTCAAATCCAGTTCTCCACTAAGCGTCGAGGGATATGAAAATATATGCAACTTTATGCAACTTATATGAAACTATATGCAACTATATTGCAACAATTTCGTATGCAACTATATGCAAATATGCAACTATATGCAACTATGCAACTATATGCAACTATGCAACATGCAACTTATGCAACTTATGCATGGAACTTATGAAACTTTATGCAAATTTATGCAACATGCAGCTTTATGCAACAATGCAACTTATGTAACTATGCAACTATATGCAACTTATGCAACTATGCAACTATATGCGACTTATGCAACTATATGAAACTATATGACAATTTCGTATGCAACTATATGCAAATATGGAACTATATGCAACTATGCAACTATATGGAACTATAAACAACTTTATGCAAAAATGAAACTTATGCAACTATATGCAACTATATACAACTTTATGCAACTATATTGCAACTATATGCAACTATGCAACTATATGCAACTATACACAAATATGCAACTATGCAACTATATGCAACTATGCAACATTCAACTTATGCAACTTTATGGAACTTATGCAACTTTATGCAACTTTATGCAACATGCAACTTTATGCAACAATGCAACTTATGCAACTATGCAACTATATGCAACTATATGCAACTTATGCAACTATGGAACTATATGCGACTTATGCAACTATATGCAACTATATGACAATTTCGTATGCAACTATATGCAAATATGGAACTATATGCAACTATGCAACTATATGGAACTATAAGCAACTTTATGCAAAAATGAAACTTATGCAACTTATGAAACTATATGCAACTTTATGCAACTATATGCACCTTATGCAACTATATGCAACTATGCAACTATATGCAACTATATGCAAATATGCAACTTATCCAACTATGCAACTATATGCAACTTTATGCAAAAATGCAACTTATGCAACTATATGCAACTATATTGCAACTATATGCAACTATCTTGCAACAATTTCGTATGCAACTATATGCAAATATGCAACTATATGCAACTAGGCAACTATATGCAACAATGCAACTTATCATGTTTTTTAGTGACTATATGCAACTTTATGCAACTATATGCAACTATGCAACTATAGGCAACTTATGCAACTATATGCAACTATGCAACTATATGCACCTATATGCAAATATGCAACTTATCCAACTATATGAAACTATGCAACTATATGCAAATTTATGCAACAATGCAACTTATGCAACTATATGCAACTATATTGTAACAATTTCGTATGCAACTATATGCAAATATGCAACTATATGCAACTAATTGCAACTATGCAACTATATGCAACAATGCCACTTATCATGTTTTTTAGTGACAATATGCAACTATATGCAACTTTATGCAACACTGAAACTTATGCAACTATATGCAACTTATGCAGCTATATGAAACTATATGCAACTTTATGCAACAATGCAACTTATGCAACTATATGCAACTATATGCAACTGTGGTGGTACCAAAAACGTATATTGGCACGATAACTTATCTTCTTGTTTTAACGAGTGTAGGTATCACCAAATAGGTATTTTTCGGATCTATCTTCCTCGAGTGATGATCAAGATATACTAAGAGAGGTTGAAAGTGAGACGTGTTGTACTAGATCTACTAGTTCTAGATCAACTAGATCTGAAAAGGTAAGGAAAATATTTTGTATACGCATGCAATTTTTTATTGCCAACGAAGGGTCATGTAATTATGATGTTGAGAGGATAGGTGACATTGAGTTTCCCTTGAGGTATAAACATCTAGTGAAACGATGGGAACCTAAGGAGATACCTGAAGTGGACACATATTTCTTCATCAGTGGGAGGATGTATCACATTGCTCCTTCATCCTTACATGGATTGGGGTTATTTTCCATGGATGGCATAAAGGTCAACTATGGCACTGTAACTGCATTGATGGAGTATGTCGGACCATTATACAAATACAATCACTGGCTGATGTTGGTCCGATATATGCAAAGTATGCAGAGATACAGAGTTGCCACAAATTATATACAACTAGTAGATAACAATCAAAATAAAGGGGCAACTATGTATATTGATGGAAGTACAAAAGCTACTAGAAACATTGCAGGATTTATAAATAGTACACGACCAGTGACAACAACTAAGATACCGAATTGCATATTTGAGGGATGTAAAGGAAATTGTATATTTGTATGTGCAACAAAACCAATAGTTCCAGGTGAAGAGTTTTTGATCGATTACAACTTAAATCGAATATATGGAGGGGGTGTGACTGTAATGTTCATGACTTGGATAGTCTAGGAAACGTTGCTAATGTGTGTGTAGGATCAATGGTTTACAACATATAAATGATTATACAAATAAGAAATGTGACAAAGGACTACAAAGTTTGTATTATGATATCTCTGTGGATTACAAAATGGCTGAATGCGGCTGAATAAAATGATAATACTCGACTATATCAACAGACAAAAGATCTTAGCCGAAATACAAATAAGAAACTAAAAGATAATACCCAGAATATGGGGGCACTGCGGAATCAATGGATGCGCTGGGACTATGGCAGATTTGACGGTAACTACTGGAAGTCTGGAAAGTTTGTCCTGGAAGATATACTTCTCGGAATGGACTGGAAATTGTCCCAAATGATGTGCCCTACTCTATTTCTCAGTACTGGTATCTGTTAGACCCCTCTACTGATGAATCTGGACCCCAGATGGATACCCCTGGGGGAATGCGCCCCTCTTCTTCTGACAAAATGCGTCCTAGTGATTCCACCGTTGGAATTGGATGAGATATGTATCAAAATGACCACCTTGGTCTACTAGGAAATGGGTCAGAAGGGTTTCCTTGAATCTGGTATGATGCTCGCTCTGGAACCCCAAATGTGCCCGCTAAAAGTGTCGCACGTCCAATTCTAGAAAATGCGTCCCAGTTGATTCCTCCATCAGAATCTGATGAGGAACTAGGAAAAATATGTGCCTTTCCCTCCTCTCAAATGGGTCAGAGGAAAATCTCATAATTCTCCTTGGATGGGATAAGTCGACTAAAAACCCTCTCAAAAGCTGCGCCCTCACTCTAGATGAATGCGCCCTTGCTGCTGAACACTATGTAACTACTGCTGAAGAATGATGGAAGACCTGAATGATCTTCTCGGTGACTAGGGCATGTCTCTCAACAATGAAATCAACCAACTAGTGTCTTCCTCCTGGAATCCATTGAACTATCTCTCCTGAGATGCACCTCTCTCCTCAATGACAAGTCATAATATGCATAATAATGAATTAGGTCTTTGAACCTTCCTTTATAGCTTTCCAAATCCCTAAATCATGCTGAAACCCTAATTCATTGTTGAATTCCAAAACCCTAAATCACTGCTGAAACCCTAATTCATTGTTGACTGCTATTTTTAGCTCATAATGACTTAAAAGCGTTTTTAACCCTTTTTAGCTCAATGTCACTTTCTGAATATAACACTTGTGACTGGAGTGCCCTCTAGTAACCTTGTTCACCCCTGTTTCACCCTGGCTATAGTCTAATGGGGTGGTTTAGACAATTAAGCCTCCTCTCTGGAGCTCCTATTTGGAAAGGGAAACTACAGTCCTCCCTTCCCAAAATTTCTTGTCCTCAAGCAATACCAGTCCAGGGTGCTGCAAAACCTGCTCGCTCTCCCAAGTAGTGTCCTCTACTGGAAGTCCTCTCCATCTGATCAAACACTCTCTAATGACCCTACTCCTCAGTTTTTTCTCCCATAACTCCAAAAACACCTATGAAACTAAATCCAACTGTCCCTCCTCATCCAATGGGGGAATCTCCTATGATGTGCTAATGAATTGTCCGACTGCCTTTTTTAGGTAAGACACGTGGAACATGTTATGAATCTTTCTCCCCTATGGAATTTCTAGCTCATAAGAAACCTCTCCTACTCGGTGCATGATCCTGTAAGGACCATAAAATTTGGGCTTGAGCTTCTCGGGCCCACTCTTCCTCAGATATGACTGCCTGTAGGGTTGGAGTCTCAAGAAAACCAAATCTCCAACCTCAAAGTTGTGCTCTATCCTGTGCCTTCCCACACTTATCTTCTATTGGTTTTGCACCATCTGCAGGTTCTCTTTCAACAAATTGGGAATCTGCTGACTCTCTATGATCCAATCCTTGGCCTTGGGAGCTCTTCTCTCCTCAAAGACCAAGTCTACCAAAGTGGAAGCATCATATCTGTACAATGCTTGAAAGGGTGTCATACCAATGGACATGTGGAAGGTGGTGTTGTAGCAATGTTCTCCTAAATGTAACCACTTTATCCACGTTCTTTGCTTTCCTCCTACATATTTCCTAAAATACCCTTCAACCCACTAGTTGACAATCTTGGTCTGCCCATTTGTTTGAGGGTGATATATGATACTAGGTGTCAAATCTGTCCCTACCAACTGAAACAAATCTCTCCAAAATGTCCCTATGAACCAACTGTCCTTGTCACTGACGATGTTCTTTGGCAACCCATGAAGTCTGAAGACCTCCCTGAATAAAATCTCAGCTACCTGAACTGCGTTGTACTCTGTCGGTATGGCATATACATGAGAAAAATTGGTCAATCTGTTGACCACTACATAGATATAGTCCTTACCCTGGACCTTGGGTAGACCTGTGATGAAGTCCATAGATATGCTCTCCTATTTCTGCTATGTAATGGAGAGTGGCTGAAGTAGCCCTGCTAGAAGAGCATGCTCTGACTTGTTTTGCTGGAAAGTCACACACTCACTGATGTGACTCATAACGTCCTGTTTGAGGCCCTTCCATGAGAACCTCTCTTTGATATGTCTATAGGTTTTGAAAAACCCATGATGGCCTACTAGAGGTGAATCATGAACTACGATGAGGATATTCTTCTTAAGCCCTGAATCTGGCACCAAGTAGACTCTATGCTTGTAAAATATGACATCATCAATGACCCTATACTATTCATCCTGTATCTGCCCATCTACCACCTCACAAGCAAATGTTTTCTTGGAATATTCCACTAACAAGTGGGATTTCCAATCTGTTGAAATCTCCATCAAAGAACATGCCAAAGGTCTCCTCGATAGTGCATCAGACACAATGTTCTTCTTCCCCTTGACATACTCTATGTCAAAGTTGAATGCATGTACCTTCATCACCCATTTATGTTGGCACTCACTGAGGTCCTTCTGCTCAAGGAAATACTTAAAACTGTGGTGATCGGTCTTGACCACGAATTTGCTGCCCACCAAATATTGTCTGAACTTGGTCAAGGAATGCATGATTGCCAACATTTCCTTGTCATAAATGGAGTACAACCTTTTAGGTTGACTAATATTTTGACTCTCGAATACAATGGGGTGTCCTCCCTGCATCAAAACTACATCGATCCCTTTGCCAGATGCATCACACTCTAGTACAAATGGCAAGGTGAATTATGGTAATACCAACACTGGACAAGTGCCCATGACATCCTTCATGTGATCAAAGGATTCTTGTGATTTCTCGGTCCATATGAAGGCCCCTGCTTGGTAAGATCTGTCAACAATGCTCCAAGCTGAGAAAAACCCCAGACGAACCGCCTGTAATAGCTGCACAGTCTGAAGAAGCTCCTAAATTATATCACGTTCCTAGGTGTCGACCAATCTAGAATGGCCCTGATCTTCTCTTGGTGCACTTGTACCCCCTGTGCATTGATGATGTGGCCTAAGTAAAGCAGCTCTGTCATACCAAACTCGCACTTGGACTCTTTGGCATATAATGACTGTGCCTCCATGATGCTCAATACCTCATCTAGGTGCCTCATATGCTCTTTCCATGACCGACTATAGATTAAGATGTCGTTGAAGAAAACTAAGATTGATTTCCTTAACTGATCCCTGAATATATGGTTCATGCAAGATTGGAATGTAGCGGGTGCATTGGTTAGCCAAAATGGCATAACTAGGAACTCGAAGTGACCAAAATGACATCGAAATTCCGTCTTCTCTATGTCCCACTCTCAGATGCTGATCTGATGATATCGAGAGCATAGATCAATTTTTGAGAAGAAAACTGCCCCATGCAGTTCATCCATAATCTCGTCAATGCGTGGGATAGGGTACCATTTCTTGATGGTTTTCTTGTTCAAGGCTTGGTAATCAATGCACATCCTCATGGTGCCATCCTTCTTCAG
>ML781904.1:267380-302537 GCA_009831015.1 Picea engelmannii | reverse complement strand
CATCCAACATGTCTCATTGTAATGTATGTTGTGATAGTTGTGTCTTCTCACTACAATGTATGTTTCTATGTCCATCATGGGATTCCTAGAGCACCACCTATCATTCATGATCCAACACATAGTAGTCAAGAATCCCATCCATTTCTAATGTGTGCAAGTACTGTATGATTAAATAATAATTTGTATCCTTAATTATGAGCTATCAATCTTTACTATCACCATATTCTTCTAGTGCATGTAGATTTATATTTGAAGTTTTGAATATTAGTGAAGAATTCAAGAACTACAACTTCCATGCAAAATATATCTACATTCAACACTTTATGAGCTATCCCAACATTGTTACAATTGTGTATTTTCGAGAGGTGATTAGGTCCCACATTTTATTTACCTAGTTTAACCACCACTTCAAAATCAAACTCCTAAAATAGTAGCAAACATTGATAGAATTAACCTTCCAACATTGTATTGTTAACCAAATACTTGAACACTAAATTATCAATGAACAACTTGAAGGACTGGTCCAAAAGATAATACTAGAAATTTTGTAGCATATACGCCATCACCAAGCCTTTTCCTTTCATGGTTGTGTAATTAATTTTTTTTTCTAGAAAATTACCTGGGGTGGTGTAACATGTGTTCCCTTAGCTATGTCAACATGTTCCCAATGCAATGGTAGTGGAATTCACATGGACATGGAAAAATCCCAATGCGATAAAATGCATGTTGGGTTCTTGGAACAGTTCAAATTATTTTGATAATAATAACTTAGATCTTTTCTACCGAGAAGGTCTAAGGTTCGAGCCCGTATAGCCCTATACATTCCACTAAATTACACTACTCTTATATATCTATATATATATCCCCTCATAGTCCCTATGAATTGGACTTTCAAAGTCTTTCAGATCATATCAATATCTTGTCCTTATCAAGATCGATGGATGGGAACATGGGTCAACACAAACCTTATGTCTAGTAGGTTCCTAGTGCTACTATATCTTCTTGTGAGTCCAAAGTTCATAATGAAATTCCCACAATCATTCAAGGATATATACCAAAGTGATATCCAATGTTTATACCCTCTACTCAAACATGATTTGTTAAGTTATGCATTCCATAAACTTTGTGGCATTAATTGTGCCATTAAACACTATTGGATCTTTAATCTCTACATGAATCCACTTAATGGAATTTGGTAGTGTGCATATTTGTGTCAATTAATTCTTAGACTCCCTAGGCATATGAGAATGAAAAAATGCAACGTATGCAACTTATGCAACCATATGCAACTTTATGCAACTATATGCAACTATGCAACTATATGCAACTATTTACAAATATGCAACTATATGCAAATATGCAACTTATCCAACTATATGCAACTTTATGCATCAATGCAACTTTATGCAACAATGCAACTATATGCAACTATATTGCAACAATTTCATATGCAACTATGCAACTTATGCAACTATATGCAACTATATGCAACTTATGCAACTATGCAACTATATGCAACAATGCAACTTATCATGTTTTTTAGTGACAATATGCAACTATATGCAACTTTATGCAACAATGAAACTTTTGGAGCTATATGCAACAATGCAACTTATGCAACTATATGCAACTATATTGCAACTATATGCAACTGTGATGGTACCACAAACGTATATTGGCACGATAATAAATCATTGCATCAACAACCTACAACTCCCCGTCATCTAGTTGTATACTACAATTCCCTTTCTGAATATGCCAATTGGATACTACAATTCACTTTCCCACTATGCTATTTGAAATTCATGACAATGTTACATCTAAGTATAATAATATAAGAACTCTTTCTCCAACCACTAAGACGGATTTTCGTAAGCCTTTTGACAATCTAACTCTTCATTTTCAAAAATGTGCATTACTAAGACGGATTTTCATAAACCTTTTGACATTTATGAGTAGATGATTTGTGGGCACCCTTCACAAGGTGGTTTTATCGTCAAGTTATTTGTCAAATTTAATATGTAGATATTGATATATATTCCAAGTTCCATGTGGTGTTTTTATTGTCTAATTTATTTGTTATTGTCAAGTTATTTGTCAAATTTAATGTGTAGATATTGCATATATGCCAAGTTCCATGTGGTGTTTTTATTGTCTAATTTATTTGTCAAATTTAATGTGTAGCTATTTGTATAGTACATCGAGTGTACACTCTTTACCTAGCTCAAATTTCAACTATAAATTAAGAACCCTAAAGAGGTATTTTAAATATAATTTTGGTTTACTTGTAGTTTTTTTTATAAAGAAGTATAACTATTTTAGAGAACCCCCATATACAAAGTCTTTATTCATATCCTCATTGTGGAAAATAAATTAGGAAAGATCCCTCACTTCATTCATTTCCATAATACTAACCTTATTGATATCCCTAGTCCAAATCCTAGTTCCTATTAAACAATGCATGAGGCTAATCCAAATAATCTAGACCCCTCCTCTCATCCCACATGTTAGTGCAAGTATTATAAGGCTCCAAAGGACACTACTACAAAATGCTTATTATTATAATAATAATTCACATCCAAATCCTTGTACATAGATGATAAATCCCTTGATGATCCTAGGGTACACCAATCTTTGGACACTTCTCCCCAACAAAAAATAGTCCATATTCCAAAATCTATTGAAAAAGATCCCTCATTAATCATAATGATGAATGAAATTTACTCCCCTCTCCAAGTCTCCTTTTTACTCATAATTGTTAGATCAAAGACCAACTTGCCACTATAATCCTTGACAATTGTAACCAAAATAATCGCATTTTCCATCACTTTTCATCCCTCTCCTTATCATTGGGGCTTTGTACAATAGGACATAACTCATATTCTCATTAATAAACATTGTGGAGTCACCCTTGTCATAGGGATTTTTCAAGAGAATGTTGAATGTTATGTATCCCCTTGATTACTCTAATTTACTCTTGAACATATCATATGAACAACAATGAAATTCTTTATAATATGTCCATTGAAATACCTATCAACTCTTTAAAGATAACAAAACCTATGAACTCATCTTTATTGCAATACCCTTTCCATGTAATGATGTGACCAAGACATCCTACATAAATATCTTTCTTTCTTAGTTGTACCTCACATCCAACCATTTCATATGGTTTCACTTTATCTCTTCCACACATTCCAAATGATACCTTCTCATCCGTCTACCCCATCAAAAACAATGAAATTATTTATAATATGCTCATTGCAATACTTATCAACTCTATAAAGATGACAAAAACTATGAACTCACCTCTTGCAATACCTCTTCCTTATAATGTTAAGACCGAACAAAACATAATACATAAATACCTTTCTCTCTCACTTTTACATCACATCAATCCATCTCATCTCATATGGTTGCACTATCCCTCTTCCAAACTCTCTAAATAATACAATCTCATCCTTCTACCTGGATGCACTATCACTCTGCTATTCTCATTCTAAATCCCAAACCTCCCCAATGATTTTTAACTCAATATTTTTTTTTCTACCACACACCAATTAACAAAATACATATATGATCTATTATACCTAGTTCCATAATTTCTTGCCCTTGTCCTCTCGCTGGCTACAACAATGATAATTACAAGAATTTTACCAGATATTGTTTGTACAATGTAGGATTCACAAGAACTAGCACCCAACCACTACACTTTTGTATACAATAGTTCCTTCAAAAATTGTTCCTCACCAACTATAATATTTATGTCACTATTAGCTAACTTTTCCAGCAATTTAGAACTACATATATAGAGTTAGATTTATGAACATTTTTTCTTAAACAACACCACAGCCTTAGCATTCTATTTCTATGTCTATTCAGACAGATATTTTCCACATCGGCACTACACACCTCAGATGGCTTCTCTAATTAGAACTACATAACTATATAGGTAGATGTACATCCATTCATTCTTAAAAAACAACAACACCACAACGTTAGCATTCTATTGCTACGTCTACTCAACCAGATATTGTCCACATAGACACTACACCTCAGATGGTTTCTCTGGTTAGAACTATGTACCTATATAGGTCGATGTACAAGCATTATTTCTTAAACAACAACACCAAAGCCTTAGCATTCTACTGCTATGTCTACTCAACTAGATATTGTCCACAATGACACTACACCTCAGGTGGCTTCTCTATTTCTCCATCCTTCAATGTAACTCAAATATGGATATATACATTCTCTTCATATGTATACTTCACTAGCACGAATGCACACCACCACCAGTGCTTATTTGTATCATAGAACACATTCCATATTCATTGTGCAGATTAATCGTTGGATTTTTCTTGTTTACACTCTAGGAGCAACACATCAAATCATGGACATGACATCTTCAATGGATACTGATCACCTCATCTCGAAAACAAGTTATTCACATCATCACACAAATAAGTATCAGTCTGAGATCACCACAAGCTCAGACTAGAACATCCTTACTATATTCAAATCCCATGCATTCTATTTTTCTACCAAGTCTATCATGTTCTTGAAAAAGCACAGTTGCAAGAGATTGCAACCAAACACACTCAACCTTGTAGGATCATATCAATAGTTCATGCCATACCACCCTTTAATCTTTCCACCAAGTCTATCACCTAGAGTATTGTGATCACCCTTCGTTTCAAAACATTGTGATCACACTAACTTGATTTGGTGTGAACTACCCTTCGAGTTAAACATTTCCATTTCTCTTCATTTATATGGTATCATGTACCTTAATTTGAATAGGGTGAGTTACCTTTACTTGAATTGGTGTAAGTGTCTTTGTTTAAACAAGTGATCCATTGTTTTGATCTACCATTCTTTCAAAGCGTTACAACTTTTTTCGTGGGAACAACTTTGATTTCTTTCATTCATATGAGTGTGAGTAACCTTCATTTTTTTTGGTAAGGGAATGACTCAACCACAAGGCTATGGGTCAATCGTGAATCACGAATCCCAACATCCAACTTCTCAATATGGTATACCATATTACAATGTAAAATAGATTTAAAAAAAAACAAAATTAAAAAAATAAAAATAAAAATGATAAAAAATGACATGTACAATTTTTTTTAAAAACACACACATACATTAAAAATTAAAAAATGGGTGCTACCAGTATCACCACTTTTTGAAATAGGGGTAAAAGTAGCCACTAAATGTGATCTCTAAAAAATGAGAATTTTGGAGGGTTCTCGTCAATTTGTTAACTATATTTAGCTTGTAGAAGAGGTATTTTTACACAAGTTTTTCAATTCTCTTAGAAGTTGATTTTTAGATTGAGTGTATGTTTTCTTTTGTTTTAATATCTATGGATAAGGTGAGGTTTTCTACTGAGAGAACTACTCATTTTTCTCTTTAATTTATTATTCTTTAGGAGGTCTATATTCTATTGGTTTAGTGATGAGAGGAGACAAAGGGGATACCACCATTTTTCCTGATCGAAGATTTAACTCATTTAAAATTCCAATAAATTTACTGATTACATTGGATAGTTTTTCATCATGTTATTATAGACTAGTTGGACCTATCTATTGTTGGGTTTTGGTGTTGGTTGAGTAGGCCTTTATGGCTATTTAGGAGTATGTTATGTAGTGTTTTGTGTAGGAGGTGGAAACAAGGCCACTTGTTGTTGGCCTTGAGGTATCCAAGACCATGGAGAGTTAGGTCATTGGCCTTGAGACTACTATAAAATATGAAATGGAAAAGGTTGAGGTTGAGGAGGAGACTACATTGTTGTGGTATTTGATTTTTCACTTGCTAATTCGACTAACTAGGGAGTACTAGGCTATATGAGGAGTATATATTTGACTATTATAAGGAGTATTAAAATGTTCAGGATGTGAATAAGACATACATTGTTGGAATTTTCTTGGTGGTCCTTTCCTTCTTTGATTGATGAATCGTAATTTCTCCATATTGTACTTTTCTCCTTGGTGCTTAGATTTTAAGCTAGGCAAGGATGGACAATGGTTGTTTGATGATTTTCCTTATAGTTTCCACAAACTTATATTAATTTTAATGGACACTCGCTCCTAGTATGTTTTCTTGTACATTTAGAGAAAAAACCATCTCCTATTTTTTTATTTTATTTGCATATTATCTAATTGGATAGCCAGTGAATGCAGCATATTAGTATTCATGTCCTCTAGTAAGGTCCCAATTTCATATTTTGTGAGATTTGTTGTTGCTTCCATTAAGGAATGTGCAACGACACATCTACAATCTCTGTTATTTTTTCTTCCATCCTTAGAGTAGTTCTTTAAAACTTTATTTATCTTCTCATATGATAGATGAAATATATCACCATTTTCAAGGAGGTTCAAGTTTTCCATCAAATCCTCTCTCACACCTCCTAGAAGTACTAATTTGAGGGATTCTAGATCCATTATTTAGGTGTTAGCATTCATGTAGCTGGTCTAAAAACTCTCTTCATAATCCTTTAATGATTCCAATTTTCTCCTTGTACCATTTAAAATATATTATCCTTGGTGTATTGGGATTTGTAGTAATCTTTGTAGTTGTTGATGAATTTTTTTTTTGTTTGATCCCAATTATTAATATTTCTTCCATCCAAACTCGTGAACCGCCTTAATGCCACTTACTTTGGTGTGGATGGAAAGATCCTCAAATTTTTGACATCTGTTATCTAATTGTAAGTTCTACAGAGAACTTCAAATTCAAAGAGAAATGTAATTGGATCTTTAGTAGTCAAAGCATGGAAATAGGGAAGAATAGAAGGATTTATGTTATTCATTCTTGTTTCCTCTTCAGTTTTTTGAAATGAAAATTGAAAAACATTAGGTTGATCTTCACTCTATGATACCATGAGGCTTCAGGGGTGGTGATTCTTCTCTATACTCAATTGTTATCTCAGAGTGAAAAGGATTTATAAAATCCCTACGACAAATTTCTCTCCTTCCTCAAATCCTTCAACAAACTCGTCAATAATGTGTTGGATGTCTGCTATATTTTCTTTATAAGTAGGTTTCCTTAAAAAATCTTCTTGTTATTTTTCTTGGTCACTAGTTCCTACTTGATTTTCACCATAAATATGAGTTTTGGGTAGAAAGCGTCCAAAATTTTCTTTGCATTAATGCATGTGACCTATTTAAGAATCTAATATATGTGCTATTTATTTTAAAAGAATTTTTTTTTCAGATTATCCTAATGCAATTTTTAGCAACCTCCACAAAAATGGTGCCAAAAATCGTTGGGATACAAATGAACAATAATAGATTATGAACTCCATATCTCACTTTAAATTTTTAACCAAGGATCACACAATCTTATGAGGTGTTGTGCAATGTATATGAAAAACTATCGAAGTCTAATGTATTCAAAAATACAAATTATGTTGTAGTAAGATGAATGATCAACTATGCATAGCTCATTATACTTTACTCCACATAGCTTAAGGTAAAGGTTTTATCCCCCATATCTTCTTACAATTTGCTAGAATTTAGATAAGAGTAGGATCATTTTATAGTGAAATGAAGGTTCATAGAATGAGAGGATTCCTTGGAATTAATAATTGTTGTACATATCTAATAATAATGAAGAAATCATAATATTAACCATCATGTTTATATATATTCACAAGGTCCACATTCCAAATTATGACTATCATTTTCAATTTAAGAGAATGAGAGAAATCGTAAAAATGCATTAAATCGAAGGAACTATTGTAAGTAAAAGTGATAATAATAAAAAACTTGGTAGAAAGAAAATAATTTGTTCTATGGGAATATAAATAAACTTACAAATATAAATAAACAATGTAAATAAAAAAATAAGTTTTCTTGTGACCTCCCCTTGAGTGGGCCCTACCCAACAGAGCTCTTGGACTCCTGTAGAACACTTAGAGAAACAAAACCATAGTCAAATCTGTTGGTTGTGGAGCCTGATTATCTTCCAGATTCAGAGGTCTTTGTTTTCAGTCGTGTTTATACCCCATGAAGAATTTACACCCCAGAAGAATGTACACTCTTCCACGCGGGGGAGTGCAGAGGGGAGTTACCCCCTCTGCAGGGTTAGAGGGAAAGCAGGCCATCGACGGGGGTTCAGGGGCAACGCCCCCCAAAGGAAAAATTGACTTGTAAAAGTATATTTTAATTTCATTGTAAATCTAGACCATTCATTATAAGGTCACAGATCTAATGGTAGAAATTATGTTAGGGTTTTCTGTCCTAGAAGGCAACCCTCTTTTATGAGGGAAATGTATTGCGGCTAAGGATGATAGTGAATATTGTATTCTGAGATAGGATACTGTGAGAGAATGAATAGGAAGTTACAACGGGTTTTTTGTAGGTTGTATCCCTTCATTTGCTGGATAATAATAAAGGAAGGACCTGGCAATTTCTCTGGTGGACGTAGCCCACACTGGGTGAACCATGTATATCTGTGTCTCTATTGTATTGTGTATCTTCTGTATTTTATTTCTACATTTGTTTTATTTTATTGATTCACGATCCTATTAATCTAACATATGGTATCAAAGGGAAAGATAACTTGTAGGAAAAGAGGGTTCTTGGTTTGAGTGGGAGAAATGTCAGAAGACAAAACGTTTAGGGTCGAAAAATTTAATGGCCAAAACTACCAGTTATGGAAGATGCATATGGAAGATTGTTTATATCAGAAGGATCTATTCCTACCATTGGGTGGAATAACAAAGAAGTCGATGACTATGAAAAACGAAGAATGGGAGATTCTTGATAGAAAGGCTCTAGGAATGATACGACTGAGCCTGGCAACGTCGGTGGCTTTCAATATTTCGAAAGAAAATACAAAAAAAGGGTTTGATGGATTCATTGGATAAATTGTACAAAAACCCCTCAATGTCCAATAAGGTATTTATAATGAAGAGATTATTTAATATGAATATGTCATAAGGTGGGTCTGTTGCAGATCATTTAAATGAATTTAATACGGTTACTAATCAACTAAGATCTATAAAAGTGGACTTTGATGATGAGGTCAGGGCTCTTCTAATCTTGTGCTCATTACCAAAAAGATTATCTCATGTAGATTTTTTTTTTTAAACTTAAAGGAAGCGTGGAAATCTCGACGATAGTTTGTATCAAGGCAAGGGTTTTTTATGAACAAGCGTGGCGATAGCGACGAAAGTTCGTCGCACTTTGCGACGTTTTTGCGTCGCACATATACATCGGCGTCGTAAGTTTTGTTTCTGCTAAACATTTTTGTCGCTATCGCCATACTTTTTCATCGCAACTTTCCACAATTTTGTGTCGCATGTATGACATCCGCGTCGTAATATGTTGGTAAGTTTTTTTACCTTGGCACAGTGTTGCGTCCCTATTGCGACGAAGTTTTGTCGCTATTTCCATGCTTTTTAAGAAAAAAATATATGGATGGTGATGACACGTGGAGGGATAATTTCATCGCTATTTCCATGAACACCTGGTTCGTGGATATAGCGACAAAAAAATAGCGATGAAAAATAGTCTTTTCTTTCATGGAAAGTGCGACGGATATGTGTGGCAATAGCAACGAAAAACCATGGCAAATTTGGTCATATGTATTAGTGCCAAAATGACCAATATATGGTCTTTTGTGTAGTTCATCCAATATGAACCTCTTCAAGTCGTCACAATTTGGAATATACAACCTACCTTTGTAAGTTAGCAGGTCATCATTCAACAATTTATAAGCCTCATACTTCATCCCTGTGGGATCTTGTTCTAAGTATGATTTTACAGTCTTGGAAAATGCATCTGTTTCTTGTGAACTTTTGACTCTCTCCTTGAGATCCATTTCACAGGTCCTTACAACTTCCAAGAGGATTAATTTCATACTTCTGCTAAGGGAATCAACCACCCTATTTTATTTTCCTTTGATATGTTTGATTTCAAAATAAAACTCACTAAGGAGAGACATCCATCTAGCTTGTATAGAATTGAGTTTTGGTTGATCAAACATATATCTCAACCCACTATGGTTTGTCATAAGCACAAATATTCTACCTAGGAGGTAATAACTACACATTTTCAAGGCATGTAATATGGTAGCCAATTCTGGATCATGGGTCACATAATTGATTTCATGCTCATTCAATTTTCTAGATTCGTAGAAAATTACACGTCCTTCTTGCATAAGGACTCCTCCGATACCTTCCTTGTAGGCATCTATATACACAAGGAAGTCCTTGTTTGGGTCTGAAATTCTTAGCATAGGTGAATTGGTTAGAAGGTATTTCAGCTCTTGGAATCTCTCTTCACATTCTGATGTCCAAATGAATTTAACTCCCTTTTTCTGAAGGGAGGTGATTGGGCAACCAATCTTGGAAAATAATTTTATGGACCTCCTATAGTATCCTGCTAGGCCCATAAAGGATCTGATATCAGATAAATCCTCTGGGGTAGGAGAATCCATAATGGATTTGATCTTGTCAGGATCAACTACCACTCCTTCTTCATAAATAACATGGCCTAAGTAATGGACTTGTTTTTGGAAAAATTCGCACTTACTAAACTTAACATAGAGCTGATGTTATCTTAGCACTTGAATCATTAACTTGAGATTTTATTCATGTTATTCCCCACTCTTAGAATATATTAGGATA
The DNA here is from genome assembly GCA_009831015.1 of Picea engelmannii. NCBI lineage: Eukaryota > Viridiplantae > Streptophyta > Pinopsida > Pinales > Pinaceae > Picea > Picea engelmannii. The sequence continues at coordinate 291,898 of ML781904.1, read as the reverse complement.
TCATAAATGAAAACCAACACAAATCTATCCAAAAACTTACTAAGTACATTATTCATTAAGAACATAAAAGTGGTTGGTGCATTGGTAAGCCCAAATGGAATCACCACAAATTGATAGTGACCATATATTTTCCTAAAGGTTGTTTTGTGGATGTCTTTATCCTTAATTTAGACCTGATGGTATCTAGACCTCAAGTCAATCTTGGAGAAAATTATAGCACTCCTTAATTGGTCAAACAAGTCATTGATCCTTGGCAAGGGATACTTATTCTTAATGGTCATCTTATTGAGTTGTCTATAATCTATACACAACCTGAGTGTGCCATCCTTCTTTTTCACAAACAAGGTTGGCGCTCCCCATGGAGACACACTAGGCCAAGTGTATCCTTTTTCCAACATCTCCTTTACCTGTAGTTTGAGCTCCACCATCTTTTGTGTACTCATTCTATAGGGTGTTCTAGACACTGGCACTACTCCTGGTACAACTTCTATTAAAAAGTCAATATCTCTTCTTGGAGGTAGACTTGGTACCCTTTCTAGAAACACATATTTAGAATCTCTTAGTATGGGATGGTCCTCTAGGCTTGGTTTATTGTCCTCAATAGAGTCCAACACTTGTATTGCATATAAAGGACATCCTTTTCTGCAATACTTCTTCACTTGGAGGGCTGATATTTGTTTCACTGAGAAAGGATTTTGAATCCCTTGCAGGGTTATCTTTATCCCTTGTTCATCTTCACACTCCAAAGTTTTGTGGTAACAATCCAACTTGGTTTTATGGGTAGCCAACCAATCCATTCCAATAAGCAGGTCATAAGATCCTAAAGGGAGTACGTTTAGGGTTGCTTGGGTGGGTAATCTATTCATAATAAATTGGCATGTTGGTATGACCTTTGCTACTTTTCTTTTGGTTCCAGTGGCTAGTTGTACTAGCCATGATTTAACATGTTTAACTTGCTCCAATTTACATTTATCAACAGTTTGAGGGGAACCATAACTCAAATTAGAACCAGGGTCAATTAAAATGGAAACTATATGGTTTGTAATCATACCTTCCATCTCCATCACTGAGACTTTGTGGTCATCTTGTCTACTATCCAAGGATGCATAAATTTGTGGCATGATCCTAGCCACATCATTTACTGTGGTAGCCTCTTGGACGTTGTATACCCTCCTATTGTTCTGTTGCATATGTGGGCAGTCCCTCAACAATTGTTATTCTCTACAACCCCAACATTTCAAGGGTTCTCTCTTTGTGTTATCAGTCTTACATGAGGCCTCTCCAAAGTGTTTATTTCCACTCTGAGATGGGAAATTTTTCCGATATACACTTTTAGTAGGAAGGCTCATCTTAGAGCCTTTCCCATGGTTCTTAAATCTTGATGGTTTAAACCCCTTCTTCTTGAATCCCAAATTACTTTTCTTCTTCCAATACTCATGAGGTTCTATCTTATTCTTGAATTGCTCATAGAAATACCTTTCCTTTTGGATAGTGTCTTCTAAAGTATTTGGTTCATCAAACTCAATTCTGTCCTGGAAGGATTGAGGTAATCCACTAATAAATCGTTGCATCTCTAATTTTTTATCCTTTATGTAGGGTACATACCTTACCAACTCAAGAAATTTGTTTATATATTCATCTATCATGATTTGTCCTCAGTTGAGTTCATAGAACTCCTTGGTCTTACCATCAAAGTATTTCTATGACATATACTTCTTCTTGAAGTGTTTCTCAAATTGTTTCCATGACAAGTCCTTCTCATGGATTCCTTTCACATTCCTAAGGTCTTCGCACCAAAAGGAGGCCTTTCCATTCAAGTTGAAAATGGTTATTCGATCCTTTAAGTTTTTAGAGTAGTCATGGACTTTGAAGTAATTCTTCAAGCCAAGCATCCAAACTTCTGCTTCTTTCCCTTTCTTAATTTCTCCATCGAAAGTGGGTGGTTTGGATTTTTTGAAATCTTCAGGGTCATGGCTCTTGGAATGTTTCCTCTTATTCTTCTTCTATGTGAATGTGAACTAGTTTTTCTACTAGAAGATTCCTTGGAGTTGTTAGTTTCCTCACCAGAGGATTCTTTCACTGAGTGTCTCTTGGATCCATGTTGGGCCTTCTTTGAGGTGCTCCTCCTTGCGTGGCCACTTTCAAGTCTGTGATTTCGTATCTCAGGTGGACTTTGAGTTTTCTTAGTATGATGTCTAGTCACATGACTCGTTGTTGGTCCAGATTGTAGCTGCCTTTGTATATTTGATAGGATTTACAGTAGGACTAAATTAATTTCAGTTTGTTTTTCTTGCTCTTTTATCAACCTTTCATTGTTAGCCTTACAACTCTGTAATTTTGGCATGAGGCTTCTTATGATTTCAACCAGGTCTAGAGGGGTTTCCACCGCCCTCCTCTCATCAGATTCCTCTTCTATGTTGTGGGAGATTTTTCCCAACCCATGGTGTGTCACCATCCCTTACACTGTAGTTTTCCTACTATCCACTAACTGCTTGAGTGATGGTAAATTTTTTTATGTTAGCAAATCATTTACTAATTTATGAACAACACAATTAATTTTTTTTTCTTTTTTAAAACATATACAAAAAAAAAAAGTTTCATTCGTCTCTTAAGAAGAGACTTAAATAAGCCTCCCAGGAATGGGGTAAGATAGGGTGCTACCATAAAAGGGCCTCTAATAATATTTTCACATGACTCGTTCATGAGCCCAAATAGGCCAAGTGTTGTTGCCTGCTCTGATACCAATTTGTAACACACCCAACCCCTAAGTACCCTTTCAGGGATGGGGAATAAAAAATTCAATTTCCTTTATCATCTCGAATCCTTTCCCTGAGATCTCCATCCTCTTTTACTCAATCGTAGATTTCTAATGACTGCTACCACACTTAAATCCAAGCTCTGGATTTCAATTTATGGCCTCCCAAAGTTCTTCTAGCGTCATTAGTCAAGGGCCACATGGTGCCCACATGGGTCCATCTCATTCGTACCATCCCAGGTTCCTTGAAGTCACATATGTAACGTCCCCATCCACCCAAGCCAGAAAACACCACTACAATTCTTCTCTGAAACATACCCAAACTCCCATAGGCTAGGCATGTGACACGAAGAACACACCTCTTCACTGATTTCAAAACTATGATAACAATTAATTAATAAAGAAGCATGAAATACATACATGCAATGATCAAGATTCATAACACAACATAGAAGACATGCACGATATACCATGCACATCATTAACTAACAAGCATGCACATTATAGGTACAAATCTTAGGTATAATAATTTGATACACAACGAAAATAAATACACAAGCAAAGGAAACCATAATAGAGAGCACTTCTCTTTTATAAAATAAGACATCAACTGGTTGCAAACCAAGGATGTTCCACCCAACCGTAGACACTGTTGTTCCAAATCTCACCAACAATGTCACCACCGATACAAGGATATGAATCCACAAGGATGGTTCCATAGTGTTACTTGACTTCCCAAACCAGTCAACACTCAAGATCTCATAGGATTCTCCAACACTCACAACAATTCAAGTACCCAAATCTCTTCTACCCAACCTACACCACCCAAGAGAATTAACCTCCACCTTTCTCTACTACGCAGTCCCTCAGGTAGTCCCTCTCCTTCCAAGGCTCTAGTGCAGCTGGTACATAATATCCATGCTAGGACTCTAAATACTCACAATTGTGATAAAATCTAAACACAAGCCAAGCATCTCAGACATGCATGAATCCAATCATGGCTGGATTACACCAACAATCTATACAACCAACAACTGTGGTTGTTCTTCAACAATTTGTCTTCCTTTCCCAAGACAAGACACAAAAATGAGGAAAGATGAGTGAGTGAAGGAATGAATGGAGGGAAGAATCCATGAGAGAGGATGAACAGTGAACAAATCAAGGAATGAACATGTGAGGCAACTAAAAAAACACCAGAATGGGGATGAGAATGAGAGTTATCAAATGACCAAAACAAATGAGAGAATTTGCCAATGGGAGAACCCCTTCCATAAACTAGTGATGGGTTTTTGTAATTCGTGGGGATCAATAACCTCTTGTCCTTCCCCTAAGAAATCACGTAACTGATCCATCCCCCCCATTACACAAAATGGGTAATATAAAATAAATGAGCACTTAGCCCCTCAATCCCCCTCTCTTATGGAATCATAGCCCCCTATAACTCTAGTCCTCATGTGTCTAGAAACCAACGATGTATTTATTATTAATAAAGATTAAAACATTACATTTATTAGGCACAATGGCCTTTTCATAATTGTTTGGGCACTCTGGCCTCTCAACAATGTAACAATACATTATTTAATATGGGTGCTCAAAACCCAGGTGTTGAGGAAAAGATATGAAATGATCTTACTCAAGCATTTCCAGATTATGCTTAGCTAAATCAAAATAGATGGGAATCTCACCCTGTGTTTATAGCCAACAAAAATAACATCCTAACTCACAAGTATTAATTACCAGTGCTTAGGCTATTCTTTTATCAATAAAAATCTTGCTAGAAATTTACTTTTTATGTAATTTTATGAATATAATAGTCGCTGAAACAAATGTAAAGACAAAAGTAAAGAAACCAAGATGATTATCAAGACAGATGAGACATAAAGCAATCCTTTATTTTATTCCAATTCACCAAAGAGTCATTGTATTTACAAAATCTCATACAAATGTTTTTGACCAAAGTCAAACTTAGACATCCCCGATGGAACATACAAAAGGACCTCTGACAAAAAACCAAAACTAAACTCTAAAAGATGGATCAACTTGCCACAGATCGCTGCCCACTTGACTCTGCACAATAGCCTTTGTCAGTCATGAAAACTAATTCACAAACATACAAGTCTACATAGACTATCAAAGATAGATCAACACCTCTGAAAAACAAGTGTCTGAATGATGTGATTCATCCCCAAATATTGCTCTCTACAATAAGAACCTGCTATCATAAAAGAGAATTAGGCTTGTGATGAATAAATGAATGAATGAAAACTGAACTATCTCAACATAAACTCAAAGAGAAAACCTTAGTATGCTTCTGCTTTTATCCTCCTCTTGTTCCTCCCTTTCCTTTTGCCTTTAAGCAAATTAGAGTTGGTTAAAGTAGTTGAACCAACTCATTAGTTAAGTTAATTAAAAGGCTTAACCAACTTTTAGTTAGGGGGGGAAGTCATAATCATAATAAGGGTTATAATAAATAATAACTAGTAGGTGGGACCCCTTATGACTCCCTTTATCTCTTAGCAATCATAACATAACTAGTTAGTTAAAAACAACACCCTCCTTATGACTCCCATCATTATATCAACATTTGAAAATTTAGCTCATGATATTTGAAATTATTTAAAAAATATATATATATTATTCATATATCCCAAAATAAAATGTGTTGTCCAAAAACTTATGAAGTCAACTGTCATCGACAATAGATAAAATAAAGCTCAAAATCCATATTTCCCGGTTTGTGAGGCAATATTTCCCTTGTTGATGCTATCATCTTTTAGTCCTTATGAACCTGCCTTAGGCTGTGGGGAATATTTATGCCTCATCTTGCTTATCATATGAGAGAAATCGTCCTTCCCATGCAAGTGGGAGGACACAGATTTACCAAAATTATCTGAAGATGCGGAAGGGGCAGTAGCGGCCTTTTCTTTGACAGAGGCGTAGTTGGCCTCTGTTTTAAGCCTTTTATTTGAATATCTCATCAATGTATGCATGATTGATTATCAAATAGTCTTTTAAATAACCATACATGAAAAATCTTAAAAATATGAAATAGATTTGGCTCAACAATGTATCAGACTCATGTAATCCAACCCATACAAATTGTTTAACTGTTAATCAATGAGAAGGGGGTGAATAAAGGGTCCTGGGATATGTGAGGGGTTTGTATTGAGAGAAACATGATATGATGAGGGTTTTGTTCCTCTTATTTATCTAATTAACATCTTATAACAATTCTCAAATGTAAAATAATAACTATTTCCACTTTGTTCATCATCAAAACAACCATTGGCCACACATTACTTCAATCATCAAATACACTCAAAAGTCGTGTTTCAACATTGCAATGAAGTTATACTATTACTGCAATCGTGCCTGTCATTTAAAATGCATGACATTTGTTAAACATGCATAATGGACAATCAATCCAATAATCCAGATTTAAACAACAACAACCCTAACTCGCCATTTAAACAGACAACCCACAGTCACCACTCCAACTCACACTACGCTGTAGAAAACACAAAATAGTTCAATCAACACAAGTGTAATTCTGTGCTATACAACCCAATTTTCTTTGACTCTAAATAATCAAAATCTGGGATATCCATCTGATTCAACGAGGCATTAAAAACAGGCCTGATCTCATAATACAAATAATCTAATTCACAACAAAGCCATGATAAAAACTCTGTGACTATCTATGAGTGTGCAACCCCCCAAAAAATATCCATAACATACACAGTGGGTAACCATAACATAAACACCACGATGTAAAATTCCCATTTCAAAAATTAAAACACACAGTGAACCTATCGTGCCGAGTTATCAATTCGCTATAAGGGGATAGCACATAATTGATTAAATCAATCAAACTGTAACAAATCATGCTGTGTAAAACTCAGGCTCATCCTTGATGACACAATCAAATAACCATGATGCATATAGTGAATGGGATTGCCATAGTCATTCCAGTTGCAATAACCATTTGGCCCCAGAACTCATAGTTATAATGACCAATTATTCGTGGTGTAGGAACACCACTCATACAAATGCATTATGCGCGAACATCATTAAACAATTGTAACTAATGCTGATTTTAACATCCAAATAATATTCAATGCAAAACATAGTGACTGTGTATCAACCCCAATCTTAAATCAACCAATTCAATACTGAGCCTATTACTTGACTGTCATAATAGTCAACAACCTGACCTAACATGCTGTTGAAACCAAACATGCCCACACATCGACATGAAGCGACATTTTGACTTATTTAAAAACAATACTGGGTTATCAATTCCTTTAAACACAAGGAGAGCGACAATGTTTTTGATTTGTCCAATTAACCATGCATGGTTTATCCATTGTAATAACACAGGTAGTGACTAGATACCAAAACCAACACGATTGTCGCATAATCAACTGGGCGAGCCTATAATCAATTATGTCAATAAGACATACCAGTCAACAATAACCAATAGTAAAACCGACATGTCATGGCGGTTTTCTCTATCAATCCTCTGACTTGAGGAATTAAGGGTTTTCTCTGTGGCCAACACAAGGAGACTAGATTTGACTCTTTCCTATGGTGAAAACCTCCAATACCAATGGTGTATACATAGAGAACACCACAATTTACTTCGTGGACAGGGTGACGAATCTTGTGATAAGAGAGACTATAACAGAGGGGTGAGGCTCCAATTTGGCCTAGTGATGATACTTAACACACGCAAGGTATAACCCTCGTGGCTCTCTAGCCAAACAACCACAACGCAGAGGTGAAGACGGGGCTAAGGAAGAATAATATACCCCACTGCATGACCATTAGTGGTGAAAACAAACTAATTCACTAATGAACAAAGCACAGTAACACAAGGTGATTCCAACCATCAAACCCCATAAAATCCAAAGACTAGGTATGGTAATAAAAATGTGTGAACACAACCAGTCACTCAAGACAAAATGAAACCCTCCAACTAAACCAGCAAGGATGACATAGAGCCTTTATGGCTGCTAATACCCAGGATGGCCAATAACACAGTTGAAATACTTAAGGAAATCAAAACCCTTACATTCAAGCCAATATCCATTTCATAATAGATTAGACTCATGGATGGCCAAAAAATTATATACCTGTAACCCAAGCACTTTAAACGTGAGCTGGCCAAGCAATTCGTCCCTGCTTGAAAATCAGAGCATAACCACAACAACAAGGTTGAACAATAGCCCAACTAGGGTGGTGACTGATGGAAGAAGTAGGGGTGACGTGTAGTGAATGTACGCCACCTCCACACTCAAGTTCATTCAATTTGCTAGTACGCGCTAGCCACCAATCCAACAAATCATCCATTTTGAACCATGCATCGAAACCAACAATCTTTAATTGCCAAGAGTGCCACTCACTGTCACATATTGTCAATTCCACTATACATTAATGCATGTCAACTATGTTTCTATATAGCTTCAATAAATTTCATGGCTATCATATGTTAGTTAGGATTTACCACGATAATTTTAATGCATATAGTGTAGCGTGTTAGTATAGAATAGTTTATACCCTTTGCATTTTTTTTCAGATTTCTTAATCCCCTTTTAATTTTCCTTTATTTGTTATTACTAACAAATGTATGCTGCAGGTTTCACAAGTAATAGATCCAGGGATAGAGAGCAATGGTAACCATGAGTAACATAGGTCATTGAAACATAAAACTTGAGCCTGGAGCAACAAAAGAAACACACATAATACGCCTGATCCATCATCTAATAAAAACAAGTGTCATTAACCATGTAAGCAATGTAGAATGGTAGTATAACATCAAACAAGAACCAGACCTAATCTCCAATCTACAAGGGGGTCCCACCTACTAGTATTATTTAGCTTTATAATAATAGGCTTTAGCAACACTTTGAGGGAAAAACTTCGTTGCGATTTTAATCGTCAACAAACTGGTGACTCCACAAGAAAATTTGTTTCAACAGATTTAGAACTCATAACTCATGGTTTTGTAGATCAAGAACAATAAATTTAGAATATATAACCAAAATAATTATGCAAAAGGGGGAAGTGAGCGGATTTAATGGAAAAATGACCGAGAATTTGGAAATAACTCATGAAAAATGTTAAGTATGAGGGGGTTTTATATCTGTATGCATAATCATTCAACCAAAATAGTCTCTTATTTCAAGGAGAGAAATTAATGGATCTACTCTTTTATTTATCAAATGGATGAAGAAATGGAAAGAAGAAGCGAGAGATAGGCAATCCTTTAAAAGACATTAGTGGAAGTATAAAAAGATTTCAAGGGTCCTTCATAAGAGACATCATAACAACTGTGTAATCTTGATTGTTATTGACTAACAATGCTTTGCAGGAGTGTCAGTGTGGCATAACTCATCCAACATCTTAATCTCAAATGAAACTAAAAGGATAAAAAAATACAAATTTTAACAAAATAAAATTGCAGAAAATTAAAATAGTAGAAATAAAGTGATAAAAAAGTAAAAGAAGTAGGAAATGTTTAAAACAAAAAATAGAGATCAACTACTGTAAGAAGAAAAGAAAAATAGCAAAACTGAAAACAGAGCTAGATTACTAAAATACAGAAAATCCAAACAACATTAGAGCTTTTCAAGTTGGTTCCACGTAATGCTTTAAGTGAGAACCGTTAGTGCTGTAGGAAAACAATTTCTCCTGTAAATATTTTAGAATGTAAGAATTTGTATGTAAGACAAAGGCGATCTTGAAAGGACCCAACCATAGTTTTTGAAATTTTGAATGTCTTCCCCTATCAGCGTGAGCCGAATCCCATAGAATTTTTTTTTCATTGACCTTAAACTTGATAGTTTTGACACTATTGTTGAAATACTTCTTAACAATTTGTTGTCTCCTTTTAATGTTATCCAAAGAAAACATCCTTTGTTCTTCCAAAGATAATAGTGCATTTATCCTTTTTGAAACATATGGAGAATTTAACTCTTCGACCTATAGCATCAACCTTAAGGAATAAATTTCTAGCTCAGTTGGAAAGAGGGACTCTTGACCATAAACAAGTTGAAAAGGAGTACTACCAGTTCTTACTTTGGCAGTAGCTCAATCTGCCCATAGGGCATAAGTGAGGAGAGTGTGCCACTGATGGGTCTTATCTTCGATGAGCCTTTTGACGATTCTTACCAAATTTTTGTTGGTAGACTCGGTCTACCCATTTCCTTGGGGGTAATAAGTTGATGAGGAGAAATGTTTAACGCCCAACTTGGCTAGAAATTGAGTCAGTTTAGCAGAAATGAAAGTGGGACCATTGTCTGTAATAATTTCTAATGGAAGACCAAATCTGGAAAAAATATTATTTTCAAGGAAATAAATTACCTGATCGTCTGTGGAATGCTTAAGTGGGACAAATTCATCCCATTTTGTAAAATAATATGTGGCTGTCAAAATAAAAACTTGTTCGACTGAAGAAGGGGGATTAATAGGACCAATAAAATCCAATCCCCACTTTGAAAAAGGAAAATCTAGTAGGACATGTTGTAATGGCATGGCTGAAAGGCGTTCTTTCCCCAAAAACATTTGGCACTTGTCACAAGATATCGAAAAAAGAAAAGAGTCATGAAATATTGAAGGCCAATAGTATCCTTTTCTAATAATATTGAAAGCAATGGTTTTTGCAGAGAAATGACCTCCTACATGAATGACATAACTTGACGAACCATGAGCTTCTTGCAACAGTTTCTGTGCGTCTTCATTGTTTACACAACGAAGCAACACACCATCATTAGATATTCGAAATAAGAAGTCTCCTATAATGAAATATCTTGCAGTTTCAAGACGAAGTCTTCTCCTTTGATGAGTGTCTATGTTGTTTGTGCATCTTTGGTTTTGTAAATAATAAACCAAATTCTTGTACCAAGGATGTTGAGACACAAGGAGGATCTTATCGTCAATGTAAAAGAGAGATGAAAGGGAACTATCCTCTTCATCAAATTCTTCACCATTCTCAGCATGCCGAGCCAAGTGAAAGGCCAAGTCACATCCCTTGATAGTGGTAGAAGTCACGATATTTAAATCATGCTCCTGGATCTTGGAAAGCCAATATGCAAGATTTCCTGAAAGATAAGTTTGTGAGAGAAAAAACTTGACAGGAGGTAAAGGGACTTTTACCAACATATACTTACCTAATATGTAATGGAGAAAATTTTCAATGACCTTAACAAGAGAGAAAGCATGTTTCTCAATAAAAGAATATTTAAATTCATCATCAGAAAAACTTTGACTCATGCAAGCCACTGGTTTTTCATTTCCTTGGTCATCATTTTGCATGAGGACAACATAAACTGCTTCCTCAGTGGCATTAGTATATATCATGAATTCCTTCTCAAAATACGGCTTTGCCAAAAATGGTGCGGAACTGATTTCTTTCTTAATCCCTTTAAAATCATTTTCAAAATCATCAATCCAAGAAAAAGAATGATCTTGCTTAAGAAGATTATGAATTGGCTTGACCATCATAGAAAAATATGGAACAAACCTACGAACAAAGTTAATCACCCCCATAAAAGCTTGAACTTCTTTCTTGGAAGTGGGAGCAAGAAGATAAAGGATAGCAACAATCCTTTCAGGATCAATTCTTATTCCTGAATCGAAGATGATGTGTCCAAGGAGATTTCCCTTGGTAACGCCAAAAATGGACTTGGAAGGATTTAGAGAAATGCCAAATTTCCTACATCACATGAGAACTTTCCTCAGATGAACACAATGATTTGATCAGATTTTAGAGTATACTATTAAGTCATCAAGGTAGATCTGAATGATCTTAATGATCAAATCATCAAAATATAATTGCATAGATCTTTGAAAGGTGGTGCCTGCATTGGATAAGACACAAGGAATACATTCATAAGAAAAGGTACCCCAACTAGTAATAAAGGTGGTTTTATATTTGTCTTCCCTTTTTACCTTGATTTGATTGTACTCGGAAAACCCGTCAAGTAAGGACATCAATTGTGACCCTGCAACTTGCTGCAAAATCATTTCCATGTTAGGGAGAGGGAAGTGATATTTTATACTAGCTCGATTTAATGCATGAAAATCAATGCACAATCTAATCTGACCAATTTTTTTCCAAATAGGAACCAGATTTGAAACCCATTCAGAATACTTGACCGACAAGATAATTCCATCCTTCAAGAGTTTTTCCAACTCCTTCCGAATAGTTTCTTCTAGCATAGGGTTGATAGGTATTTGTTTCTTCCTGGCTGGTTTTACGCCTTCCTAAATGGGGATGGAATGTTGTATAAGATTGGTATCAAAACCACGAAGGTCCTCATAAGACCAAGAAAAAACATCTTGAAATTCGCCAAGTAGCTTGACAAACTTCACTTTCTCTTCATCTGAACATTTGGCACCTATCTTAACATTCTTTGGAGTCTTCGGTGTCCCAATGTTCAAGGAGATGGTTTCACCCACCTTCCTTTTTGACTCCTCTTCTTTCTGTTCCTCCTTTTTGCCTACATCACTCGAAGAAAATGAACTCTCTAAAGGATTCAAGCCTTTAGGAATCTTGTTATCTTCTATGGATATAATCTCCTTAGGCTTAAAAGGTTCATTTTGGATAAAATCTCAAATGCTCTCATTGTTAGGGAAGACCTGCCAAGATTCTATATTGTCGGGAATATGTGGATGATACAGAGATTGGAAAGTGCAATAAGTTCTGTGTGACAGAAGTTGGAGATTAGGGGAGGCTCCAAAAACTACTAACCAATCAACCATTGAGTTTAACTCCCTCTTAAAACGAGTGATGTTGAAAGATAAAAGGTTCGAGATAAATGCCCAAACATTTTGGGTGTATCGTTTCATAAAATTGTTGCTAGGAGAGTAAATTTTACTCACAAGATTCACAACAAGCTCGAAATCCCCAAAACCTGAAAGGTGACCACAACCAAGATTATAAACATTTTCAATGCCTAATAACAAAGCTTCAAATTCATTGATATTTCTAGTGCAAGCAAACTCCAATCGGTAAGAAAAGTTATGGATTTTTCCTATAGGGGAAATCAAGATAATGCCAGCTCCGTTACCTTCATTAGAGCATGAACCATCAAATTTCATGTGCCACATGTCATCATATAAATCGATTTGTTCCATTGGAATTTTATCCTCCTCAACAAAGATGGAATACATTCCTAGGTCATCTTCGATATAGTTTATGTTGGGCTGTGGGACACTCTCTATGTAAGGTGATATCCTTCCTTGTCTAAGGACTATAATGTTTTTTTCGTTCTGAGAAATGGATAAATGTGTTTTGTTGAGTGAGAGGTATCCACCAGTTAAGGTTTTCTTCCTAAGATGATTGAGTAATTGCTTACTGGCATATTGATTACTTGAATGTTGAGGGTTGTCTTTATTTCAGGATGAACACACAAAACTAAAGTCACATATTTAATCTCACCTATGGTCTTTTGTTGTAGACTATTATAGGAGAGCATGCTTCTAGCATTTTCACTTGTACAATACAAGCCTAGATCTTCCATAATAATCTTTGACATTACACTTGGGCCTGAACCACCATCAATGAGGCAACAATGGGTGATATTATCCATAATCTTTACAGAAATATAAAAGGGGGATTTTTTTACAGGGTATCTAAAGTTATGTACACCTACTTCATTTACAAAAGAATCCTCTTTCATGCACCTCTTCGGAAATATTGGCTACAACGAAATTTTTTCCTTCCATGAATTTTTTCAGATGCATCTGTTGTTCATGGATGACAACCATGTCTAGAAGGGTTGCATCTGCCTTGATGTTGGCCAACTGATTCTTGATGTATTTAGAAGAGGTGTAGAGGGGGGATGATTCCTTGACTCTCAAGAACCTTAGGAACCCAGAGGGTATCAACGGTTGAGGATGAGCTCAGGCTAGAAGAACTGTGGGGAGAATCAAATTTTCCCTTGGGAGCATAGGCTTTGTTCCTAGTATCGATGACCATGACATCTTATGGATTTACAAAATCTAGGAAAACGATAGTAGCTTCTGGTCTCTTACCAAAGATATTATCTATGGCACTCTTCTTTACCTCACATGTGGTTTCCTTGTGGTGTTCCTTATAGAAGCTACACCAAGTCCGAGGCAAGATAACTTTAGGCTAAAAATTGTTTTCAACCGGATTTCTAAAGGGAGGCGTAGAAGAGGATGAAGCTCCAGGAGTGGGAGGAGAGATAGCTCCTTTCTGATCGAACGCTATCATATGATTATTCATATCTTGTTCTAGTTGTAAGAGGGAAGGGATGTTTTTTTGTCTAACCGATTCTCCCTGGGGAAGACTAGTTCTTTCAAGCTCTTCTTCATACTTTGAGAACATATGCAGAGAGGAACCAAGATTATCAATGGATTTCTCCTCAAGCCTATGATGGTAGGGGGAAGGAAATGCATTGTAGTAATGCATGAAAGCGACTTGGTTCTGAGGGCGATTGAGTTTGGGGATTTGATTGTATAACTTAGTGAAACACAAGTTGAAAGATTTGATGGTCTCACCATCCTTATAGGTGACGTTATTTTATTCCCTCAACTTATTGGTTGGGATTTTAGATTGCCCATAAGTGGATCAGAACCAATAGATTAACTCCTCCCAAGTAGATAAGATCTTAGGAGGAAGGTCAAATAAATCGACCACAGACTTTCCGTCCAAGGAATTGATGAATAATTGCATGCAAGTATCATTGTCATTAGCACCTATGTTATGAAAAGCATTGGAAAATGCCACCAGGTGTTTGTTTGTAGTGACATTGTTATTTCTTGAAAACCTAGGAAGATTCTCTTTAAATTTAGGAAGTGGATAAGTAGTAGGTGCCATGTTAAGAGGAGAAGACACATGCCATGATGTGGTTGTGGCGTCTTCTTTGAACTGAAAAATCCCATACTTTTTAATGACTTTGGTGGGATTTGTGGTATATTGGATAGGGATATGGTGCCTATATAAGATACCAATCAATGATGACGATGAAGATTGAGAATATGGAGCACTTCCAATGCCACCAGAGCCACCACTAGATGCCATCTTGTAGATAATATATGAGGGAAACAAAGACAAACTGGATGAATCAGATAAAGTTCTCCTTAGAGAACTTTGTTGGGCAGATAACACAATGTTTATTCTTCCTATTTAAGCAATAAGATTGATTTCAGGTGACAAACCTCTTCTTCTTCTAGAAGCACGAGATTCTAAAGACATGAAATAAAGGACAAAACTGAATAAACAAAAAGGTTACTACTGATTTCTGGGTTGTCTACGTCTAGCTTCCAATCATTCTTGAGCACTAATATCTCGTTCAATTGCTTCCCAAGAATTTTTAAGTTCAACACGGTATTAGCAGTGTCTAGAAGGGTATTAAACAGATTCAAAGCAATGTTGGTATGGTCTTGGAGACTGGGCTCAATATTAGGCTGCCTTCCAACATGAATGGTCGTTAAGAAATAAAACAGACAAAGAATCAATATCATAAAAAAGATGTATCAATGAAAATAGAGTATAAAAATTAACCAGAGAGATATCGAAGATCTCCCCAGTATGGTCGCCAAATAAATGTTGAGTAAAATATATGAAATGATCTTACTCAAGCATTTTCAGATTCTACTTAGATAAAGAAAAATAGATGGGAATCTCACCCTATGTTTATAGCCAACAAAAATGACATCCTAACTCACAAGTATTAATTACCAGTGCTTAGGCTAGTCTTTTATCAATAAAACACTTGCTAGAAATTCACTTTTTATGTAATTTTATAAATATAATAGTTGCTGAAATAAATTTGAAGATAGAAGTAAAGACACCAAGATGATAATCAAGACATATGAGACATACAAAAATTCTTTATTTCATCCAATTCACCAAAGAGTCATTTTCTTTAAAAAATCTCATATAGAAAATTTGGACCAAATTCAAACTTAGACATCCTTGATGGAACATACAAAAGGACCTATGAAAAAAAACCAAAACTGAACTCTAAAATATGGATCAACTTGCCACAAATTTCTTCCCACTTGAATCTTCACAATAGCCCTTGTCAGTCATGAAAACTAATTCACAAACATACAAGTCTACAGACTATCAAAGGTAGATCAACACCTCTGAAAAACAAGTGTCTGAGTGATGTGATTCAACCCTAAATATTGTTGTCTACAATAAGACCCTACTATCATAAAAGAGAATTAGTCTTGTGATGAATAAATGAATGAATGAAAACTGAACTATCTCAACATAAACTCAAAGAGAAAACCTTAGTATTCTTCTGCTTCTATCCTCATCTTGTTCCTCCCTTTCCTTTTTACTTTAAACAAATTAGAGTTGGTTAAAGTAGTTGAACCAACTCATTAGTTAAGTTAATTAAAAGACTTAACCAACTTTTAGTTAGGGGGGAAATTCATAATCATAATAAGGGTTATAATAAATAATAACTAGTAGGTGGGACCCCTTATGACTCCCTTTAGCTCTTAACAATCATAACATAACTAGTTAGTTAAGAAAAACACCCTTAACAATCATAACATAACAATCATAACATAAAAATCATAACATAACATAACATAACATAACGATTTTCGCGAAAATGAACATGGTATCGCCTTTCGGAACTTGTCCTCCAACAAACCAATGTTGTTGCGCCTTCTTTCAATACTTCAAGGTACTAGCCCTCTTGAGATTTTCTTCGACAAATTCGAAGACCCTATCCCTCCTGATCTTGATCGATAAATCCTCAAGTTCTTTGGGGAAATTTACTGTGCGCACTCCTTGCGACACTTCTTCAAATACACTAAGTATTCGAACCCCTTCGACTCTGTGCACTCTCTATGACAACAGTCTTTCAACAATTTCACTCAGGTTGCAAACACTGAGACTTTACTCGGCCTGCGCACACCTTGCATGGCTCCTGTGCTCAACTTGCACTTCTGTGAGAATGAGAAAAATTGTTATCCCTCCTGAGATTTCAGAGATGAACTCTGACTTCTGTCAACACACTCCTTGAGGACAAAATTCATTGCACTCCTTGCAGGAAAACTCTTACTCATGCAGAGAAACAATTGAAACTCATTCCCTACTCTTCCTCTCTTCAGATTTTAGACATTAAATATGAAATCATACATTCACGCATCAAAGAAAATGCATAACAGAGAGTTACAATAATATATCAATCAACATGTACAACACATAAATCAATTGGACACCATGAGTTTGAACTAAAGATTTCTTGTATTAATCTAGAACTTCTGTACATGGGGTATTCTACACAGTTTTCTGCTCTCCTATGCTCTCTGCTCTCTTAATTGATTATGTTGCTAATGTTACAATGATACAAGTGAGGGTGTCTATATCTGTTTTCCCTCATCGCTCCTAAAATTGTCTAATCTAGGAATTCAAGTTTACCTACCTACATTCATTAACATAAATGCCTCTTAGTCCTTTAGACGAGAGTGGGATGCTCAAGGTATGATTACAATTAAGAAGTATGCCCTTCCTTAACTATTACATTTAAGTTTGGCGCATACCACTTCAAAATATTTCAAACAATTTGTCATGTGCCCAAAATGCATTGGTGTGTGCCCCATGCTCACTTGACATTGGCGATGCTCCTGCATCATACTCCCTCACTTGAAAATATTCATGGGCTCCTATCCATGAGCTCTCGCACGGTCTGTCCATGCTTATGGATCTCTTCTTCATTCTTCCATCTAGCATCTTCAACTGGATGTCCCTTCCACTTGACCAAGTATTCAAAATATTCTGTTCTCCTGGTCCTCTTTCTAACTCTTTTATCCAGTATGCTTTCTATCTATGGTTTCTCTGCAACTGGAATTTGTTTTGTCCACTGAACCTCTGGTTGTTCATTACTTGTTCCTACTTACTCATATTTGTATGGGTACAAATCCGAGACATTGAATATTGGAGAAATTCTGATCCCATCGGGTAATTCAATCTCATAAGCATTTGTCCCAAATTTCTTCAAGACCTTACATGGTCCGATCTTCTTCATCTTCAGTTTATTATATGTCCCTTTCAGGAATCTTTCCTTTCTCAGATGTGCCAGAATCAAATCACCAACTTCGAACTGAAGTTGTCTCCTGTGTTGATCTACTCCGCGCTTATACTCTTGGCTCAAGTTCTGCAATCGCTCCTTCACCTGGTTGTGAAGTTCCTTCATCGCTTCTGCAAAATCCTCTGCACTAGCACTCCTAGTTGCATTCTGTTCTAAGTCTCTCAATTCCAAAACTCCTCTTGGCTACATCCCATAAACAATCTAGAATGGACTCCGCTCTGTGCTTATATTTAGGGAGTCGTTATATGAAAATTTCGCCTGTGGTAGAATATTGTCCCATTGACTGTGGTGTTCTATCACCAAGCTCCTCAGCAAGTCTCCCAAACTTCTGTTCACAACTTCTGTCTGTCCATCCGTCTGAGGATGATAAGATGAAATGAATGATAAGTTTGTTCCTAGCTTCTTCCATAAGGTTCTCCAGAAGTGTCCCACAAACTTGGTGTCTCAATCCGAAACTATGCTTCTTGGTAAGCCGTGAAGTCGAATGACTTCTTTGAAAAATAGATTCGCAATGTGAGTTGCGTCACTGGTTTTCTGACACAGTATGAAATGTGCCATCTTAGAAAATTTATCTACCACTACAAAGATTGAGTCAAACCCTCTTTTTTTTCTTGGCATCCCCAATATGAAGTCCATGCTTACCGCATCCCACAACCTATCAGGTATGGGTAATGGTTGATAAAAGATTGCATTCTGCCTCTTCCCTTTTGAATGCTGACAAATTCTGCATCTGTCCACGAATCTTTTGATGTCTGCTCTCATTCCTGGCCAATAATATGACTCGTTTAAATTTGAGAATGTCTTTTCATGACCGAAATGCCCGACCAATCCTTCAACAGATTCTCCCTCATGGAGCATTTTGGAATACAAAGTTGATTACCCTTAAACAATAATCCTTCCTGGATCATGTATTTTGTCCATTGAATTTTGTCCTTGAAAATTGGATTCTCAGCTGCTTCATACACCTCTTTAAAATCTAGATCATCTCTATACATGTCCCTGAGATCATCAAAACCCAGTGTTTTGACTTTGAACTCCTGCAACAACAAACATTTCCTTCTCAAAGCATCAACAACTTTGTTAGCAGTTCCAGAAATATGCTTAGTTACAAAAGTAAAGTTATGCATATATTCAACCCATTTAACATGTCTTTGATTCAACTTCTCCTGTTGAGTCACAAATTGCAAAGCATGATTGTCACTGTATAAGACAAACTCCTTGGGGATTAAGTAATGTCTCCATTTCTTCAATGCCTGAATAATAGCATAGAACTCCTTGTCATACGTGGAGTATTTCACTTTCTCTTCATTCAACTTCTCACTGAAGTATGCTATCAGCCTATCTTCTTGGCTCAAGATTGCCCCTATTGCAAATCCACTTGCATCACATTTTACTTGAAATGTCTTTTTAAAATCTGGCAACACCAAAATTTGTTGTTCCGTGATTTTCTTCTTCAACAAATTGAAGCTTTTCTCCACCTCTTCTGTCTAATGAAAAGACTTGTGTGTCTTCTTCACTGTGTCCATCATCGGTGCACTAATTCCACTAAAATTCCTAATGAACTTCCGGTAGAAACTATCAAATCCATGAAAACTTCGAACTTCAAATATGCTCTTCGGTGATGGCCAATTCTTAATTACCTCCACCTTATCTGGATCCATCCTCAACTTATCTGCAGAAATAACAAACCCCAAATAAATGAGCTCTATATTCATGAATGAGGATTTCTTCATATTTATCAGTAACTTCTCTTGCTGTAGCCTCTTCATCACTGTAGCCAAATGTTTCAGATGTTTTGCCTTTGTTTTACTGAAAATCAGTATGTCATCCAGATACACAATGACAAATTTTCTGATGAAATCCTTCATGACTTCATTCATCAACCTCATGAAGGTACTTGGTGCATTTTTTAAGCCAAACGACATAAAAAGCCATTCATACAACCCTTCATTAGTCTTGAAGGTTGTCTTCCATTCATCACCTTCTCTCATACGAATCTGGTGATATCCACTTTTCAAATCAATCTTCGAAAAAAATTTGGCCCCACTTAAGAAATCCATCAAATCATCCATCCTTGGCAATGGAAATCTGTACCTGATAGTTATCTTGTTAATTTTCCTTGAGTCTGTACACATCGTCCTGCCTCCGTCTTTCTTCGGACTGAGTACTGTTGGAACAACACATGGACTCAAGATTTCTCTAATCAACCCTTTGTCCATTAAGTCCTAGACTTGTCTTTTGACCTCTTCATTCTCCCGCGACGTCAATCTGTATGCTTCTTTGTTTGGTAAACTAGCTCCAAGTATGAGATCAATATGATGAATTACACTTCTGATTGGTGGCAACGAACGAGGTAGTTCGTCCACTACTATGTCAAAAAACTCTTCTAACATTTTTTGAACCTCTTCCAGTAAATCATCTACCCTTGTACTGGTTAAAACAATTTTTGGCTTCCTGACCACAATGAATTGTGGTTCCTCCTTCTTCTTAACCTCTGTAAGAAGTTCCTTCCCACTCATGAGAAGTACAATGTTGCTTACTTCAGGTTTCACCTCTTTGTCTTTGATTGGAAGCAACATGTGAGTTCTCCCATTTTTCTCTAGGGTGTATGTGTTCTTCCTTCCATTATGAATCACATTTATTTCATATTGCCATGGTCTACCTAGCAATAGATGACAAACATCCATGGGAATAACATCACAGAGTATTTCATCTTTATACCCTCCTATTTTAAACTCAACTAAACATTGTTTAGTGACATTTACCTGATGTCCTTTTTGTAGCCATGAAACTCTGTATGGACTTGCATGTTCAATCGTCTCCAGCTCCAAATTTTCTACCATCTTTGTAGAAACGAGATTATCTGTGATACCACTGTCCACGATGACTTTTCATACCCTGTCCTTGGTCTTGCAAGTAGTACGAAAAAGATTGTTCCTTTGCACTGGATTCTCCACCTCCTTCTCTGGCGTTAAGAGAACTTTTCGCATCATCAACGATCTTCCGCCTGTAGCATCCTCTGCCTCAACATTCCACCTCTGTGCTTCGGCGAAGTGAGTTTCACCACCTTCTTTCTTTTTGTCTGGACACTCATAAGATTTGTGTCCATTCTTTCCACATGTGAAGCATTTCACCACTCCACCTCTTCCTCTTCCTCTACCTCTGGTATGAGGAAAAATGTTTCCGTCAGCATACTGACCTTTATGTTCAGTATGATGCCCTCTCTGTGAACTTCCACCTCTCTCAGTTTGAGTCTGAGGTTTCTTCCCCTCTTCCTTGGGTTTCTGATTTTTATCTCGGGAAACTGATTTGCCTCTGGCTTGACTTCTGCCTTGGCCTCTTTGACCTTGTTTTCAGCTCAGCTTCTCTTTAGCTTTCAGAGCCATCTGATAAGCATCTTCCACCGTTCAGATGGTCATCATGCTCATCTCATCCTGAATGTTGTATCTCAGACTATTCATGTATCTAGCAACTTTTTCATCATCACTTTCACGATGACCTTCCCTGATGTTCAGCCTGTAGAATTCTTCAGTGTACTCCTTCACTGTCATCAGCTTCTGTCTCAAATTCTGCATCCTTCGAAACTAAGTAATTTGGTAATCCTTGGGAATAAATTTCGCCTTCATCTTTGCGATCATCCTATCCCAACTCTTGATCTTCTACTTGCCCTTGCAGCATCTGTCAGTTTGTAGCTCATCCCACCACAATGTTGCATGTCCTTTAAGTCTTTTGACAACATGTTTGACCTTCTTTTCATCCTCGACATATTCATAATCAAAATATGTGTCCAGAGCTCTAATCCAGTCTAGAAGCTCTTCAACATCCAGGTTTCCTTCATATACTGGAATGTCCATTTTTGCCTTAGCACCCATTCTTGCAATAGCCCTAATCATGCATTTGTTTGTTGCATCTTCTACTGTGACCTCTTCTCCTTCATGTCCAACTTCATCTTCACTTTCAGAATCACTGACATCTCCAACACCAGCTGTGCGCCTCTGTGTTATCTCCATTTCCACGAGTCTGGCGCGTATGTCACACATCTCTCTCTCCATGGCTGGATTTGGCACCTGCCTACCCCTTCCTCTTGGTATTTCTCTATCCTCTAGCGGATCGGGTGTTTTCCTGTCCCTTCTTCTCGACAGCATGGCTGAGATTTTCTTTCTCGCTTTCCCTATCTGAAATATACAAACAGAGTCAAGCTTTGATACCAAAACTGACACAGGTCTCTCGGTGCTCAGGCCGAGATCTTCTCACAGGATCATTCTATATGCCCTTGAGCCGGATTGGCTCTTTTAATTCCCACTAGAATCTGCAAATTTATCGATCCATAGGTCCTTTTCGGCAACTCACAATCTCGTGAGTTCACAAGTCGTGACTTCCAACTCTTCCTCTCCAAATCCGCGATACCCGAGATCGTGAAATGGCTATACCCCTTTCTTCCATCAGCGCCCTCCTTGCGCGACCACTGGCTAGGCTAATCGCTAGCACTTCTCGCCTCTCGTGTCTTCGCGAGTTCAAAGGTCCAACCTTGGCACCTTTCTTTCTCAAAACCCCAAGAGGTGATATTGACTTTTCTCCTCTTGTACTCGCTACTTGCGACTTCATGAGTTGAAGGATCGAACTTTCGTTCCCTTATCTCCTGAGTCCCTGAGACGCGAGAGGTCAACGAGGTGTTGAATCCTCCAAATAGGTGATGTGTGTCCGCCAGTTCTACTTCCTGGGCCCACCTTGCTGTTCTACTACGTGTCCCTCGTTCCTCGTGATTTCTCCACTCGCGACTTGGAGTACCCAAGTTCTGGACTTTCACTCAACGAACCTCCAAGTTCGTGAGATTGTCTGATCTCTACCACCTGTCCTCCTTAGATGGATGGCTTATATTCTTTCACGACTTCTCTACTCGTGACTTCAAGACTTTCGGGATGAAAGTCTTGACCTCTTATCCTCCGTTATGCCGAAACGCAAAATTTTGACACGTCGTCTATGCAGGTCCCATGATGGATATTCTCGCCTTTTTGAGTTCTCGGACTTTGCAACTTCGGGAATCCGGATGCTGGACTTTCATATCTTGAACTCACGAAATCCAAAAATGGTCAACAAAGGTTTGACCTCCGTGTTGGTGAGAATGCCACCTGTCCACTCTCAGATGGACAATCCTGATTATCTTCGCAGCTTCTCCACTCGCGAAGTTGAAGGACTTCTCTTTCAAACCTCCGATGTCCGAGTCCCCGATACGGGTGATCTCGTGACACATGTCCCTCCAATTGGACGACTCAGATCCTCTTTGATCAGGGGATCAAATTTTGCTCAAAATTTCAAATTTCTTAGAATCACTTCAAACCGGACGAGAGCATAGGCCTCGTCGTTGCAAACCCAGCGCAACTCGTTTCATCTCAAACGGATGTCGGGAGCGAGAGATATTGCAATCTGTTCATAAAGTCAAATAGGCAAAAAAAAATGATGCTGACTGTATAGTCCGTACAGTCCGTACAGGCTGACGTGGCAGAGTCGTATGACCGTACGTATGGTGACGTGGTAAATTCTGGTTGGCAGACATTGGATGAATCCTGTGTCGACACGTGTCAGTTTTCTGGTCAATGATTGGGTGCCACGTGGCACCCCGGTATTGGTTGATTGTTATATGTAAAATGTATTGGAGTCCGTGGGGTTCGACCCCCGGACCTCCCTACCGCATAAGTCTTCATAACATCTGCCCGACCATTGCACCGCCGCAATTGCACCGATTATTATTATGTATGTGGGTTTGATTGTATTTAAAGTCAAGTTTTGTGGCTGTTGGTAGGGGGGTCGGGCCGGGGCTTAGCCCCGGCCCGTGGTCATTTGTTTTGCATATGCCCATACTATATACCATAACCAACGGTTGGCGCGGGGTTTTAAAGTTTGTAAATGTTAAAACTCGTGGTTCCATTGTATATTCTATGTGACCCATCGTTATATGTGCACGGGAATTTTAAAAGTGGTTTAAGCGGTTTAAAAACTGACCCACCATGTGTCATTACGTCATTCGGTTATAGAATGGAGCCCTTTTTATTATAGCGCGAGGTCATGTTATGACCCATATGCCTGAGGTGCTAGGCGGTTAGGGGCTGGCACACCCTTAATCATCCTACGGTTTGCACCGTTGGTGTGGTTGCGCCCGGTGCTGGGTTTTCACACTATTTATTGCGTGTGTGCCAGGTTCAATTTACAAGGGTGCAATTTGTAGATGTAGAGACAACAAGCTTGAAGGGGGAGACTTCTAGGAGGCCTAACTTCTTCGTTTTTCAACCGATTGAGGTGCTGAAATAGCCCAGATAGGGGTTTTTTGACGCTCTGAAGCCATTGGAGCAGTCAGTTTGTCAGTTTGAGCATTGTAAGACATGTTTTTGAGCACTTTTGAGAAATTAATAATAATGATCCATTGGAAGCTGGACCAGGAGATGTAGCCCAAGAGAGGGGTGAACTCCTTTATCATTTGCTGTGTTTATGTGCTTATGTTCATTGATTATGATGTTGTCTATGTGTAATTTGCATGAATAATCCCTTAATATATGTGTTGCAAACTGATCCATTTTCTTTAAACACATAACATTTACATTGCAATAATTTCAAGTATTTCAAGTCTTCTTCATTTTTAGATCAAGTTGGTATCAGAGCACTGGTTTTTGAAGACTTGATTG